>CM036251.1:24146287-24656287 GCA_020698575.1 Bostrychus sinensis
TCCCCACCAAAAGACTATGAAGATGAAGTGTAAGCTTCTTGTTTTTGTTATTTATTGAAAATAAAATTGACTGTGTGCCGCTTTGTACAACATGGTCCTGCTCTAGAGGTTAGCAGGCTCCTGAATGTGCAGAATGACTTGTGTCTGTGTGCATGTGTGTACAGCCCTAAGTCAGCATCAGTCAGTCCCACTGTGAACAGAAAGGTACAAGGCAGTGCATCTCTGTACAGGCACGGCTACCAGCTTCAGAACTAGCCCTGCTATCTTCCTGGTAATAGACCTCACCTCATCACAAAAGAGATGTTTGCTGTGGAATTTGTTGTTATCTTGGTGCCCTGTGTGAACACATGTGACAGTCTCACTGTCAATCAGAAGAAAGCAGAGCTTTGTAGTATGTCACCTATAACCTAAGGTTTTAACCATGCCACAGCTGGTGGACAAGCAAATACACTGTAGTCTTTTTTTTTTTTTTTAGCTCAGGATGACCCTCAAGGCTATGTTTCTTTGTTGTACCACGTGCTTTTCCATGAAACCAACTTAGTATATGAATAATAACATTCAACCATATGTCTGCCAAATGTTGTTTTTCTGAGCCATATATAATGTACACACATATGGACTCACACAACAGGCCAGGACTCCTGCCAGCCTTCGGCAGTTGTTCTGATTGATGTTGTTCAATGGGACTGTTACATGTTTGTTGGCCTTTAATGCAGTGACACTGTGTGATACTGTAGCAAGGATTTCAAGGAGTTATTGAACTCAAATAATGCTGTGCTTTTATCTGAATTCTCAAATGTCTTCAATTATGTTTGGCAAACTCCAGTTAAATTCCAGTTTAAGAAATCTTGAGCTACAGTCAAAGGTGTGACTACTGTTTTTTTGTTTCACTTCCAGCAGGAAATAATACTTTCTAGTGTAAACATATCAAAGTGTACTCATAATACATATTATTTGTTGCATGTTTGAAGTAAAGTGAATTTATTTTTTGTTTCTCTGCAGAACATTCTTCTAGACTTTTCCACAATCAACTATGCCAATACTGCACATATACTTTGTATGGTGGATGATTAAACCAGTCTCTTTAATTTTTAAAAACTGTTCATTACAGTGCTTTTTGTTGTTCTGTCAAAAAGAATTCCATCACCTTGTTAAAACCTGGACACACTAGAACATATTAAATTGTACATAGCCATGTTGATTTGTCTGTATGTATGTATGCCATCTGTCTGTGCATCAGCAATAAAACTTAAGCTTTCCATTTTGTATTTCATTTCATTGTGTTATCATTAATAAAGAACCACTCACATTTGGAGGAAATGGTGTTCTTTTCCTTATTACTACTGTGTACTGTGCTTGTTAATTGCTACAGTAGTAGATCATTTAAAAAAGTGAATAGTTATAAAAATTATCATCATATAAAGAAATCATTTTTCCCAATAATTACGCACGATTCAATACCATTAAACACTGAGAGCAAATTTTCTCTACAGGGGGCGACAGTGCTCCTAAAATTCAATGCTCCTATTGAATGTTTGCCTTTTGACTGAGTGGTCAGTGTTTTTAATAATTGTAGGATTAACTAATCCCTGCGGCCTTGCTGTGATTATTATTAAATATAATTTAATTGTAGTACCTATAATCCAGCTCAGGATAGACAATTAATATAGAGACATCCATCATATATTTGTTGATGCAAGCTGCCCCTCTTTGCTGCATCCCACTTTACCGTTACATAATGCCTGTATGTTTGTAGCCATCCACTCGTGTTGACTATGGCATACGTGACTAGTGTCCGCTGCGAGTCAGAGCGCCTCATCGACCACTAAAATGCTCACACTGTGCCACTAGGAAGGGCCACTACGGTGTATGTCACTGAGGAAAAGGTGGCCCGGGGTGGGAGAGTTGCCCTCCTCCTGCTCCTCCACCAACCAATACTCCTTATACTTCTTCCGCAGTACCTGGGTTCAGGACCTTGGAGAGCTCCTTGTCTTCAGCCGTGAGTCTGAAGCGCGCGACAGCAACAACTTCCAGCTGACAAATACAGACTGAGCACATGAGAGACGGCCATTTAGGAGATTTACCGCCTCGTCTTGCGCGTTCTTTCAGGCGCTGGATGTGACAAAGACAACACATTATTTTTGGAGAGTAGACGCCGCTGTTAACACCATGATCTCACGGTACAAACCGGTAAGTTCGACGAGAGTGTTTTTAAGTTTAATATAGCTTTCGTTCCTCATGGCTTTGTGCCACATTTGTTTGCGTTTTGAATGATAGACAAACATGATACATCCTTTACTTACATTATTTTATGCGTCGAATGCAAATAGGAACCTTTCCAATTATGCTTCAAGTAATTTGGGTCATATTTCCTCAAGGGAGCTCTATAAAGACTGTAATCGGGGCATCCATCACTGAACCCATTTACCATCTAGGTACGTGACTATCGACTCGAATAGCTTTCTATGATATACAGCACAGAAGCTAACATTTAGCAAATGACGAAACAACATGCTCTCGTGAATTCCTCTGGTTAGAGGGCAGTTTTTAGCTAAAGATGGTAGGCTACAACACAATAATGAATGAAGCGTGATGCACGCTTTATTCAAGCCAAATTATTATGCTGGTTTGGAAACTCACCATCTGCAAAACCTTTCAACTGCAATGTGTGTGGGGGTATATTTAAATAATGTGCTCTCACCACCGAACAGTCACACCATGTGGCTGCTGGTGGTGTAATGATTTTTGGAATGCATTGTAGCCTAGTTTGTCTGAGCTGTAAACCCACTCACACAATATCAGGCTAAAAAGGTTATCTCCAGTACCTGCTGCTTCTCTGTTTTGTTGGAGGCTTACTTTATCTTCCTGCTACTACTCCACTTATTTTTTTTCCCACAATACCAGATTAGTCCAGGCAAGCGACTAAAAGACTTCCTCTGTGATATAGGTGCAGGAAAACTTCTATCTTGTGACACTAAAGAAAAACGTCAGATGCTGTTGATATGTTGCATCAAAGCCAGCTGTCCAAAGGGTGCAATTTTTGCTTTTTGCTTTTTTTGGGATGCTGATGGTAGCACATAGGGATTCAGTTTTGAAACACTTGGAACCACTGACACTTGTGGTCCTTTGAGGAAAACTGTGACTGCTGTTGTGTGAACATTTCATCTTAGGTGTTAAAATAAAAGCTAAATTTCTTCTCACTTGCAGCTAGACTAATTCCTGCTTAAAATGCACTCAAAATGCACTGTGTGTTACATTTACATCAACCATTCTCCTACACATTTGTCTACTCTGTAGATTTCTAGCACACTATTATGCCATAGCACTTTCTTACCAAACAGAATGGTGATTAAAAAACTCAGGGGAGGAATTAAAATAGGATGATGAACTGTTACTATTGTACTTGGACAGCAAATTTGGCAAAGGCTATTTAACTGTCCAAATCTGCCAAGTATTAAACATTCAGTAATTCATTCACATTACACATCACATTGTTCTTTTTGTGACTGCGCATGTAGAATATACAAACTATCAGGAATACTTATGCATGCATGTGAACATCCACAAAACCTGTTTGATTAAAGCTCTATTCTGTAATCTTCCACAATCGGGATAATATGGCAAGGATTACACTCTGGAATAAAATCATTTGAATCCTTAAGAAAAGGCTACGAGGCCAGCATCCTAGTTGGTACATGGATTATCACTGTTCCCATGTGGCTGTCTGATCCATATTAACAAGTCAGCTCCCATTGGCTGTGGGGGGAATCTCCCTGAAGCACTAGAACCACAATGCATTAATAATTGAGCTATATTGTGCAGCTGTGTGGTTTGGTCATTAGTCAAACCAATCCTTGTTTAAATAAACGAGGTGTGCATCCAATAACATATGGTTAGGATAGAGGAGGTGCTGGCTCATGCTTCAGACGTACCTTTCCACGGTGTGCACGGCTCACACAGTAGCTCCACCACGTCCTTGTCTCCTCTCTCTCCTGACTCTTCATCAGTCCCCCCCACCCTCGCACTTTTATCGCCTTCTTCTTTCCCGGCTGCGCATTCTGCTCTTGTCTCTCAACCAAGGTCGACTTTGTTTGAGCTCTGCGGCGGACAGGAATAGCAAGTGTGCGCTACCGAGGGCTGCCTCTCTAGCCCTGTATGTATGAGTGAGTGATGTGTTGGTGAATGCATTCCAGAGAAGTGAAGTCCCAGTGCTGAAGGATGTCTGCAGAGCGTGGACTAACGGCAGGATGCAGATGTTGCTCACCAGCGGGGAAGGGAAAGCTGCTTAAAGTGGCGGACAGGAGGCAGAGCTCCAACACTGGACTGTGACCCTTCCTCCTGTCTCTCTACCCCCTACTCTTTCTCACTGGATGTGTTATTTGGGATTCAAGAGGGAGGGCACTTCTGTCATTAACAGCATCAAGTGGAGGATGCAGTCGTTGTTCCCTCTCTGAAAAGGCGACATGCTTTGAGTGTTCAACCTCTCTGCTCTTTGTTCCTCTCTCTTCCTCCTCCTCTGACCTGTGCAGAGTCCCTCTTCCACCATGTCCTTGGCGTTCTGTGGGAATGAGAACAACTCGGCGGCCTACAACGTGGACGGGGGAGTATTGAACAACGGCTGCTTTCTGGACGCCCTCAATGTGGTGCCACATGTCTTTCTGCTCTTCATCACCTTTCCCATCCTCTTCATTGGTGAGTGTCATGGGGGGAGGGCACTTTCATTCTCTCACATACACCACACACATGCTAAAACGATGACTCAGCACGATGCAGTGTCTTAATATAAAGGTTTAGCATATTCTTCAGCTGCCGGCACAAGTCACATAACATATAATATATAGTGCCCCAATGCAAATGTGACAAGTGTATCTTCCAGAGTTAAACTGGTGCCTTCCTGTTGGCATTAGGTTACACCTCCTTTGCTTCCGTCCACGGCTGCTGGCCATTCTATTAGTGTCACCAGTGTTGTGCAACAGACCAGCTCTGCTGCATGCACATTTCATTTAACCTCTAACAACAACCTCTAACCCTAACAGTAGCTTTATCTTGCCAAAAGCGTTAATATTTAGTAAGAGGGATAATGTTTTGCCATATTAGTTGGCAAAAGCACTCACTGAAAAGCAACATGCTCAAACACTATACTGTATGTGATAGGTGGCTAGTTTAAATGTCTGTATTAGGGCCACAAGATTATAATAATTTACATGGAGATAACTTATCCTCGTCTACTTTAGAGGTATTGGAAGCAGCATGCGCTTTGTACTGGTTTAAAAATAGTTCTGCAATCTAAAACAAAACAATCGTCTTTTGGGTTGCCAGTCACTGTTTGCGCTATTGCCAACTGGTTTTGTAGCCATGGAGCTCACATAAACAACTTGTGCATTACATTCAATATTTTTTCAATTTTGAATAAATCAGCTGTACCATTGTTATCAGTAAAACTAATATTTGATTTAAACATGTTTACCTCATATCTTGGGACACGTGGGTAATTTTTATAAAGGAGAAAAAATATATACTGCTCATAGCACCTTTAAGCTTTCAGGTAACCTGTTGAACACTAGTAATTTCAAACATAAAACTGAGATATGCTCTGACTTCTAAATATGTTATAGCCTTCTGTCATAGTTTTTTCTGTATTTTTATTTTTTGTGTAGGCTGTCATTGGCTGAGAACTGACTGCCTCTCAAATTTAAACAAATGTCTAAAATAGCTTATGTAGACATTTACACAGATGTTATTTTAGAGGGCCAAAGGTGAGGGGTTTTTGGTATATTATTTTTTATGGAAATCCTGCATATACCTACTGTTCAATGCAATACCCTCTTCTACTATTTTGCATTTCTCTTTACACTAATGGCTTAAACTAAAAGGTAAAAATACAACCAAGTTGTTTACATGCAGTGTTGTAGACTGCTTAATGCTGCTGGTGAACTCCAGCCATGACACTCTTTGTCTGTCACTCTAAGCCTTAGTGCTTTCACTAACAACTGTGGCACCCAGAACAGACCTCAGGGGTGTGAAAGCTTTACTGTTTGCCTCGAGTCTCCTGGCAAAAGCTTTTAGGGTTTAGATACTGTGTATATTCCTTTTTGCTGTGGATTGTTGCTATGTGATATGCTTTAATTAAGTGCTGATTCTTGATTGTTTGATGAAGGCTGACAATGAAAGAAGTTGCTGTGGATGCAATTACAACCTTTCATCTTTAGAGATCAGAAAAATCTATGGGCACAACACTTTTTGTTTAATCCAGTCTTTAGAAACATGTTTTTTGGCATTTGTGACTTGCATTAATTGCCCTTAAGGACTGATTAATTTTTCTCCATCCAAAAATGTGGTCTTATTTGGTCTGAAAGGTCACTCTGTCAGCCCTGAGTTGCTAGTTGCCAATTGCCAATGGGGGTTATAATGAATGTAATGCTAAGTCAAGTCTATAAACATGTCAGTATAAATCTTCTGTTTCTTCTGTGGACCACTTTTAATCGATGCTGACCACTGCAGACAGGGAGCACTACACAAGAGCTGCTGTTTTGGACATGCTCTGACCTTGTTGTCTAGCCATCAGGCTTAAATCCTTACACTTGCCCATTTTCCTTCTCCTAACACATCAACTTTGAGGACAAAATGTTAACGTGCTGGCTATGTTCATTTCACCTGTGAGCGGTCATAAAGTTATGTCTGTTAACTAACTTCAATAACAGCTAGACAACAGCTTGTTATTAATATGCTGTTTTTCACACTTGCCCTGAAACCTTATTTTCTTAGTAAATAAAGTTCTGAGAAGATTCCTCGTGCAAGTTACTTTTACACAGAATATCATATTAACAACAATAACACTCTTGGCCTGTGAATAATGTATTTTCTGATTTATGTGATAGGCTGGGGTAGTCAGAGCTCCAAAGTCCACATCCATCACAGCACGTGGCTTCACTTCCCTGGTCACAACCTGCGCTGGCTGCTCACCTTTGTCCTCCTCTTCATCCTTGTTTGTGAGATTGCAGAAGGCATTGTGTCTGATGGGTAGGTCATGGAAACATATTAAAACTTCCTGATTCATTCCTGTTTTCTTTGACAGATGCCACTTATCTGTGACAGTAATAGAATGTAGTTTAATTAGCTGCAAAGGCCACACAGCACCAATTATGTATATGTTATTAGCATGTCCTCATTAGAGTTGACAGGTGGGTCCCAAGAGTACAATTAACTTAACACTATTTTGACAAATAGCTTGAAACTGTAAAATACTACATCCATATTTACATGGATGTAGTATACTTTTCAATTTATAGTCTATGCACTGTGTTTTGCAGGTTTAGCCAGTCTCTCCACCTGCACCTGTACATGCCTGCAGCTTTGGCCTTCATGGCTGGAATCACATCCATCATCTATTATCACAACATCGAGACCTCTAACTTCCCCAAGCTACTAATGGGTACAGTATTATTCTTACTTTACTAGACATGGTGTGAAAAATCGTGTTTGCTAGTGCTGTGTCTGGATTGGTGGCATGGCTACGTTGTAGCTAAATGTGTGGCTGTAATGCTTTTGTTTTTTTCTTTAAATGAATGAAATGGTTGTAGGATTGAGGTTGAAAAGTTATTTAATAACACACATATTTAACTTTGTTGCCACTAGAGGAATTATAAAATAGCATTTACTGATGATATTTTAATTCAGCCACAAGTGGTCACAATCCAGTGTACTGTCAATCCCAAGCCTGGATAAATGTGGGTTGGGTCAGGAAGGGCATCCAGCTTAAGAAATTTGAATTAACGGCAATATATCATGTGTGTCTTTTCTGTTTGTGTGAATAGGTCTGAAAACAATGATCTGTCATATATGATAATGAAATATTTCCTTTTAATTTTCCTCATCCCACTGTTGCCACTCCTTGCATTAATAACTCATCTGTGTGCAGCGCATGATGCTGTTATTTGCTACTCCCTCCATGTCTATAATAAACCATATTTTATGTTTGGTCTTTCAGAAAGAGCCTTTCCATAGCAGCAGAGGGTTGCTCATTCTATTGAATGTAATAAATCTTAATAGAGGTTCAACCATTGACCCATATGCTGTCATTGACACAATATTCTTAAGATATAATTGTCTGTCTATCCTCTGCTAAGAATGAAATTGTTCTACTCTAACAGTGTAAGTGTTGTAAAGTGAACGAACCTTGAAAACACAGACAAGTACGCACCAAAAGTAGTTGACATTCAGTGAAAGTTGCAGAGAAGTAAGTAAAGCAGCAATGACTTACTGTAGTTTATTTTTGGATAGCTCTAAAATAAGAATTCAGCTCAGACACAGAGGAAAGTTCTTCATTTCTTTATGGGGATGCTGGATGATGGCTGTGCCTGGCCGTGGTGACAGAAATATAGTTTTAATCTGTCTGCCCTGGAACAGTTTAAGTATTTATCTTCTTGTCCTGTCAGCCGACTGCTGCTTCAATCTGTTTCCTCTCTCCAGCCCTGCTCATTTATTGGGTCCTGGCCTTTATCATGAAGACAATAAAATTTGCCAAATACACCGAACATGGCATTGGCCCCAGACAGCTGCGCTACTGCATCACCGGACTGCTGGTCTTATTGTACGGGCTGCTGCTGGCTGTGGAGATCAACGTCATCCTTGGCAGGGTTAGTGTGCTCCTTTCACTCCTCCTGCCCTATTCCTCTACATATAACATCAAATAAATTGAACATGTTTAAAGTATTAGAATAATTGTTCTCAATAGGGGTCTTGTGCCATGACAGCTTGCAAGATCAAAATGTGACTAAATTTCTCATGAACATGAAATACTGTCTTTTAACACTATCTGTAAGTTGTGTTTTTTTATTGCATATAATTTGAATATCAAAAGTTGGTTTAAAAATGCACCATAGTTTGGATTGTAATTTTCAGTAAAACAAAAAAATCTGTTCATTTATTTCAATTCATAATTCTTTAAAATTATAAAAATATTGTAAAAAATGTTGTCTTGTTCTTTTGAACCCCATCTCGTGTTTTGTCTCATGGGATTTGTGTCAAATCCTTTCTTCCTATGTCTTTTTTACTTTACTTAGAGTTCCAAAAATGCCAGACTTGCACTTTTCCCTCTTCCATCTTTACAGTATAGAGAATGTTTGTCTGTATTAACCTCTGCTTTGAGCTCACATCTGGTACTGAATCCCCAGGGTGAGGCACGGAAAAGCCATTTTTCACTTAATTCCCTATAAATGGTCTGTCGGAGCACAAACTGAACCTATTTGAAGTACAGTACATGAGTTTACTGATTTGCTGATCTAATTAGACTTTTAAAACAGGCACGCAATTAGTCTTTTGTTGATGTGATTAAAAGGGTTTTGGACATCTGCTGATATTAGTAAATGAAAATAGTTCATCAAGTTATGTAAAAAGGCTGCATATGGCTGCTCTCACCTCCTTTTTTCTTGCTGTATAAAATTATTGTAAAATATTTGAATGATTTGAATATTACTCTTTTTAAGAAACAAACTATGCTCTTACGATATACTTTAGGCCATTCCTCTTTGTCAGAATACAGCTCAATTTACATCCTGCCATTATAAGTCTCTATTGTTGCCTTTTATACTGTATTTCCACCTGAGTTAGCCATTAAATATATGCCAAAGTGCAGCTATAGCCTACTGGATTTGTAACGTGTAAGGTGTAATTAATCCACAGTTTTGAACCTAAATAAAAGATGGTAATTGCAGTCTACAAGTACCATTCCAATTATGTTGTATGTGCATGGTGAAAATGATAAAGAGTTGTTGTTGTAGTGGTGTATTTTTAAAATCTCTATGGTGGGTTCCTCACAGGTAGCAATAATTATAATTTATACTTCTGTGTTTTTTTGTCCTGCAGCGCTACATGTGTTTTGCCAATCCACCAGAAGTCAAGCCTCCAGAGGATCTCCAGGACCTGGGCGTGCGGTTTCTGCAGCCTTTTGTTAACCTGTTGTCCAAAGCCACATACTGGTGGATGAATACTTTCATCACCTCCGCTCATAGACGACCCATCGACCTCAAGGTCATTGGGAAACTGCCCATAGCAATGAGAGCCCTCACCAACTACATCAAGCTGCGTAAGGCCTTTGAAGATCAGAAGGTTTGTTTATTCATAAGGTTACATAAAATTATATAAGGTCATGGTCTCAGCACCATGAAGCTAATTTCACTAAATTGTTTTGGAAAAAAAGGACATGGGCAATTTGTTACATTGTGATTCAATAAGGTCACAATATGGCCTAGATACTGTACTGAGTGCTGCTGATTCTGCAATATGTTTTTGTCTGTAAAAAACAAGTAAACTTTAAAATATTGCCTGTTATTCTCAAAAAAAAAAGTCAGATTCTCCAAATGTCAGTTAGTTAGTCATTCATTAATTTATCTTCTTCAGCTTATTCATGTTAGGGGTTGCAGGTACTAGAGCCTATCCCAGTAACAGCCTGGATAGGAGCCAGCTAGTCAAAGGGCTGACACAGAGACATACATAGACAGACAACCATTTACTCAATGCAATTTAGAGTCACTAATTGGCCTAACACATACAGGTCTTTGGACCCTCCCACCCTCCGGAGAACCAGAGAGAACCCACAGTAGCACAGGGAGGACATGCAGACTCCATCTAGAGAGTTCATGTGTCGGCCAGCCTGAGGACCAAACCCACAGTCTCTTTGCTGGGAGGTGAGAGCACTAAATGCTCTGCCAACATGCAAGCTATAAAATGACCATGTTTTACTTTTGGAAATTTTTGTTCTTGTCAAAACCAGGGCAATGCTAATGAAAACCAAAGAAATGAATATAATAACCCAAAGTCTTTTTACCACTATAAACCTTACTTGTTTCCTTGACTACATTGATCAATAAGGCACTAGTTAATAATTATTATATCATTAAGGGATCATCTTGGATAAGCAATAAGAAGTGTCTACTTTTTTACATGATTACATTTCTCAGTTTTTTCCAATCCATTATGTATTTATGTTGAAAATTTTGTGTTGATAATGATCAACAATGAAGAACAAGCTGGGATTTTAAACATCATTTTTATACACTTATCCTCTGATGTAAATGGCCCTGCATTGCACCATGTGATGACTCATTCAATTCAACTAGGACCAATAAACCAGATTTTAAATATCAACTGACAGGATGATTAGACATGGAAACACAGGATTGTTACTGTCTTTAAAGATGAACCTTATCCTCTAACATAGCTTCAAATTTGTCTTTTTCAACTATAGACAATAACTTGTATAATAACTTTTTTCCTTCTGAGGTCTTCACAGTTAATCATCTGCTTTGCAGTGTGCAGTGATTTGCATATTCATTTTGCATAGGTTTTTATGCTGGATTCCCTTCCTGATGCAACCCTCTCCTTTTATCCCAGCTAGAACTTGCATAAAGAGTACACAGGGTTTTTACCCCCTGTAGCTGGATTAGCAAGATACATAAATAATAAAAGTATATATAATCTGATTATTAATAAACTGTTTTGTTTGGAGTTAGCAAGTTACACCTTTGTCAAAAAGATACTGCACAAATTGCTGAACAGTACCCATGAGTTGCATTATTTTATGGTATACAGTACTATATTATACAGTACAACCTTGATTTAAACTTACCTAGCTATAATCTGCAAGGATGCACATCTAAGTACTTTAAATGCAGGAAAGGTTACATAATCCTTGTCAAGTGGCAGCCTAAAGGCCTTTCAGTGTGATCTTTGTATGTCCCACCTGTGTCTTCACTGTTGGTTAGGTGAACTGGAAATTTCTTTGTGTTGTGTTTGTGTATTGGTCTTCTATTGGAGGTGCTCTTACTGAGGAATGTGCACATGCATGAGTGGATTGATGGCTACATAGATTTATATTAGGGACGGTAGTTGAATAGCTTCACCATTACTTAGAGGTTTGTTCTCTTCCACAAGCTCAGCTGAATTATGTGTGCAGTGTGTTGTACTCAGACAAATGCAGTCTGTTAATCATTGTGGATAAAGCACTTGCCAGAGCAGTTCAGAACAACACCCTTACTTTTCATTCCACTCACCGTATCTTCCTTTGGCCCATTTATTTATACTTTATCTGTCCTGCTCAAATCGTTTCTGCACCCTAGTGTGCAGGGATTTGCATATTGATTTGGTTCCGATTATGGGCTGAATTTGGTTCCTGACACAACCTTCTCCATTTATTTAGGCTTGGGGCTGGCACAAAGTGGTTTGTGACCCCTTGTGGCTGGATTAATCTGTCATGCTCAAATCAGGTTATCTTCGAGATCTTAAATGTATTTAAAGGTTATTACATTTAATTGTGTCAAAATCAAGCCTGTACAAGTTATTGTTTTATGAATTTTTTTGTTGATCTAGGCCTAAAATTTCTAATTCCAACATAATGTAAACATATGCTAAATGTTGCAGGTAAGCTGTACATTAGTTAATATGCTTGCATACTTTATGCCATTTATGCCATTGACTGGGCCATTTATGCCCAAGTCAATTAACCCATTCATTCATTTTTTACTAATGCTGACTTCATAGAACATGTTATTACAAGTTTCCACAGCAAGAAACTTGTACTTGTGAAAAAAATATATCTACTTGAACAACACTGTAGAAATATGTTTTTTCTTTATTTTTGCTTGCTTAAGTAAATTTGATCATAAGCAGCATTAAAAAGTCTTACAAAGCATTAAAAAGTCTACATTTTACATAGGAAAACCCTGGTGGTACCCTGTCAGATGCAATAGGACATTTCTTACTACAATGGCTCACCAGTTTGGTTACTAAAGACAATAATTTTTTTTTCAAAGATGTCCTACATTGATATATTTTGTCTATCCTTTCTTCCTTCCAAGGGGTCAGAAATCAAAGGTCGTTGTTTTCCAGTGTTTGGAAGGTTGCGGTACTTCGTCACTGCTGCGTGTGTATCCGGAGTAAACGTTGGCTAACTTCCTTCTGCCAGGAATGGAGATGAGAGGGAAAGATTGATAATCCCAGTGGAAGAATAGGATCAGTGGAAGAGGGAGGGGCTTATAAACTACTGTGTGGACGCTCCAGGGTCGTTCTCCTTGTACTGTGAACCAGGCGACATCCTGACCTCTGCGGGGATGAAGCCGGCTGTGTAGTGTGAGAATCAAACATTGGCTTAGCTTTTTTGTCCGAGCTCAAGGTAACGGCTGTTTGTGTGCTTGGGGGATGACGCACAATCTGACACTTGCTGCATGTGTTTGAAAACGCTGCAATGGAAAAGAAGACACTGGAGGACGGTCACGTCTGCTCTCACAGTTGGACTCCTTAGTGGACACACAGATTCATGTGCACACAGTGAATGTGCTGAGATGAGACTTTGTCACATCAGTTTTCCCCACATCAAACAGCTGTCTTCAGTTCCCTCAGTAACTCACAAGGCTCTTGGTGGCTTTCTTTTATGCCATTTTTACACTATGACTGTTTTACACTCTATTATCTCAACAGGGCAAAGTCAGAGAAATTATGTCATACTGATACATCAAAATCAGCCCAAACATGAGCTCAGTGCTGTTTAATGTCTGCAATTAAGAACGTCTTTTCAAGCTAGAGGCACTTTACAGCACTTTCCATCCATTCACCATTCATTCACCTTCTTACAACTCTCTCTACCTTTGATCTACTGTCACCACAGTTTCAACATTCAGACTATAACATTAAAATGATAACATAAACTGTGGTGCAAGGTAACATAATGATTAGCACTTGTGCCTTATAACAGTAAGGTTGTGGGATCAATCCGTGCTGCAACAGCCTTTTACTCTTCCTTCCCTTCCTGTGCTCCCACAGGTTCTGGCTTCCTCACATTATCCATGCATTGGTGAATAGGTGACTCTTTGTATGTCTAAACTGAATTAATGTTAGTGTCAGTTATTCCTAATATATTTGGTGATTGACATGGGTGATTTTTTGAAGATTTTGGGATGTGTTAAACTGTCCAGTGTATAAAGAGTTTGCATATTTGGAAGCAGGCAGTAGAAGGTTTTTAGGACCTGGACACAAAAATAGTTGACAACCTGAAATGGAGATTGACAGTTGATGTTTTTGGAGGCTCTGTGTAAGTGTAAAAATTCAAGGTTTGAGAAATAGCGTGGGGCTTGTTGAGGAATGGCATCTTGTATTGAAGATGATATTTCATGGGAAGCATGTGTGGGTCAGTGGTGGTGTAGGCGTAGGTGAGTGCGTGGGTGATGTGCTGCCAGCCGCTTAGTGTAAGTGAGAACCCTGGCAGGCCGGTTTTGGATGTGAGAGTTTGTTTTGAAATTCCTCAAATCCTGACACTATTAGAATAGTGCAGCAGGTAGTGATAAAAACATTTTTGCATCTTTGCCACGAAGAGAGCTTGACAGAAATAATATAGAAGTGAAAGAAGGTTTGGTGACAGACTGTGCTGTTTAAAGAGAGTGGAGGCTGTTTGACACCAGTGTTGTGAGCTGATGGTGATTGACAGATTGCCTTGGTAAGTGACAGATGTCCAACCTTGTGAAGCAGTGTTCTGGAACCATTTTTTTTTTTATTGTCAAACTTAGATCAACACCATGTTCAGGGGTCAGAGAGGCAACTGGAGAAGGAGAGAGAGAGAAAAGTAGCAGGACATTTGGAATTGTTCATTTGTTGTCTGCATATGAAAAAACTGAAGTCCATAGTTCTGACCAGTGAGAACCAGTAGCAGCTGAAAAGAAGTGGTCTTGGCATAGGCTGGCTACTTTATTTAGTTTTCTGTAGTTATTTTCATTTTTTTTTTTTTTTTTGCTCCTATTCCCAATGTCATTGCTTACTCAGTACTCCTATGTAACTTACTGAGACGCGCCATGAAATCCCATTTACATCTAATAATGAAGTGTCTAGGTAAAAACAAGGAGCCTCCGCTTGACCTCATTCTGCAGTAACACTGGCCCTTTTCCACTTAATAGTGTCGAATTACATTTCATGTTCTACCAATTACTGCTTTTGCTCTGTGTTAATGGGCCTGAATCATCTAACCTAGTTTCCTGCAGTGCTGCTACTTTGGCTTCACACAGAGACCGCCCATATGTGACATTATTTACACAGTTAATCGAGTTATATTTTGTTCTTTTGTGCTGCTACCTTCCCCAGAGGCCGCAGAACACAGCACCCCAAGGTCCCAAGTGGATTTGGCAAGCCTTGAGAAAGGCGTTCGGCAGACCATTGATCCTTAGCATCACATTTCGTTTCCTTGCCGACCTGCTTGGCTTCGCTGGGCCTCTGTGCATTTCAGGCATTGTCCACCACATCAGCAAGGACAACCGCACAATACAGCCTCCGGTAAGATATCATACCTACTAATTATTGTATTTCTTTTTCTATACTGTAATTATCTTGTTTTGAGAATAGTGGTATGCTTAGACTTTGTAAAATAGAGGCAAAAGACAAAAATACAACCTCAGCAGACAGTGCAGAATCTTCTGTCTTTCAAAGGTCATGACCTCATGAGACTTTTTGGACATAATACCTTGTCCTCACAGTACTTCTCCCCGCTGCTTTTCTAATTTAAGCCTCATCAAACATTTATCACACTTATTGCTGTTGAAGGAGTTTCTGGTTTCTTAGACTCATCAGAGAGCACACAGCCAGACTTGTATGTCTGATGGCTTCTCAAACACTTTACACTTTTATTTTGTCTTTAAAAGTTGCTATTCTGCAGTGTATATTAAAGTTAGCATCAGCATCATTAGCAGAATTGTCAGGCACTAATAGGAAATGCTGTGCAGTATTACAGAACGGAGGGCTAATAGAATGGGGGAGAAAAAACTAGATGAGGAATTTCAAGGTTGGTATAATGTGGATGGGCACGTTTCTAATCAATAATTTGTAATTCATCTGAAAGAGTTGAGAAAATGATCTCTTACCTGCAGCACAATGAATTAAACTTTCAGGAAGCCCCATATCATGTTCCTATAGCTGACTGCCATTCTTCTAGTGTTACGTCACTCTCATTTTATTGCTAGGTTATTTCACTCAGAGGGCTTGTGGATGAGGTTTATGTGAAATACTGCTGCCTGCTGTGAAGCAAAATTCACAACACTTCAGCTGATAACCTCACATTTGATTTTTGAAGTGCTGCTGAGATAGATGCAATAGGCTTTGTTGAAATAAAATCTTGTCAGTCTTGTCAGGCTGACTTTGAGAAGATTTGCCCTCAGAATGATAATGATAACTCAGTCGATATCCCATCTAACCCACACACACCTTGCACTTTCAGAAGAGGCTGCTGGGGATCTATTTCATCTCCTCAAAGGAATTTCTGGAGAATGCATATGTGCTGGCCGTGCTGCTTTTCTTTGCCCTGTTGCTCCAAAGAACCTTCCTGCAAGCTTCCTACTATGTGGCCATCGAAACAGGAATTAACCTGCGTGGAGCCATACAGGTACATAACAAATCAAATAGACATAGACCTAAAATGCTGCTCTGACTCTAATTGAGGTTTTTATTTCTCCAGACTAAAATCTACAACAAGATTATGCGTCTGTGCACCTCCAACATGTCTATGGGCGAGCTCACTGTGGCTCAGATCTGCAACTTGGTCGCCATAGACACCAACCAGCTCATGTGGTTCTTCTTCCTTTGTCCAAATCTGTGGGCCATGCCAGTACAGGTAAAAACTCTTAAGAGAATGCCCGTTGTTGACTCATGCTAACAACAATGTTTGAGGAAACCCCTATAGCATCTGGGTTTGCATGATGACCCAGTTACCTTTAGAGTTTTGTAAATGTCATTGTATTTGTTGATGAGGAGATTGCTTTCAAATGGCCCTTATACTGTTAAATAATGCTCATGACATAAAGCAGCACATTCTCATTTCTATGATAATGTTGGTCAGACCTTATTCTATATATCATTGTTTGTATGTATATCTTATGTTTCCATTTCATCCAATTGTGTTACATGTCCTAAAGCTATGTCTATTTAGATCTCTATCACCTATACGCTGCCCGACATGGGTTTTTCTTTAATATATCCTGCTGTGTGGCTCTGTTTTCATTGGGCATTTTATGGGCCTGATATTCCCTGTTTTGCCTCAGTAATAAAGTACAGTATTCATAGATGTGAAGTTGAAGATCAGGCGTCAAGTGTTATAGCTCCTGAGGATTGGAACAAAGCATTGTTCTGAATGTATGCAGTATGACCTTTATGATGTCCTATCAGAGGAATGTACTGTGTAATTTATAGCACATTCACTGTACCACTGTTGTGGTATGGACTCCAGAGAATATCCAGCTATTAAACTCCAGCTACTGTTCCAGCAGAGGAAAGATTCAAAATAAATAGGTTAAAAGCAAGGCATTGTAACTAATGCATAGTGGAGATTACCTCCAGTTTTACATATGCAAATAATGGTGGATAGAAGGAATTCATTTACATGTATTAATTTCATATGATTACACATTCAGTATTTTATTGTGCAAGTGCAAAGCTTTTCAGAAAAGCTATTTTCTTTTTTCTAACTGAAAAATGTCTTGTAGCTTCTGCTGACACTTGATTTTGTGTTTGCATAGTGCTGTCTTATCTTTTCAGACCAGGAAACACTGTCCCAATTTTTTTTCACACTCTTATGAAAAAGCAATAAGCACTTTAGCATTTTGGATATTGCATGCACAAACCGCACGCACACAAGGGACAAAATAACTTCTATATATCACATACTGCTGTAAAAACTCTTTTTACATAATTGGTTTACATTTGAATATTCAGTCAGTTTTTCTGCTCTGTAGCATTTGGTACGGCAAATTACATTTTAAATGCACTGCAATGTAAAAGCCATATAAAGCTAGAATTGCCCAGAAGCAGAGAATTGATTTCCACTGTGATAAAACAGTGCTGCTGCTCACTCATTCCTCTGAGTTTCTGCTGCTTTAGTATTCTTTCTCTACACCTCATGTCTGACCTGAACACTATATGAAGCCAGTGTTTTTCTGCTTACTGTGTCCTGTGTTACGGCAACTGGGCTTTAGAAATCCCCAGTGAACGCATGTTTTGTTGTAATTCATGTTTTTTTTCGGAGCTTTCATTTAAAAGAAGCCAGAAACAGTTTTACACCCATGACTGACTCCTCAACAAAATGCCATATCTTTCCCTCAGCATGTGTCTGGTTATGAAACTTTAATCAGGTTTAATTTTTCTTTCTTTAGCTATTATAAATTCACCCCCTCCAGCTGTTATTTTAAGATGCTCTTTAATCTAAAGCTGAAGTGTTGCAGTTATTGTGCTAGAACAGACCTGGCTGAATAAAAGGTCGGTGGCTGGTGTGGGTTGTGCCAGACTTTTCAAAACAATGCCCAATCAGGCGTGATTTCTGCAGTTTTACTGTATATCGGAGAGGCTCTACACATACCTACCTATTACTACCCCTTCAGGTGCAGTTAATGTGTCCAGCTAGCCGTTGTTGTGCACGTCGCCCCCAGTGACACACATTAGGCGGGAGCAGATGAAGGACATGGAGTGGGGGTGACATGTCACATCCATCTCCATCTGCTGCTGAGTGTCCTGGGGATTTCTCAGTGTGGCAGGATAAGAAGTGATGCCAGACACAACAGCAGGCAGGAAGCCACCAAAACGACCTGACTTTTCTGTGTCTTAAACCACAAAGGCAGACTGTGTGAAGTTAAGTTTTAATTATTGGTTTCTCTTCTGAATTATTGTTATGTTTGATATGTAACTTAACTGCTAATTACTGGGTGGTAGTAGTTGTAAAGGCTGATGCTAATGTGGTGCTGCAGCTGTTATATTTACTACTAGATTATAATATATAGGCTTGAACTCTGGATCTTCTAGTTTTGTGGTTCCATTTAATAATAATAATAATAATAATAATAATAATAATAATAATAATAATAATAATAATAATAATAATAATAATAAGTTGTATTATTATTATTATTATTATTATTATTATTATTATTATTATTATTATTATTATTATTATTATTATTATTATGGCTTTAATTTATAAAGTGCCTTTCAGGGTACCTAAAGCACTTTACATATTCATTCACTCCCTAATCACACTTAGTGGTGGTAAGTTACTAACGTAGCCACAGAAACGTGGCTGCTATTCTGCACCAATGGCTTCTCTGACAACCACCAAACACACAGTCAGACTTACACATTCACATAAAGCTGAAGCATTTAGTTTTTTCCTGTCCTTCCCAGATCATACTGGGAGTTATCCTGCTCTACTACCTCCTGGGAATCAGTGCCTTGATTGGAGCGACCGTTATCGCTGTGCTAGCTCCTGTCCAATACTTTGTGGCCACAAAACTGTCTCACACACAAAAGAGCACTCTGGTGAGTAGCCACAGTCTTTTTTCAACCTTTGTCCAATGGCCCAAAAGGTGCCGAAGGATTTCATTCTGTCAGATCCCTTACAAACATTTACCTCAGTGTGTGGGAGCAGTGAGTTGTCTCAGTCCAAAGACTCTCTGCCAAGCCGGTAGGCAAATATTGGTTGGTCCAGTTTACATCAGCTAATGAAACAGGAAATCGAATCATGATGCAGCACGTTTTCCCGGCTCAGACACTCATCATCTGTTGCTGACATCACCAAAAAAAAAAAAAAAAAAAAACACAGATAAATGAAAGCAACACTGCATCCAGGATTTGGCCCCAATTGCCCTGTCAGCTCTCATGGAGCTGTGCTGGGAGAGGTGCTGACCTGCCAAAATATGTGTTCACACAAGATGGTAATGTAATGTACTGGTAATCTTGACTGAGCTGGGAGCATCTTCTATGAAAAAGTGATTACTTTTTCATATTCATGTCTCATTGTTAAAAAGGGCTTTCAATATATTTTAATGATTTAGAGTCATTTCTGGGCAACACGTGTTGCATTAACTGTTTGGTTGTCAGAGGTCAAGGGGTTTCCTGGAGTCCATCAAACCGACTATGGGCCTGAGGTGTGGGGCACCCTGGACAATGGCCAGGTAGTCACAGGGGCAATATTTTGAGACATACATTGACAGACAGCCAATCACTATAACATTAATTCATTAGGGGCTAGTTAGAGTCACTAACACGTGCATGTCTTTGGACAGTAGGAGGAAGTAGCTGTAGATTGTTGCCGTCTGTGCATAATTCACCTTATCGCCATTCTAAATGATTCAAAAGCAAATATTAAATCAAAGTTATTTTTTTAAATGACCTATTACATAATTGTCTCATGTCAGATCCCTGCGATAACTTGTATAATGAAGCCTTGTTCTGCCTCTGCAGGAGTACTCCAGTGAGCGCCTAAAGAAAACCAATGAACTCCTAAGGGGCATCAAACTGCTGAAGCTGTATGCCTGGGAACGCATCTTCTGCGACAGTGTGGAGGAGACCAGAGAGAAAGAACTGACCAGCCTCAAGGCCTTCGCTCTCTACACTTCTATATCTAGTAAGACACTCAGACTGCAGCTCTGCATCACTTTCTACTTGACTAATGTGCTTTGGATAATGTAATCATACCACATAGCATTCGGTCAATACACAACATAAAGATATCATTTATAAAAAATGTCACTGGCCATTATTACCACTCAGTACTTATTTGTTTTCCTTAGTGACTGTCCTTTTGGTGTTTATCTTTTAGATAATAAAGCCAATGTTGCCAACGTGGCTCCAGTCGTACGATAAAGAGTCTCCAATCTTAAATCAATAAATAAAGAAAAGACCACTATTAGAGACATGTGCTATAGACATCACTTTAGCTTATTATAAATCTGTGTTCTGTTTTTCTTCCCCAGTTTTTATGAATGCAGCCATTCCCATTGCTGCTGTATTAACGGTGAGTCTCACTTTTTTGATAAATGGCTATATAGATGTAGCAGGGGAACTACTGACTCCACTGTTCTTTTGAGAAAGGACAAAGCAAAGCATATATATTTTTCATTTATTGATTCATGTCCTAAGAAATATAGTGTATACCTATAGACTTATATATGGTGAGTCTAAAATAAATACCAGTAAATAATTAGAGTAAAGTTGTCTTTTAGTATCAGCCCTGTGGCAAACTTGCTCCTGTCCAGGTTGTTCCCCGCCTCATGTCCAAAGCAGCTGGCATAGGCTCCAGCCCAGAGACCTCTAATGAGAATAAGTAGTAATAGATGAATAACTGAACATTATTATCTAAATTTGATTATATAAAACCTATCCATGCATCTTCTTCACTCTTGTCCCACAGACATTCGTGGTTCATGTCCACATTTCGGAGGATGCTGACTTGTCCCCAGCTGTGGCCTTTGCCTCTCTGTCCCTTTTCCACATCCTGGTCACCCCCCTCTTCCTCCTCTCCACCGTTGTGCGCTCTACTGTCAAGGCTCTTGTGAGGTGAGTTTAATCATGCACTGGCTACAGTTCAATCATCAGCTGGGCTACACCAACAAATAACATGATTATTTTAGCCTCGATGAGGGCTTATTGTTTGGGAAAGTTGTTCTGCAGAAGGACGTTTGAACGGCACTTGACCTTTTCATAAGTAGCTTTTTGGACTGTTTGTTTTTTTGATAGCAACCTTTTGTGGCCACTGTTCCTCGAATGTAGCATTGCTTTAGAACAGAGATTATTGTTAGTCAGTGATGTAAAGAGTAATTGAAATAACAGCTTTTTGTCACATAAGAGCAAAAGTAACCTTTAAACCTGTGGTAAAACAGTGTCATTTACATGAAACATGAGTTTAGCATATGTCATTATGAACCTGGTTCATGATCACAGCACTAAGGTGTGAAGGGTAAGGAAAATACTCATTGCAGGGCAAAGACTTTGGTAGGTAGATGATTGTTCACGATTATTAATTCATAATAATCTATTCCTTGATGGTGGAAGGTGTCTGTGATCCCTGGAGGTAGCTATTTTGGGGTTGTGTGATCTGAGTCTGACACACCAGATAATGCTTTCTTTGTAAAGTGATTTTGTAGTACAGTTCAGCCTAACAATAAAAAGATGTATATTGTTAATTTGCATCAGTGCATAGTGCTCATGTGATGTCTTTGCATCTGTCTGTCACATGCAGCTTTTATTCCTTGATAGGAGTGATTTATGGCGCTCTTGTTGGCATTAGGTTTTTTATGGCTCCCATTTACACTGTCTCCTGCTTCATTACACTGAAATTGCTGAATCATGTTATCAGCGGATGACTGTTTTTCATTTAAAATCTGGATTTATAGACAATAAATTATGAAGTTTTGCAGGGGATAATTCACTCTGTTTGCTTTTTAGTAAATAACTCTGACATCTCCCACTTTGTGACATTTTCTAAAAGGGATTTATAAATCATGCACTCGGGTTTGACCTTCCTGAAATTAATGGTTGAAAAAAATATGTTTTTCTTTTTTTTTATCCTAGTCAGGAAACACTGTGGAATGACTAACAAGCTTTAGCAACTGTTAGCTAGTTCTGCATTAGGTTGACATTTAGGATTTCAGTAATTAATCATTTGCCTTTTTTTCTGTAAAGCACTTTGAATTGCTCTGTGTATGAATTGTGCTATACAAATAAACTTGCGGTGCCTTGCATATTTTTTAAATGGATAGCTTAAGGTTAATATAAATATACTAAGTTTTTAATTGGTGGTGCTTATCCACTGGTAGTAATGGAACATTGGTAGTTGACTAATTGTGAGTTTTAGCATTGTTTGTTTTGGTTGAAGGGACTGTCTTGTTGTTAAGGAAATGAGTCAGAGGATAAGTGTCCTGATTGTTCTGATGTAGAGATGCGATAGAAAAGTGAAAACAAGTCCATTATTACTTAACTGTGTCCCACTGATTTTTCAATCTGTATCACTGAAAGATGGAGCAGCAGGAAGCTTTTATCTTCATAAGACATCAAATGGAGCTAAATTAAATTCTGTCTTGCCTTCGCAGGTTACTCCTTTGAAAGTGCATTTGGGGTTTCAGTGAAAACCAATAAGCGCTCTCAGTAATTACTTGGATTTGAATATTAACTTTTGACAGACAGTTTCTACTTAACGTTCTTTTTCATTTCCTTTTTGCAGTGTTCAGAAACTTAGTGAATTTTTCTCCAGTGATGAGATCGGTGATGAACAAGAGCCCAGACCCATGGTAACATCTGCCTCCAGCAATCACAACCAAAATAAATACCAGGCCTTGGTGAGTTCACATACACATATTCAATCTCCACTAAACATTCTGCATCCAGTCAATTACACCGACATGTTCAAAGAGTTTTTAATACTAAACCTGTGTCACTATCCATCCCATCCATTTTGATTACCCTTTAATGTGATGTAACTTTGTGTTACCTCCATCCTCTAAGCCTTTCCCCACATCCTCACAGCCTCTGAAGGTGGTGAACAGGAAGCGCCCCCCCAGAGATGACTGGAACAACTACAGTTCACCGGGGCAGTGCGACGGAGACGGGCCCTCACAGGGCACGGACCAGGACACGTGTATCAAGGTGAGAGCGGAGAGAGCCAATAGTTTAATTTTTGAATCGTTTTGCTCTGTCTAGTATGCTATATATCTCGTTTTGTCTTTTTGTCTTTTTGTCTTCTGTTTTCTCAAAATTATATAATTCAAAAGTTGACCCAAATAATATTTACATGCCCTTGGGCCCAGACATGTTTGGCAAAGACTGGTCTAAATCTGTCAAAAAGCCACACCTCGATCCCTCATAAACCATTCACTGTCTTATATATAAATGCTAAGCAAAGGTAGACCCAAGAATGTCATCATAGCGTTAATTTTTTATAAAGACCGGCCATGAGTATTAATTTTTTATATTGCCAATAAATGTTGCATAAATTTGGAAGCCTATTTTATTCTTATTAAACATTACTTTTAATTCCATCCATTAATTTATTCATGTGCAAAGAAATGCATGTGGCCGAATTGGTGAATCTAAAAACTGCTCATAGTTAATGCATTTGTGAGGTGTTTGTTATCGCCGCTAAGTACCAGCCCTGCGGCAAACTGGCTTTTGTCCAGGGTTTTCCCCACCTCAGGTCTAAAGTAGCTGTCATATGTTCTAACACTTTATTTTCAAAATGAACATTTTCTTGTCATTTTTTCAGATAACTAGCGGTTACTTTACCTGGACGGATGGACCACCAACTCTGTCCAGCATAGACATCAAGATTCCTTTTGGTGAGCACCAGGCCCTACAGAAACAATTCTCCTCACCTAATGTTATCTTCTAATTAGCTCTCCAGTCTAATTTCTACCTAATCATTATTGTCCTTGTTGCTGTGTTACTGATTGGCCTCTATCTCTCAGGTAAACTGACCATGATCGTGGGCCAGGTGGGTTGTGGGAAATCGTCCCTGCTGCTGGCGGCTTTGGGCGAAATGCAGAGAGTGTCGGGGCAAGTCACATGGAACAGGTTAGCCTTGTCACATTAACGTCAGTCAGTGCAATTATACATATGACTTTAAAATGGCTGTCAAGCTAATTGTACTACATTGTCCTGGCTCCATAGTAACTAGATTTTCTCAATCATTATGTGCTATTTGAACATACTTTTTACTACAAAAAGGCTCTAATGATCGTTGTCCTAATTAGTGATATTTATGGTGCTTTCTCAGTAAGTCACTGACCAGTTATGTCAATCTGTCTGTGTATAACCAATTAGAGAACATTATGATTGCTGTGTCTTTGGGGGGAGCCATGTTAAGTGCGCTCAAGTTCATTGATCAAAGCAGGTTCATAGGTTAGAGATTAATTTGATGTGAACAGGTCTCTGTGGTGTGTGATTATGGCTGCTGCAGTGCGCTCTCCAATTCCTGTCTAGTAATTGGCCTGTCAGGACTGCCACACATTTAGTTGGCGCCATTATTACTGTGCCAGAGTGCAGGTATAAAAAAGCCTTATCACACCTGTCTTGTTCTCATATTATGTCCTTTGATATCGAGGAAATGGCTAAATGAAAAAGGAACGGAAATTGCAGCAGTGATTTAGATGTTTTTAGTGGTTTCTCTAGCCATAAAGATATGGTGGTGTCATAGGACAGCCTGCCCTGCTCATTATTAGGATTTCTAACACAACAGGCCTGTCGTAGAGGTGAGACCTTATTTTTAGTTACACAGGAAGAGGCGCCTCAGTAAATAAAATATGAACTGCCACATTCTTTCAGTTCTTAATAAACCACAATGGCTGTTTGTTTTTGCCAGTGTTGGATTGTTTGATAACTCTTGCTTGATCATTTGTTTTTGGTGTAGATTCATAATTCCATCAAGGAACTGTTTTGAATTCTGTTCCATTGCAAGATATGGTCAAAGAAACTTACTGCAGGCAAAAGGGGTCAGCGAAGGAACCAATGATTAGTGTGGGTGGTTTCTATACCATTATGAGATACAGTATGAGGACTTTGTGGCTCAATGGATAGAGCATTTACCCCTGAACTGGAAGATAGATCCCTAGTGCCAATGGCTTGGTAGATGTCTGTTCCCTCTTCTAGTTTTATTTTAACTTGTTGTCATATCTGACTGTAGCCCTATAAGAGTGAATTCTCCCATCCACTAATGATTTGCATTTAATGTTATATATTTATACATTTATACAGAGTCCTTTTTCACCAGCCCTACAGTAGAGGTAACAGAAAATGCAAAAGAACCTTGTGATGACTGTATTGTGTATCATTAGGTGTAGCTGGGTCCAAACCTTGCGTCACCTGTTCAGTGTAATACAGCCATCCATCTTAATGTGACAGGACAGTTCAGGTTGCCAGTGCTTCATTATGCCCATGCCCCTGGCATCCACACACGCCGCTCTTCCTGTCCCAGTGCCAGTGGAGCTGGCTTTTTATCTGATATTAGGCTGCATTATAGGCCCAGCGTGTGCCAGAGCCGCTTCATCTGCCAGGAGCACTCAGTAATGTCCCGGATGAAAGCAAGCAGCTGGTATTTATGTTAAATATTTATAAACACACGGTGAAGGTGCATTGTGTATCATAAATCTCCTTCAAAGCTTTTTTTTGAATGTCTGAAATGACAGGTTATATCCAAAGCAGCTCACTAGCGCTGAACAATTTTGAAAAAAATATCTAATTTAAATTTTTCTATCTTTTTTTGCAGTTGCGATTAGATTTGCGATATAGTTTTAAAAATCAATGTTCAGTTCCAAGTTTACATTTTAAGCATGCGAGGGAGCATTGAAACTTCAGAGAAGACTGAAATATTCCATGCTCAACAAATACAAGGAATCAAGTGCCTTTCCGATCATTTCTGTAGTGGTTTAAACTACAGCTGTAGCAGTTTATAGATATTAAAACCCTGTGGAGACGGGATCATTTGTTTTCTACAGAGGACATTATATCAGATAAATAACTCCAACTTTTGCAATTTGCTAATTGTAACAATTAAAATTGTTGTCCTACAACTGACCCAACAAAATAGAAAACAGAAAATTCCCATAGAATTGCATGTAGTTTAGTGACACTGTTAAGTTATACAAACAAAACAGAAAATATCAATATTTACTTTTGCTATATATTTTAAACAGTTATTTCCATGGTTTGTGTAATCCAGCCACAAGGAGTTGGAAGCCTGGTCACATGGAGAGGGTTGTGTCAGGAAGGCCACCCGGTGAGAAACCTTGTTGTGGCATGTTTTGGCAACCCTGGAAGGGAAACACGGAAAGGAAAGAAGGGTTAGATAACTATGGTTTAAGCATTTTTACATGTTTTATTTATAATTTAAAAATATTATTTTTTTAAATGCATTTATTTCTATATGTTCTGTGCATTAGAAGAATATTGGGTGGGAGAAGAGCTTTAAAGCAATGCCTTCATTTCCAGTATATTTATGGCTACAAAATGTGCTAGGATGGTTTTCAATTTATAATTTATATGTAATACATACAGTATCTTAGGATTGAGATGGGTTTTTATTGTCCATTTTAAATATACAGTAACAAATTTCTTGCTGGAACATAAAACATTAGGGGTTGTTAATTGTAAATAAACACTGGATTGTTTTTTTTTTTCAGATCGTCCACTTGTTATGGTTTAGTATTCAAATAAAAGGTTTTTGAACCATCATTGTTGTACTGTCTAATTCGCAAATCAGTGAAAAAAAAACAAAAAACATATTATACCTTTTACTAAATGCAGCAACATTTTACTTGGCTGCTTAAATTAATACTCAATGAAGACAGCATGGCAGCATGTTCCTGAGTGTGGTGTAAGGCTCTCCATACTGTACATTCACATACTGCCCCATAACTCCAAATATAGCTTTCCTTGATGACTATTTCAGTCTTCAAAAGTGTGAAGTATGTTTTGCAGAGTGGCCAACTGCACATAAGGCCATGACCCCCAAAGACACCTGCTCAAATACAGTGTCCCTAACCTGACTCCACTGGTCTCTACTGGAGATTAAAGCTCTTGTTTGTTTGTGTATCTATAGTCGTTATCAGGCGTGGCCACTACAGGGCACATGGTTCATTGCTTCCCCTTGTTCATTAGTGGGGCTTAATGATGGTCAGTTAGAGATTTGCATGTCTTTGATGATGTGTCCAAAAGATAAATGCACGCTCAAATGTTGCTTGTTGTGACCTTGGATCCTTAAAGGTTGGTAGATAGTCACAGAGTCAATCTGTATGTGATCAGCTGTAGTGTTTCAAGCAGCCTAAAGGATGAATACAATCAGCCATCCTTCCTCTCAAGTGCTATTCAGCAACACAGGCTGATGAGATAATTTACTCAAGGAGTGATTCACTGTGGATAAGGCGTAATTGTTGAGTTTAACTAAAGGATTTCCTCTGGCAAGTAAATTACATGTTTTTGAGAAGTGTGGACCCTGACCATTGGAGAATAAACATTATATATAAAAAACAGAAATATGTTTTGTTAATTAAATAGACCTGTGTTGGCTTTGGGATGGTTTTAATTTCATCCTAATTAAAAAATTATCATCTATCTAATCACTGCACTTACCTCTAAAGAATTAACCAGACTTTATTATGAATTAATCCATGAGTAATACTACAATTCGATGGGCAATTTTTTAAATGACAATTGAAAAAAAGACAACATCCAACAGATGAGCTGCTTTAGCTCAAATTAACTGTTGAAGTTAATGCAGGTTCTGTTACAAAGGTGTCAGTTTGTTAGACAGTGCACTGCATTGTTGATGGGTCTGTGAATTAGACAGCTGGTCATAACACAACATTAAGACCAATAATAGGCAAGGGGTCATAATGTTCCATAAATAAATATTTGAGATACTGTAAATGCAATTCAAACATAATACATAAACCTGTAATACTAAGTCAAGTGTATTCTCTCATGTTGGTTTTAAAGACAAAAAGTAAAACTGAGTTGACTTTAGTTGCTGAGAGGTAGACAAGGGGCCAGTCTGACCTGGAGGGGCAGTCTATTCCACAATCTGGGGGCCGCTGCAGGGAACTCTCTGACAGGCCCCTCTGAACTTTAGCTTTGTCTTAGATAGAGCCAGAAACAGTTGGATGGTTGTCAGTGGACCATAGCAACCTTGACAAGACATAAAGCATTAAAGGTTAGGTGATGTAGGAGGGTGCTAAACTAAAAGAAAGTCATATCTCATATGTCTCTTCTCAAATATACACATGGTTTTATAATTTTTTGGAATATCCTTGCTGCAATATCATGTGCTATGGCTGCTGCTGTTGTAAAGATGCAGCATTAATCTGAACCCTATCCCAGTTTGTAGGACAGTGACAAAGCCTGTTGTTGTCACATGTCAACAGTGAGCTTTTTAGAAAAATTGCGAGAGGTGTCAACTTGTCAAAGCTAAAAATAGACTTGGTAGTCTGATTCTGAGCATGTGCAAAAACATCAAAACAATTCCTGATGATTTATGTATTAATGCTTGTATGGGGTGTTATTGCAAGGTTTATATGACTGCATATTTTTAATCCGATTCTGCAGTGGGACTTTTCCTCACATGTCCAACACTTGCTTTTCTTTTATTTGTTTTACAGTTTTCCAAACCTGGAATCCGAAGGTGATGAAAGGTGAGTGCAGTGCGTGAGTAGGAAGCACTCTTGAAGTCATAAACTGGAGATGTATTTTTAGCAAGTGTCTGTGGAGAGTAGATCTCAGATGTACACCGGGACAAAAGTCACAAGATAAAAATACCACGGCCTGGATTTAGAGACACTTCCAGCAGCCATTCAAACAGAACTGCAACAATAGAGAGTAGCCGTCTCATAGACCGGGACCTAGCCACAAAGAAGCATTCATGTCACACGCTCCTTTGGCTTTATAGGTTATTTTTTATCCAATCCGCCGCTCAGCTCTGCACCTGTTGTTAGGCAGAAAGCATTAGGCAGCTGTCTGGTCAGGCACATTCTGCAGTGGTCATCTCTGTATCAGAAGGTTATTTCCTGTAACTAAAACATGGCGGTCACATGTGGAGATGTCTCACGACCACATCCCGTGAGGAATAATTGACTCCTTTGGTGCTATCAGCAAATTACAGAAGGAAATATTAAGCTAGGGGGGTGGGGTTATTTTTAGGAGGGATAAGATGGCAGCTGATGATAGGCATGTTGGTGCAGGCCAGCAGTGAGAATGTGGGTCAGTGTTTGTGTTTGTGTTGGGTTAATCATTAGGAGGCAGAGGTGGTGTTCTGGGTAGCTCTAATGGTCTAATAAAGTCTGTTTTTCTCTCTACAGTCCCACAGACAGAGATGCTGCAGGTGATGGAGAGATCAGGTAAACCTATAATAGTATAACAGCGTCCTTCACACATGGCAGTCTCTATGGAAACGCTCATCTAAAAAACTGAAGATAATAAAAAGCATGATTTCACCCCAGGCTCTTTACACTGTACCTTCTTTTCATTGGCAACTGTTATTTTATGCTTCATCATTATCCATCTTTTTATTACCTTTCGTTTTTTTTTTCGTTTTTACATTTTCCATTAAAAACACATTTGCACTTGATGTTTGCAGTATCACAATCTTAAAGAGGTTGGATCACATGAATAACATAATCACTATCCATGGAGCCATCAGAAATTGTTCCCAGCATGTTATTAACAACTGCTGTTTTAAACAGAGGCTGGGATTTTGATATTTGCTTATTTATGTGTAATTTTTTGGCTAATAGGAAGAGAGGCCCTGTGGCTTATGCCTCCCAGAAGCCCTGGCTGTTGAACACCACTGTGGTTGAAAACATCACTTTTGAGATGCCAATGATTAAACCCAGGTAAGATGAACAAAATGATTACTTGAGTAACAGTAATATCGTGTAAAAAGTACTTTTCTTTTTTTTACAATGTCACAGTAAAATTTACTACTAGTACTACTTCTACTGTTCCCAAAACTGGCTCACACCCAGGACCTTCTAAATGGCAAGGCGAGCATGCCACTTTGCCACTGAGGACACAAAATACTTTTACTTGGATAGACTTTAAAAATGTACTTGAGTAAGTAAAATGTGCACAAAGGTACATTTCTTTCACAATGTTCTAGAGCATTTATTTTTATTTTTCTAGTTTACTTTGGTATTAGTGGTCTAAATTAGTGTTTCCCAACCAGGGGTATAGGGACCCCTAGGTGTACACAAGCACTTTGCAGGGGGCACTTGAAATTATTCAGAATTTTATAAGAAAATATTTGCAGTTGTTTTAATAATAAATAGGGCTGGGGAAATTATGGCGTTAATGCAGTGCGTTAATTTATTGATTTAATCGCGTTAATTTCAACTGACGCATGGATCCATTTGATCACAACAAAAATATTACGAGGACACTGACAGAGGCAGCAACACGCCACGGGTCTTCCAGCGGGGCAGAAATGCACCGCGCGAGCGTAGAACACGACACATTTCCGTTTCCGTCCATCAGGCGCGTTCGGAATGAGCCAGACTTGCGCAGTTTCGATCAGTGTCGGTCTGTGCGCAGTGCACGCCGGTTAGATTTGTGTCCGACTTGTTCCCGACTTGCTCTGATGCCACAAGTGTGACGGTCACCGTGAGATCCAAACGAGACCAGCGCCTGAGCCGCCGCAGTTCATCAGGAGCAACTGCGGAGGCTGCACGGCTCAGTGCATGATGGGAAAACGCACACCTGTCAGCGGTGAACGGACAGGTGATTGGATCTGAGTTTAGTGCTGATCAGAAACCTAACGCACGACACTTCACTGCCGTCCTCTCCTTCTTCCCCCGCCGCTTTAAAAAAAAAAATACAGACGTTCGAGATGAGCCAGACTCGCGCAGTTTCGATCGGTGTCGGTCTGTGCGCAGTGCATGCCGGTTAGATTTGTGTCCGACTTGTTCCCGACTTGCTCTGATGTCATGAGTGCGACGGTCACCAAAACCTTGTGAGATCCAAACGAGACCAGCGCCTGAGCCGCCGCAATTCATCAGGAGCAACTGCGGAGGCTGCTTGGCTCAGTGCATGATGGGAAAACGCCCACCTGTCAGCGGTGAACGGACAGGGGATTGGATCTGAGTTTAGTGCTGGTCAGAAACGTAACGCACGACACGTCACTGCCCTCCTCTCCTCCTCCCCTGCCTCTTTTTTTTTTTTTTTTAATACAGACTAAAGATACAGTTTTGACCTGGATAAACTTTGTGCCCTGCTGCTCAGTGTGCAGTAGAATATTATTAAAAAGATTGTGCACAATATCTGCTGTTATAGAAGGCTGTTTAACATTTATAATGTGTAAACTTAGACATAAAAGCTAAGATCCACTGCTGAATGTGCCTCATGTTGTGTGCTCCAAAAGGGCACCTCATTAACACACAGACTGTGGTCAAGCACAGGACAGAAAAGTTCTTACAAATCAGTTTAATGCATTTATTTTCAAAATCATATCCAACACACGCGAGAAGTGGATCTGGGACGTGATGGTGCGTGATCTGAGCCACAAACTGTCCGACTTCAGTACAGGCGTATTTCCCCTCCTCCTGTTGCGGCCGTGCACTCTCGTTCACAATCCAGGCGAGGCACAGTTCATCTGGAACGAGCCTAATGCAACAAGTGAACGAGCTAAAGCAACATGAGTGACCAAAAAGACACATTGCTAAATGGACAATTCTGCTTCAGATCGTCACCAGACAGCAATATAGACAAAACAAAAGTTATGTGCAGTCTATGCAAGGATGAGTTCAGTTACCACTGGAGTAACACAGTTCATAGTATTTACACTGTTGTGAACCAAAACAATTGTTATTAATTGAAGAATTAAACTTATTTTTGTTGGTTGTACCTTATTTAGGCAAACTTTGTGAGTTACAGGTCTCAAAGAGACTTAATTTATTTTCTTTGCAAGTTTTGTTTGCATTGCACAAGTTTACAGTTAAGTATGTGAAGGTTAATTCAAAATAAATGTTCTAAATTTACAATTTTGGGTTTTTACGTGAATTCATAATGCAATTAATCACGATTAATCATGATTAATAACTGGTAGTTATTAATTGCGATTAGTTTTTTTCAGATTTGCGATTAATTAGTAATTTTTTAAAAATCGATTCCCGGCCCTAATAATAAACTATTGAAACGTAAGAAAGACAAGCTCAGGTGTCTCATTGATGATTAAAAATGACTGATTAAAATAAGGTGAAACTACCTGAAATATTATTTGAATAGGCCTATAATATCTCTTGCATCAACCTTATGCTAATGGCTCACAGGTAACGACTAGGGATCAGCATCGAAACCCGGTTCTAATTTTTTCAGTCCATCGGTATTGTATGCCCCCGCTGTTAACAATCCCTCTTATTGATTCCGCTTTGGGCAGCTGCGTTTGTGTGAGCAGGTTTTGCTCTGAGACCCACCCCGCTCCCAAGGAGAGCCTACAAAGCACGGCGCTCATCGTGCAGTGCATGCCGTTCTTCCTTCTCTAATTAATGCACACGCACTCACGGGACATGGCAACGCATGAAGCCTGGCTTGGTTGCGTCACACAGTGTGGACACGCCAGAGTGAAGCCAGAGAGCCGCAGAGGTAGGAGCGAAATGTCCGTGCATTGTGACAGCAGGAGCTCATTCCCTGGCATAAGAAATATAGTATGGAAGAGAGCGAGCAATAGAAAGAGAGAAATCTCTGTAGAAAACACTGAATCCTGTCCCACCTGTCTGACACTAATGTGGCCCCTCCCTGCTTTGCACTGTCACAGTAACACAGACTACTGTTTACTTAAATAAGTTTAATGTCAGACAGACAGGTGCAAAGCTGCTTCTGCTGCCCCTAAATTAATATTAAAGTCGCAATCTTGTTTATTTAAAAAGCATACATTTCCAGTAATTTAACAGCTGTACATTCAATACATGTTACTTCTGTTGAGTGAGCCCAGTTTAAAATAGGCCCACATACATGAAAATAAAAATAAGCTTCTATTTGTGCTGCATAATAAACTGTATGGCCACAAATCTAGTTCATTTTTATTCACAGATATATCAGGAATTGATAAGAGAATCGATAAAGAATCGGATTGATAAGCAGAATTGACGATGGCATTGACATTAATAAAATCTTATCAATTCCCATCCTTAGTAACGACTCTGCCTTTGACTCCAGTCCAGGACATTCAGCTGCTGATTGTTGTTTCATCAGGATTAACCACTATCTCTGGGAGGGAACTACAGTACATAAATCTCCACTCTAACAGCAGTTTTCCTCAGAAATGATTAAGCTCTTCAGAGTAACGGCAAATGTCTTCTAAAAACAAACCTGGTACAGATGACCTTGTTTAACCTTTTTTATTGTTTCAGAGTACAGAGCTATTTTAATGATCATTTTTCACTAAATTGTCTTGTCAATTTTTTGTTTTGTTTTACTTTTTTAGTTAAAAAATCTAGTCAAATAAGTAAATATACATTTTTATTAATACATTTATATCAATTTTTTATATGTATTGTTATTTTAAAGGGATTTTATTTGTATCTTGAATTTAACTTTCAAAGCAAAAAATGCAGGAGATTCACCTTTTACAATAAAGTATACTTACTTTATTAGTATGTTTTTGTTCTAATAAACACTACTCTATGAGCACTTACTAACATGTAAAGGAATGAGGGGGTGCCTTAGAGGGTATGCAACACAAAAAAGGTTTGGAACCACTGGTCTAAATGATCTAATGTCTCTTTATGTGTGTGTACATACTTAAACACTGACATGTAACAAAACACACCGATGATAAACAATCATGTTTTACGTGCACTCTGTACATGGTTTATTGAAACTGAGCCATTTTGTTTCTCACAATCAGCGTTTATATTTTAAGAATGATTAAAAAAAAACTAATTTACTGAGCATCAGGTCAATATTCCATGTATTACCCGACCAGTGCCAAACCTAAATAAAAGAGTTTTTGGCAGGTAGGTAGTCTTGTGAGAAAAAGTAGTGAAATAAGGAGGATCAACGTGCAATCAATCTAGCCAGCTGTCCACAGAAACCAGTCAATAGACCTTTTTCCTGGGGGGAATATGAGGTAAATTAGATGTGTTAATGTCCAATTAAATTACCTCAGGTCTGGATTGGTATTGGCTGAAGAGAGCTCCTCAGAGGCTTGAAATAGTTCCAGTCAGATCTCAACATAAAGAAATTCCTAGAAATGTATCATTGACGTAAAAGATGTCACTCAAGGATCTCTGTTGAGTGTAATGGATGGCTGAGCTCTGCTGCCATAGAGACGCAATTATATTTTCTTACATACGTAATCCTTCTGTAGATGTTAATAAAACATTATTGTCAGTGTACACACAAATCAAAAGTTTAGACTTGTGGCTAATCTTACCAGCTGTTGTGTGTCATTGTCTTTGATCCACCTGTGTTTGTGCCCTCCAGATACAAAGCTGTGATCGACGCATGCTCCCTGCAGCCAGACATTGACATCCTTCCACAGGGAGACCAGACGGAAATCGGGGAACGGGTTGGTACCGCTTTGGAATGGATGTTTTTATTCCTCTCTCTTTGTTCCCTTTTGGCTCCAGCTGAGGGATATTGTACCACAACATCATTTGTCATCATTACTCTTATGTGGACAATGTTGTGTACAAGGAGCTGGACTGACCATGTTGTGTTTTCTCATGGAGCAGTAAAATAAACCGTGATTTAATTTCTCAAGAATACCATTAATGCCATTGTTCTGACATTTGCATTTGTCCTGTTATGTCCTGCAGGGGGTTATCCTCTCAGGTGGGCAGAAGCAGCGCATCAGTGTGGCCAGGGCCTTGTATCAGCAGACCAGTGTGGTGTTTCTGGTGAGTTTGATCCAGTTGTGTTTGAGCATTAACCTTGTAAGTGCCCTGTCAGCCATAATCAGTATTCACACATTTTCCAGATTAAGACCAGAGGCTCAGAGAGATTGTCTATTTGATGCATTTCTATGTTACATAAATAGTTCAGTCCGGCTGCAGGGCAAAAACACTAAGTGAGTCTTGATGTTGAGAAATGTTAGCTTTTGTAGGGTTTGTGACTGTGAGGTAAAAAATCTCCGAATGTGTCTGAGGTTTGGAAGGAAAGTGAGGATTAAACAACTGCTTTGATCTTACATCAATACGAATACTCTGTAAATACCAAAATAATGGTTCTAATGGTCACTTGTCAACAATATGTTTCCTAACTTTATATTTGCGTTTTATGTAAAATATGAATGTAAAAATGTTATTCTTATTTTAACTACTAGTTCTCTGTAGTTGTCTTTTTAATACAGTATTGTTAGTCTGTTTGTTCATTGTATTAGAGGCTTAAAAGTATTAAAAGATATGTAATTTGATGTATCAAAATCAAAGCCTTCAATGTTAAACAAATATGTTCAAATATTACATTTAGTTTATCTGGGTCTTCAGTTTTCATATTGCAGTATAATATCAGTGCAAACTTTTTACTGCTTTATGTAATGTGTGAATTAGACTAGAGGATGAAAAAGCATTTCTAGTGGATAAAAGCATTTCATTCTTTTATAAATGGCATTAAAAAGGTTTTTTATTGCATATACTTGTTTTTAGGATGATCCATTCTCAGCTTTAGACATCCACCTGAGCGACCACCTGATGCAGGAAGGAATCCTCAAGATGCTCAGAGAGGAGAAGAGAACTGTGGTGTTGGTCACACACAAACTGCAGTACCTTCTCCATGCAGACTGGGTAAGACCAGCCTTTGTGCTTCTACCACTGTGAGGTCTGTGCAATCAGTGCCCGTATCAGTTTATGATTGCATTGCCACATTTGAATGCCAAATCATTTATCTCAGAAGGGTACCATTAAGAAGAAGCTTTGTTTCAGCTATACCCAAGTCAATGTGTTTTTCTGTATTTTTGCTTCATCAGATCATTGCTATGAAAGATGGTACAATTCAGACTGAGGGCACTTTGAAAGACATCCAGAAATCTGAGCCAGAATTGTTTGAACACTGGAAGACGCTAATGCATCGACAGGACCAGGAGTTTGAGAAGGTAAGCAGTTTAAAATGCTGAACTCAAGCAAATAATGTGCTACTGCTTAAGAGTTTTATTGAAGGTAATAATTCAGAGATGGGCAGAGACAGTATTACCGGGGTTTTATCTTCTCATTTAGGAGACTGTTGCAGAGAGTATGACAGATCTGGAGAGAAAAAACCTACGAAGGGCAATGTACTCCAGAGAGGCGGTCCGGACAGAGGACGAAGAGGAAGGTGAGAGGTCAGAGGTCACAGCCATCTTGCGAAATAAGACACCAGATTGCAGGTTAGGGTGGTGGATGGTATATAAAACCTCCTAAGGGAATTATTGACATTAATGACACAAGATAAAATGTATGTATTTTGTAAGATGGTAAAATTAGTATTGTTTTTCCATTATTATTAAATGTGGGTCATCTTTCTTAAACCATCACCAGATATGCATGTGCTTTTTGGCTAGACATACCCATATCAGTTGTTTAATGTCTATAACCAACAAGGCACACTACTCTGCAAAAGCATTAGGCAGGTTTGACAAAATGATGAAATGTAATAATGTTTTTTAAAAATATACATATATTTTTTTTACTTTTATCCATTTACAAAATGCTGTGAAGGGAATAGACAAGAAAAAAACTGTATCAAATGCAATTGCCCAGTGAAAATAGTATCAGATTACATTTACTGCATGTTTGTGGTCAATCACTTTGCATTTTGTATACTGATAAAAGTAGACGTTATTTTCTTCATTTACAGCCTGTCTAAAACTTCTATGAGGTGCTGTATTTTCTCATAAAATGGCAAAACATATGCATTAAACAAGGTGTGTTAAAATGCATTTTTTCTCAAACTATTTTATTATACATATCCACATTTCTGATGCTCCATATATTGGTTTTGGAGAATACAATTGATATTTTCCCCTAATGTGTGTCTACCCTGAATACCTAAGCATAAGCACTTAACTTATGCTCAACCTACTACTGCAGTTGTCCCATTATTTACCCGAAATGCCCCTTTGATATACTAGTATATCTAGTAGTATATCTGAATTATGCATTATGTAGGTTTTACAATTTTCCACCGTGATTCTTGTCTTTAGGGCTGACTTTCACATCTGCCAGTTAAGACCAAATCTTCCTCGTGCTGAGGCTAAGCGCTCAGTCTCATTCATATTGTGTTTGTTTGATATTGCCTGTACACCTTGTAGTCAACGGTGCAGAGCTGTACACTTTATCTGTGTTCTGTGTTGTTTTTTGTGCACTGGTGGCACCCCTGCCTGGACTTGTGCGATGGGTCCTGCACAAGCTGCTGCGCTTATATTCGAACGAGCAGGTGTGGCCAGAATGCATGAATCGACAACCAAACTGTGAGGAGAAATGTGGCATTGTGAAAGAAAAATGCAGCCGCTTTTTCCGCCATTAGAAATATGCCTTCATCCATCCTGTCTTTTTGTTTGACACATTTTCCCAAGCATTTTGTTATACCTCCTCCCCCAACCTAGCAGCAGCATGATTGTAGATAGACAGCAGTATTCTTTTCAGCTCTGCGAGCCATTCTGTGTTCTTATTCTGCTTTTCTTTCAGCTTGTCTGAGTGTCACAGACGCCCACATGCAGCCTCATGCCAACGCTTGCAGCATGATGTCATGTGGTAGATTTATACTGGAGTGGGGAGCACTTGTAAACATTATCCTCTTACCCCCAGTTTGTGTGTCATGGCTGCTGTGTTATCCTTAACACACCCTGTTTGTGGAAATGAGCATTTAGCTGCTGTTTCTTCTGTGGCAACTGTAGCTTCTAGAAGACTGTCTGGTTTTTCCTCTCCCGTGGCCCCTTTTTCTGAAATTGTAATGTGGTAAATATTAAAAGGAAGGAGGGTGGGTTCAAACAGACAGAAATGTCAAAGGGTGCTTATTAGTGAGTCACAGCAGAGGAAAGCATGGTTTGTAAAAAAACTGATCTATATTTGTTTTTCATTGGTAGACAAATTGAGGAAAAAGTAGGAAAAAAAAGCTTTTCTTGTCCATAGTATTCTCAACAAGTCAGTATAGGTCTGAACCAGTCCCCAACTCTTATTCCTGTTTGTGTTCTCAGAGGAGTCTGTAGAGAGTGAGGATGATGACAACCTCTCTCAGGTGATGCGACAGCGGGCCACTATCCCGTGGCGCTCCTGTGGCACGTACCTGTCTTCGGCTGGATTCCTCCTGCTCAGTCTGCTGCTCCTGTCCCAGCTCCTCAAACACTCCCTCATGGTGGCCATCGACTACTGGCTGGCACACTGGACGTCCCACGTGATCACAGCTAAGATCGAGGCAACAGCACGAAACTGCACCATCGTTCAGGTGAGAGGCTGCTGGATGAGAAACTACAGAACAGTTTGATATGTGCTGTGTTTTTGTGCATGCCAAAGTTACATAACTGATTTCTGTAATTCCCTTGTGAATCTCAGCTGAGTTGAGATGACCTAAAGTGCTGCCAGCTCCAGATGGAGTGTTCACTCATGCCCTGCAGCAGCGTCCAGCTCTGTCTGTATAATTGAGCTGAACAGACAGTGACGTAGTCTGTGTCAATATTATCGTTGGGGAAAGCATACTTTTCACTTGTAATGTGGTTTTCTGCAAACTTACGACTCTGTCGCATAATGATGGGAATTTTCCAGGCAATAAGTTAAGTTATGAGGAAGTTGTTTGGCAGGAGAAAACAAGGTATCAACGGGTACTGACAGAATTTGACGTGTTCCCTGGTAGTTGGTACTACTGTATCTGCTGAAAAATGTAGGAGCACGGGAAAGACATGATAGGTCACAAAGTGAAGGTACAATAATAGTTATAGTATAGTATATATAGTACTATAGTATAAATAAAATCTGAAAAAAAAGGAACCAAAAACATAATGTACACCAACATGTATTGTATTTAAAGACCAAGAAATTTAAACAGTAACTGGTTTCCAAATCTAGAAACAGATTTGTTTTTACATTGAAAACTATTTTGTATTTAGTTACCTCCACCAAGACAGAGGTTATGTTTTCGGCGGCATTTGTTTGTTGCAACATAACTCAAAAACTTATGGATGGATTTTTTATGAAATTTTCAGGAAATGTCAGCAATTGAATAAGGAACAAGTGATTACATTTTGGGGGTGATCCTGATCACCATCTGGATTCAGGAATTTTTTAAAGGATTCTTTACTATCTTTACGATAGGGCTAATTTTGCCATTACAACTTCAAACTCAACAAATAGAGCCCAGAATCATTGGCAAATAATTACAACATGACATCAAGGTAGATGTTATAATCTTTAGAGGTTTTTCCTCAGGTGAGTGACCCTATGGCTTGGCGGAGGTATGCACTCTCTGAGTGTTTTCAGTTTCTTTATGCTTTTGCTTTACAAATACACATCTGCAAGACCCCTGCAGGAGGAAACAGGGAACTGCATGTACACCAAAACAATTACAATCATCTGCATCCCCTAATACACAGTATAAACACTGACCATGCTCAAAGGTTAAGCTGTTTGTTCCACACAGGGAGGCCTCTCTTGCTGTTGGCTGGTTATTGTGTTCCAGGACAATTTATTCTCCTGTGTCTTCATCCGTGAGCATGAACAGAAATATCAGGTCACATTTCACTTAGGTCATGCAGAGGTTAAAAAAGAGTCAGCTGGTATTCTCAGTAACAACACACATGCAAGATAAACCATCACTCAAATGCCAGAGGCAACTGGTTTGGCTCAGCTCTTCTTTGCACTTATCTAATCTCCAGTCAGATGTACCCTTCTGTACAGTAATCTGGGACACTCAAGAGTTCTTCCCTACTATCAAACACATTACTGCCACTTCACATAAATGAGTATAGAATATATAAATAACTTATTACTGGGATAAGTAATCTGTAAAATAACCTGTTGATACTGGTTACAGCACAATAATAGTACGACTGATAATAATAACAATATGCTCATTGTAACTATCCAAATTCAATCTTGGGCCAGCTGTCACACAGTCTCTCTCGGTGGAGTCTGCAGGTCTCCCTCATGTTACCGTGAGTTCTCTCCCTGTTGTAGGTGAATTCTTAACCCGCCTAAGGCCCATAGTTGCTGGGATAGGCTCCAGTAACCTGCTAGCCCTAATGGGAATAATGCAGAAGAAGATAAATGAATAAGTCTCTCTCCTATTCTTTTGTTTGAGGTAATTCCTTGATGTGATGGGGCAGAGAAAACAGTATTTTTATAGACTTCATTGACTTGGTACCAATTATTACACAGCTTGATACTAACCAGAGAGATTTATTATGGTCCTAATTAAAGTGCATACAGAGTGTTGAACAGGCAAGACAATGAGTTAACCTAAGCTGTCTTTGTAGGCTTGTGGCTTCAGTCACTCCTGGTACCTGTCGATATTCAGCGTCCTGTGCTGCCTGGGCATTGCGCTGTGTTTGGCTACGTCGGTGGCAGTGGAGTGGACCGGTCACAAAGTGGCCAAAGAGCTGCACCACAACCTACTCAACAAGATCATCCTGGCACCCATGAGGTAAGCGTGCTGATTTGTGACGTGTTGAGAGCACAGTGAGCTGATAACAGTGTTGGAGGCAGCTTTTTCACCCCATTACTTCGGCTGCCATCTGCTTTCTATAAACAAAACCCACGAGACATCACTTAAAACACACTCGCGCCTCGAATGTAGTCTACATCTGATGTGTGTGCACAGTAACACACGGCTGAACGCACTTACATATTTCACATCTCATTTCATTTAAACACACCAGCTAACAGCAAATAGCAATGTAAATAAAGCATTCAGTATTATTCTGAATATAACTGTGCTAAAATCCAAACAGAACTGCTGATGTAATAATATGTAGTTGTTTGTCTTTCTGTCCTCAGCCAAAACTAGTGGCTAATCTTGCCAAAGCATATTGAGCTTTCGCTAAACCCCCATATGTTTGCATATTAAGTATACAATAAACATTTCAACAAAAGTACAACAAAAGAATTTATAATGCTTTTTTATTGAGTTAAATGCCATGAATATTATTGTGTATCTGCAAGGAAAGTGATTGGTTCAAGTACTTTGTTAGCAGGGCTCAGCAATAGATCAGTTTGTAATTGCTAAAAAATAAAAAAAAACTTTCCTAAAAGTTTCACATTTGCAAACTCTTGTGTGCTGTCTAAAATGGCTATCACTAAACATACTTTTTTTCATAATATGTCATAGTCAGAGATAACAGCAATATACAATGTAACGCGTTGTGCTGCTGTTTAGCTAGTTTAAGATGCCACAGTGCTTTAGCTGAAAGGAATAAAATAGCACACTTACCAAAGTCTTATTTTTTACATTTAGCTAGCATTAGCTTAATAACTGATTAATCTTTTAATTGCAAACTGTACTGTAATGGTCTATTTACAGGTCTCTCAAAGTCAGCTGTCAGACAGTTACAACTGATCCAAAACGCTGCAGCCAGGGTAGTCACAAAAAACAAACAAAAAAAATCCCCCATATTACTCCTGTATTAATATCGTTGCACTGGTTTCCATTTCTTCAAAGAAGTCTTCAGAAGTCTTTAAATGGTCAAGGTCCAAAATATTTATCTGACCTTTTCACCCTACTTGAACCCTGTAGGCCTCTGAGATGAGCTGGCTCTGGTCTGTTGGTAGCTTCCTGAGTTCAGACTAAATATGGTGAAGGTTCATTTAGTGTGTAGGCTTCCCAGCTGTGGAACTCCTTACCTGAACATTTTCGGCTTGAAACATTGCTCAACACTTTTAAGTCTAATTTTTTTTTTGTACAGTATTTTAACTGTATAAGCAGATTTCTTCTTCATTTTGTGCTTTTTATTGTATTTTTCACGGAAATTGTTGTTGTTCTTTTTATTGTTGAACTCCATGTAAAGCACTTGAGTTGTCGTTCAATCATGAAGTAAACCAGTTTGTGCTGCTATTTGTTAAGCTAGCTTTGGGGTAATTTGTAAAATGTAGAAGGAAACCCTATTTAAAGGCTTTTCTCAAGGATATCTAACTCATTATTCTTTATAATTTGTATGCAGCATTACAAACTGCTTCTACTATAGAGCATAAATAACAATATTCATTTTTCATCCTGATAGGCTGTTTGAGACGACACCACTGGGCAGCATCCTCAACAGGTTTTCCACAGACACAAACACTATTGACCAGCACATCCCCACCACACTGGAGTGTCTGACCCGCTCCACCCTGCTGTGTGTGTCCGCTCTGGGGGTCATCTCCTATGTGACCCCTGTTTTTCTCATCGCCCTGTTGCCGTTGGTCATCACCTGCTACTTCATCCAGAAATACTTTAGGGTGGCCTCCAGGTGAGTCTCTCAGGACATAAAGCCACAGAGTGTGTTGCTTTGAAAGGATGAAATGAGGATTTAAGTGTGATGGATTAACAGCATAATACGTATTCCCAAAACATAGCCTATAAACAGATTTCAAATAGACATTTCAAAGGTATCTTTGATTTGATTCCACCAAGCTTCAGTCGATATGTCCCCTGCTGTTATCTGTTTTTGTCAGGGATCTGCAGCAGCTTGAAGACAGCACCCAGCTCCCTTTACTCTCTCATTTCTCTGAGACAGTGGAAGGCCTCACCACAATAAGAGCCCTCAGGTAACAAATTCAGAGGGACATCACCTACTTTGCGGCACTGACACTAGATCCAATATGTATTTCTAATATTCTTGTTTTTGGCAGGTATGAGCCTCGGTTCAGACAGAGGTTATTGCAGTTCACTGATGCCAACAACATTGCTTCTCTCTTCCTTACAGCAGCCAACCGTTGGCTGGAGGTCCGCATGGTAATGATGTGTTTATTGAGTATATGGCTTGCCAAACAGCAGGCAGCTGCTATATGGTATTTCTGATGATGTTGGGTAACTACTCCCTCTGTTGGAATGCTAAAAAGCTAGATTCTTCTTTCTGTGATCTTTTATGTATGTGGCAGCAGCAGCAGCAGCAGTAGTAGTAGTAGTAGTAGTAGTAGTAGTAGTAGTAGTAATAGTAGTAGTAGTAGTAATTGCTGGCCACATCTAAATGGTTGCTTGTGTTTCGCAGAAACTGAGCTGGAATAGGCTAAGAGATGTTTGTTGATTTATATCTAAAACTCATTTTAGTTAAAATGTGAATTACTCTAAATAAAATCTCACTCTAATCAATCAAGATATTCTGACAATAATACATGTATGCATAAATGTAATGTAGCTCTTTTATTATTCATGATGCTATGGTGCATTATTCTGATTTGGTGTTTGCTGTTTATATCTAGGATTATATTGGAGCATGTGTTGTGCTCGTAGCAGCAGTAGCATCCATCATCAATTCTCTGTACAACCAGCTCTCCACTGGTCTAGTGGGACTAGGACTCACGTACGCACTCATGGTAAGAGCTGGTTTATTCAAGAACCTTATTGTTTTGTAATGATTTTTGAAGATTTCTGCAAGTGTTTTGAATATGATCCTATATAAATTAACATTATTTGTTGAACATGTTAACCTAATCAAAGCAATAATGACTGCTTAGTTTGAGAAATGTTTAATTGATACTCATGAGAGTTCTAAAAATACAACTTCTTCCATAAGGTCGTTATCTTAGCCTTTGTGTCTTCATGCTTCATTTCACTTTTGCTTCTCAGCAGAAGAAAGAGTGTGTCTGGAACTAGATTGTTTATTCATCAGTATTTACCATAAAAAAATAGTAACTCATTATAATACCTACATGCATGCATTAGTTAAGTATTTGTAATGACTTAATCATTAACTATCATAGGCATTACACAAACATTATAATTACTATTAGGTACTAATTCATTTTTAGTCTAGAATATAAGTAAATTTAATGTTTTATATAGAATAATAATATCTATAATATCGTTTATATATTGTTGTTTATTGTTTATTTTTTAATTACAATATAATGTAATGCTGTACTGCTACTTAACAATGTAATGTTATTATGTGTATTACATGAAACACTTCATACTTTACAATCAGCAGTATAAGATCTTGTCTCATTATAATAAGTGTAAAACTTTAAAATGTAAATGAGAATATAGCCCCAATTTGAGCTTCTATGGCAGCCATTTCCAAAGTCAGGAGTGTCACGGCCTCCTTAAATTTACCAAAATACCACGCGGACCCCCAACAATACAACTTCCCTCGATCCCAAATTTTATTTTCATGTTTTTCTTCATATATTTCTATAAAAACAATACATAAAAATGACTGACTATTGGCTAAAAAGTGTTTTAAAGTTATATTTTTAAACAAATACACTATAAAAATAAAAATAAAATGCTGCAAAAACTCAATAACTCAAGGCAAAGGATCCCTCAAGATTTTTGGGGCCAACTCAAAATCTCAAGCTTTCCACACTTTCACTGAATTTGATGTTCATATGTCTAAAAGGTTTTCTAATTTTTAAGTTTTTCTCTCTGTTATTATTTTTTTACTCATCTTACAGCCAACTTACAGTGTTCAGAAAAAAATATTCTTCTGTTAAATGTAGTATATTTAGTTTATAATAATACTTTTTCTAAACAGCGGAGTCAGTAGGCTGTAAGATGAGTTGGAAAAAATAAAGATAGTGAGTAAAACTTATAATTTCAAGTTTTTAGATGTATAAATGTTAAATTTGGTGAGTAAAAAAAGTTTAGTTATTGAAAACTTTGAGTTTGAGATTTTGAGTTGATCACCAAAACTCAAAAATCTTGAGGGATCCTGTTGCCTTGAGTTTTTGCAGCATTGTTTTTTACAGTGCATTTCAAACTCAATTTCTTTTTATGTACTTAATATAGACAGCCTCTGGGGGCCCCCTGCAGTACCGTCGCGGACCCCCATGGGGCCCCGGACCCCACTTTGGGAACCATTGTTCTATGGATTAGAATAGTGCATACTGCAATCATTCATCACAAAGAACTATGAAAGCCTAAAATGACTTTCTAATGAACACTAGAATCTACGTCAGTGTCTGGCTGTCCCCACAGTGACATTCGCCCAGGCAGTGTGTTTACTCCTTCTCATCTCCGTCTGTATCAGGTGTCAAACTACATGAACTGGATGGTGCGTAACTTGGCAGACATGGAAGTGCAGCTTGGCTCGGTCAAAAGAATCAACGGCCTTCTCAAAACTGAACCAGAGAATTATGAAGGGCTGCTCAGTAAGTCCCACATCATGTATCCATAATAAAAGCCTAGCTATAGAAGTCTATAGGAAGCAACACAAAAAGTCAAGTATATGTTTTCCTCCTTCCTCCTCTGAATGGACTTCACTACATTCATCACTGTCAAATAAGTGTTATGTTGCCCATGGGATTGAATCAGTTGCGTGCTTTATTTTCTTTCAACTCATCCTGAAAGACACATTTTTGCATATAAATTATAGTTGTTAGATGGTAATTACTCTGACTAAGCACTTATTCATTCTGGGTCTATGGTCCATCATCCTACTCTATTATTTCTTGGTGCCTCTCAGCTGTGTCTCAGGTCCCCGATGGCTGGCCACATGAGGGAGAAATCAAAATCCAGAACCTGAGTGTCCGCTACGACGCCACACTGAAGCCTGTTCTCAAAAATGTCAATGCACATGTCAGCCCTGGGCAGAAAGTGAGTAAGGAGGCAGGAGGAATTATGTTTAAAAAATACAAAGTTGACATTAATTGGTTATGATCTTGTGCTCTCAGGTAGGGATCTGTGGACGGACGGGAAGCGGAAAATCCTCATTCTCGTTGGCCTTTTTCCGCATGGTGGATATGTTTGAAGGTAAAACTAAAAAAATGTACTGTAAAAAAAAAAAAAAAACATTTTCTGAATCTGACCGTGGCTATATATACTTCCATTACTTGAGGCATAGTAAAAAGTGTTAGCAGCCAAGCCAGAAGACAAACAATGTAACAGACTTCTGTGTGAAGTTCTGTGGCAAAAAAAAAAAAAAACCTCCATCAGTGCTTTCTGATCATGAATTCTTTCTTTCCTTTTATTGCAGGGAGGATTGTGATAGATGACATTGACATTGCCAAGCTGCCCTTACAGACCCTCAGGTCACGCCTGTCCATCATCCTCCAGGACCCTATTCTCTTCAGCGGCACAATCCGGTTAGAACCATTTGCATTGCATTTATTTTATACAACAAAAATGTCTGCCCAAAAAAATTGCTAATTTAGAAAAAGGAGGTCTATTGAGTACCTAGAAATAGCTATTTTATTCCTGGCAAAATGTAACTATCAGCATAGTTCTCAATTTAGAGAGTTTTTGCTTGTATGGCTGCTAAGTGTAAAGTCACTCATAATTTGCAAGACTTCAAAAACCATGATTAGTGCAAGTGTATATTATTTATAATAGTTATATTTACAATAGAGATTTACATGCATTTGGCATCATATGCCTACTTTTTATTCAAGTCCTTATTTAGACAATCCCAGCACTCACAAGTACAACCACCTCAATCTTGGCATGTGAACCAGAAATTGGGTCATTTCTCAGGAACATACACTTTAGAAACATCTCCTACAAATCACATAGTTAAGTGGACACTAAATATGAAGTAGTTCAGTGTTTCCAATATTATACATACCACATATAAAATCAAAAATTCATTGGCTATTTTTTTCTGTAGTACATGGTTGTAGCACTTGTCTGCTTCTGCAAACTGGGAGTGTTCTGACAGTTATCTACCGTGGGTAAACATTAGCTACCCCAAAATTTAGATTGAACTAAACAACATACTATCCCCTGAATTCATTAATCAGACAGGAACACAGGTGTCCCAGGGACTGCTTACAATATCTCTCCATCTCAAATAAAGTCCTTTATTACTCAGTGAACAAAAGCTTCACACATGTTAAATATTTACCTTGCCAGTTCATAAATATGGCAGTTTAACCCAATGTGCTGTACTTAGTATCGGCATATGAATAGAGTCCCATAATCAAACTCTAAATAGATGTATTGGCAGCATGAAGAGCATGTCTGTGGCTTCAGTGAGAGGACACTGTTTGAAGGAGATTTATTTTTAGAGTAACATATTGTGACCATTACGCTTTGTCATGTTGGAAAGAAAGGGTTTTTCAGTGAAGTACAAGTAGAACAATCTAGAAATTATATTATAAAATATGAACTCCAAATGTTTTTGTTTTTTTTGGGTGGCATGGTGGCATGGTGGCATAGTGGCTAGCACTCCTGCCTCACAGCATGAAAGTCCCGGGTTCAATTCCCGGACCAGGTGGGGCCTTTCTGTGTGGAGTTTGCATGTTTTCCCTGTGTCAGCGTAGGTTTCTAAAAACATGTACAATAGGTCCCCCATGGGGCCAGGACTCCCCTGCAAAAGAGATTCTGAATCTCAGTGGGACTTTCCTGGTTAAATAAAGAGTATAAATAAAAAATTTTTTATATGTGTTTGTAGATTTAACTTGGACCCGGAAATGAAGGCCACAGATGAGATGCTGTGGGAAGCTTTGGAGATTGCTCAGCTGAAGCCTGTGGTCAAGTCACTCCCAGGAGGCCTTGGTGAGATTATCAGTCTCTGTAAAGCGATTGTACCTATTATCCTATGATATACTAGGCAGTTATATTCAGGTTGCATCCAAGCACACGCTGTTATAAGAATGCAACTCAGGGTTTTATACACATAGAGTTTGTTTACAATCTGAACAAGCATAGCAACTTTTTGACCTTCACTGTGGATTAACTGTAGTGCTAGACATCAACGCATGACTCACTGAGGTTACATATTCACATTCTGGTCACAAGTGAGAGGAGCACACTGCTGTCCCAATACAAAGCTCTATCTGCTGTATCAGAATACATGAGCATTAATGTTTCATACTATGCCAGGTGATGTTTCTGAAGCTGTGTCTGCCCTTCACTCTTTACCTCTGCCATATTCTGAGCTCATTTGTCACAATCGTTTTGACACAAGAGAAGTTTAAGTCCCATGCTGAACTGGAGATAGTACATAGTTAGCCTACATACTCACTGAAAGATTGGTATGGTATGAGGTCTCGTCATATTTGTGTCAGCCTTTTTACTTCCGCATGAAAGAAGAGAAAGCGTCAAGCACTGTGGTGGAAAAATAGACTGCTTGCTGACTGGACAGTTACGTACATAGCAACATGAGCTCCCTGCTGTTGTATACATTCACTAGAGGCAAATGTTCAATATGATATTGATCTGTTCCCTAGGAGTTAATGGATAATAAATCAGTCTCAGATATTGTAGTTTAAAGTGTATTTTCAATGAAATGCTCTGTTTGCATCTTAGCTGACTGTACTACAGTAAGACTGAAGCACTGCACTGAAGTTAATTAAAAAGGGAAATGTAAACAATCTCTGCTAAGGGAAAAAAAGGGCAAGTGGTGGTAAGCTGGAAAAGCAGCCAATCACATTATGAGTCCAGCCACAAGGGGCCAAAAAAGGAATAAATTATTTGTTTAAGAGAATTAGTGAATTCTCTAACATTTTTAGCTCAGTTGACAGAGCTGAACTAGAGGATCTCTAGTTAAATACAGCCAATGTCTGAGGTTTGCTCTTCCAGTACTTTAGATTTTTTATGCTTTGTATTTGTTGTAATGCCAGTCACACTTTTGTCTTAGACGTTTGGGAGATGCAGAAAAGACAGAGAACCCCTTATGTCACTAAGGAACTTATTAATGTCCCTGGTGTGCCGTTTAATATTCAATTATCTTTTATGAGTAAAACTCATTTAAGACACAAAGAAGATGAAAGATCAATATCATATTGATCTTTTTGGCCAAATGAACACTACCCTCCAGCTAGTGACGTAATAGCACAGTTTCATGACACAGTAATCAACAGATAAAAACATGCATGTTAAATTTCTCTCTTTCAGATGCCACAGTGACGGAGGGAGGGGAGAACTTCAGTCAGGGCCAGAGGCAGCTGTTCTGTTTGGCCAGAGCCTTTGTTCGAAAGAGCAGCATCCTTATTATGGATGAAGCCACGGCGTCCATTGATATGGCAACGGTCAGTGTGTGTGCAACAGCCATAGCATGTCCAGCACAAGGCGGGACAATGAGGAAATTAGAGAAGGTGGCTGATTATTGTGGGTTACAAAGACAGAGGAGGTCAAGTAAGGTAAGGGAGGTGGATAGAGAAAAGAGGCCAATTCACACTTTCACATAATACTGGTGGAAAAGTCAAGAAATTGCTGCACTCATGTGGTGCCAGAAACAATGGAGAAATGGCTTAGAAACACCTGCTCATGTTAGATCAACTCAGGTTAAAATTTGAAGTTGGCTTTCCCACTGAACACTAAATTCCTCATCAAGATGTCATCAAATGTGTTTAGTTAGTTGCTCTGCAATTAAACATAAAATTTAGCATTTAATCTACTTTTAATGTACTACAAATAATTATTAACAGAAGATTGCAGTGCAGTCCCTTTTCTGTAAGCTTGTCGGTTTTAAGCAGTTTGTTTATCATTTCTATGGTTACAGATATACATGGTTTTGTTGCACATCTGTCAGCCAATCAGAAAAGAGTATTCAGTAGCATTGTTATATATTTAAATAATTTCACTAATATGTGATTTGCAGTATAGCTTATGCCCAGCAGTTATTTATTGACATAAGATAAAGTCAGGTGTTAGCCATAGCAATATCTGTGTATTTATTATTATTCAATGCTGTGCTTAAATCAGACTTACAGTCGTGTTAAAAACAATTGTAAATAAATAATTGTAAATAAATAAAAATATTTACTGCTGCCATGGTTAGGTCAATAGCTGTTGCTTTTGACGGCGCGAGAACAGCGAAGACGAAGCAGCAAGAGTGAAAAGAAGGGAGACAAGTTGGTGAGAGCCTGAGGGGAAATCAGGAACAACAAAAGGCTGCTTACTTAAGCCCCCCTTCAAAGTCATGGGTCACTTAGATAGATATTTGTCGCAGACAGTACAACAGTGGTATAGCCCTGAGGAAATGCAGTGAACTTTTAATCAAGGACTATAGAGCCCAGTCAAGGCAAAGAAGGAAATGGGACAGTGAATTATGTAACGATTTTTAACAAAAGTGTTTTTCTGTGGTGCCAGTACAAATGAGTACTTTAGGCATGGCAAGTTATTTTTTTCTCTTTCCAGGGTGTAATTAAATATAAATATTCTAGTAGTTAGAAAATCCACTATACCATATACTGTACTTGATATTATATTGTTTTGATGTACTATTGTATCCTATGAGCATCTGTGAACATGTTGAAGCTCATTCTTTTCTTATTGGTTCCCACAGGAAAGCATCCTGCAGAAAGTGGTGATGACTGCATTTGCTGACCGGACAGTAGTTACTATAGCAGTGAGTATCTTCTTGCATTGCACTATTGGCCTTCTACAGTGCATTACAGTAATATATGCAAGTCAGCTTTTCTCTGTGGGAGCGTTGACCTTCTCCGTACATGTTTGATGCAGCTCATCTAAATGAGCACACAGCACATGTTCAGAGCCTACAGTAGAGACGCAGAAGGTTAAAACACAGCAGTGGGGAACTGGATGAAGGTTGATGACTCCAGGTGTGCAGAAAATTTTAACTGTGGACTTATGAGATCAAATGTTAAAGATGCGCCCTTTGATATTTTGCACTACCAATGGGGAAGGAGAGTCCTGTGCGAATGTAGTTTTATGTAACCTTCAAGACTTTTTCATAAAGAGGACCATTTACTATAATAGTATAGAAATGTGATGTGTAAACCATTGTAAAATGTGTGAAAATTATGTTTTAATCAGGGATAACCTGATTGTGGTATGCAGCGAGTGAACATTTTGTCCTCAAAGTTGAGATATGGTCAAGCACAAGGATTTTAGCGAATTTAACAAGGACCAAATTGTGGCTAAGCGTCAGGGTCAGAGCATCTCCAACACTGCAGCTCTTGTGGGCATTTCAGTCTGCAGTGGTCAGTAGTCCAAGGATGTGGTCCAAGGAAGGAACAGTGGTGAACTGGTGAGAAGTTAATGCTAGTTCTGATAGAAAGTTGGTTGCTTATGGGTCTGCATATTAGGCAGGTGGTCATAATGTTATGTCTGATAGGTGTATACTGTATGTAAGGTGTAATGCCCTAATGCCCGATCTTTTGCTTTTTTCATAGCATCGCGTCCACACCATCCTGAATGCCGACCTGGTGATTGTGATGAAGCGGGGGATCATTCTGGAGTATGACAAGCCCCAGGCCCTGCTGGACAAGGAGGACAGTGTCTTCGCCTCCTTCGTGCGTGCAGATAAGTAGCACAAAAGACCAAGATGAGCTCAAACGAAGACATTCAAAGTGCAATTGTCCCATGGAACATATACTGTATATTAATATATTTCTTTTATTTTTTAACCATGATGTATTATATTTGTACATACAAATGTTAACTCTTTATTAATAAAATATAAATTATTGAAACTGTGGTGTTTGGTAAAGAATACAAGATATGCATATAGAATGCATATGACAAAGCTTATACATGTCAAAATGGGCTGTACTGAGTTATGCTTTGGTTGTATTATTGAAGGAGAAAAGCAGCTCTTAAAACATGAAGTGCAGTAAATAGGTGTTCACATCAATTTCATATTTTCATTATTCAAAGCAGTTTACTCTGTGTGGAAAAGAGTAAGCACAGGTCATTTTTATTATTATTTCTGTGCAAAAATCATTTGTTTTGGTAGAGAACATTCTTTCATCTTTTGAGCTTCAGCAGGCCAAAATCTCGATTAATTTTTCAAAATCCCTCCACATTTTAGATTTTAGTATTTGCTCACACCCCCTGCAGGTAGGAGAATGCAATGAATTGGAGCTTATCATAGGCGATTAAAAATATGTGGATGAGGATTTCTAGCCTGCACGTGTACGCGAGCTTACAGTAGCATATATGTAGGTCTTACTTTTTAGAGGTACACTGATTTTATATTAAATTATTTCCTTTCTCTTCATCACTTGAAAGGAGCCCCAAAGTCCAGAAAAAAAAAAAAAAAAAAACCCAACATAAACTTGTGTTGCACCAGTTAGCCTGGGGGTTGGTTTACTGCGGGGCACTATATATAACCCACTATATTTAACCCATTGTATGGTACTGATGCGCAGTGTGTGAGCGCCAGTGGAATCAGCCCTGCACAACTGAATTATTTCATTGTGTGATGGCCCCACTGCTGCATTCTCATTGAAAGAAGAAGAAGGGCAGCGCGGAGGGGAGACGGAGAGTCGTGGAGGGAGGGACTGGAGCGGCTTTGTCTCACGTTACCAGCTCGCGTACACTCAGCAACGAGCTGCGCAACAAAGGCTGGCTGCTCTACCAAAGATGATAAACAGAACTGGGTATTCCGCTTAGGGACACCCGAAAGTGCAGTGTTGGGTACGGCAGATATTCACTGACAATGGGGCAGGGTCGTGAGACACAGATTTGGCTCTTAGGGATGTGACTGACGGAGGCAGCTGCCGCTGTGGAAGGGGCTCGTGGGACTTAGCGCTTGTGAAGTGCCGGATCAGGGAGCAACGTGAGGAGCGCACATACCTCCAAAACCAAGCGACAGGACTTGCCGTCGCGCGCCCGACAGCTGCCTCGGACTAGCACAGACTCGGGCTTCAGTCGGACAGTGAGTACTATGGGAGCGCTATGTTGTCCAGGAAAGGACTTATTCCTGATGACTACCTGCTGACCCGCTTGGCCGAGGATGTATTGCAGCCAAAGTTCAAGACAAAAGCGCGCAAAGCCCGGTTCGTGGCCAAGAACGGTACATGCAATGTGGCTCACACGAATATTCGGGAGCAGGGTCGCTTCCTTCAGGACGTCTTCACCACTTTAGTGGACTTAAAATGGCTCCACACACTAATTATTTTCACCATGTCGTTCCTGTGCAGCTGGCTGCTGTTTGGCATGGTCTGGTGGCTGGTAGCCTTTGCGCACGGAGATCTGGAGCAGAAGGGGGACGACTTTGTCCCTTGCGTCACGGATATCCATTCGTTCTCCTCGGCCTTCTTATTCTCCATCGAGGTGCAGGTAACCATAGGCTTCGGTGGCAGGATGGTCACAGAGGAGTGCTTGTCCGCTATCATCATCCTCATCGTGCAGAACATCGTGGGGCTCGTGATTAACGCCATCATGCTTGGCTGCATCTTCATGAAGACGGCGCAGGCAAACCGGCGCGCAGAGACGCTCATCTTTAGCAAATACGCCGTGATCACCTTGCGCAACAACAAACTGTGCTTTATGGTGCGCATCGGCGACCTGCGGAAGAGCATGATCATCAGCGCCACCGTGCGTATGCAGGTGGTTCGGCGCACGAGCACACCTGAAGGCGAAGTAGTGCCCCTGGACCAGATTGACATCCACATGGATAACCCCGTGGGCACCAATGGCATATTCCTCGTGTCCCCCCTAATCATCTGCCACGTCATAGACAAGGCCAGCCCCCTCTATGAGCTGTCCGCGAGCGACCTACTGCACGAAGACCTGGAGGTTATTGTGGTGCTCGAGGGAGTCGTTGAGACCACGGGTATCACCACTCAAGCCAGGACGTCCTACGTATCCGAAGAGATCCTGTGGGGGCAGCGCTTCGTGCCTACAGTGTCCGAGGAGGACGGAATGTACGCCGTGGACTACTCCAAGTTTGGAAACACAGTCAAAGTCCCCACGCCCTGCTGCAGCGCCAAACAACTGGATGAAGTTGGAGGAATAGCGCTATTCAAACTTAACGAGGGGGTGTCTTTAAGGGGATCTGTCCGAAGAAGGCGAGGGGCCGCCGCACGGCGCTCCAAGATAGAAAGTCACTGAACGCACCACAGAATCAGTATTTAGGCTGAATTTAGATTAATGATAAGAGTGAGGAAGAATGGATCATTTTGATATTTATTACTGTTATGACTGATCAAGATTAAAGCCGGAGTAGATGTAGCCTTTGCACAGATGTTGCCTGTTCTCAGGGGTCAGTGCATACACAGAGTGAATGCACTAACAGAGCAAGTAAAAGTCTTTCTATAAAAATCTGAATCATTCAGACTAAAGGCACTGCATGCATCAAAATGAATAAATGATATGCCTGATATTAAATGTGCTGTGGTTTTATTGTTGTCCTTGGTGCCCTCTTTAATTTACACAGTAGCAGCGCATCATTCACACCTTTTTAATTATTTCCCAAAACAGCTTGAGTTGTCTGTGTAGCTGAAAGCAGAGCTGTTTGTGGAGGTGTTTATGGTGAAAACCAAGTGCCAAATGCCAATGTCCAATATCAATATAAATACAATGTAAGCAATGTTTCAACAGATAAATGATCTTTCAACAGATAAATGATCTTTATATGAAATGGGACATGTCTTTAATTTTCCTAAAACAAACACACAGACAATGGCATTTCTCTCTTTTATTAGATTATAATTCGCAGAGCTTAAAATATTAAATTGCTTTTAACTTAGTTAATAATTAAAATACATAAAAACGAGAGCCAGAACTGAAGAACCCTGCAAAACAAATTTAAAATAAATAAAAGAAGAATTATATAAACCCAATCCTCCTCCATACAGAGGCTATAGCTGACAGAACCCACTTGCGATTCTTTGTACAGTAAAGTCCAAGCAGACTGTGCATCTTCTATACATGTGTGATGATACCATTATGGTTATTTCTCAACTAATTCTTCTCTGAAAATCGTTTTAAAAACAAACCTTAACTGGACACATAAAAACAAAAGTCGAGTGGATGTGTAGTTTTGCACTGGGAGAACTGGTGAGTGTGGCTGACTGCTCACTCTCCGTCGGCCTGCAGACATGACCTCATGTCTTTGTCTTCTCTGTGCTATGGGCTGCTGCCACTTCTGTGCATCAGCTACTATCATAGTACAACTCTCTCATCAGATTAAATATCTAAAACACAATTTTTAGACTTTTTTCTGGTTCTGACTGTGTAGCATTCGCTAGTCTGTGTCGCCCTCTACAGGCCGCTTAGGGACACTGCTTTAGGGCTGAATTAACTGCGTGGGACTAATACACTACAGAGGAAGGTGAAGTCAAAACGAGAATGAATATGAGAATATGAGCTCTCTCTGGCAGCAGTGACATTTCTCAGTTCTGTTCCTGAGTAGAAAGCGCTTTAATCATCCCCAGATAAACAACCCCAACAGTGAATGGCTGGTATGGCCCCGTCAGGCAGTAACATGACTCCCTATTGGCCAGCGCAGCGGCCGTCAGTCTGCAGGACGAGGGGAAAGCTCCTTACCACAACACTGTACAATAGTAGGTCTAAGCCAAGCAGAGCCCCCTGCACTGTATGTTAGGTAGAGGAGACAGGGAGGCCTACCTCCCCACTGAGAAACATAAAGAGCAAAACTAAAAAAAAAAATAAAAAAAAGTAAAACAAAACCAAAAATAAAATATACACATACTTTTGTTCCTAGTTTAAATTGCAGAGAAGATGGGAGGGATTTGCCCCTGGAAGGAACGCACACGCCATTTCCTGCTGGCGTGACAAACCCCTCCCCGCAGCCCCAACCCTTAGAAAGCCCACCCCCACTTCCGTCGGCTGCGTGGTGTTGTAGCGAAATATAAGGGTAGTGGAAGGTCTAAGTCCTGCTGGCACCAAGGATGGGGGCCAGGCTGTCTTCTCTTTCTCTATCAAAAGCCCGGGGCCCGTGAGTCACGGCTGGGCCCCCGCTCATCTCTCCGTTACATGGTTTTGTGAAGAGGGGGAGGGCGCTGAGGCAGGGGCCGAAGGGGCTGGCGCGGGGGCTGGGGGCAATGGGCTGCACAGGATTTCAGACAGGTCGTCCATGATGCTGGTCTCCTTTGGGTCAACCAGATTGAATTCCCTTACGAAAACGATGAAATGTGCATACAGAGTGTTCAAGTGGCCTTGCAGGTCCAGAGCCACTGTCTCCTTAAAGTGCGCCCAGTAGAGGTGAGCCAGCACATGGAACAGGTACCGGCAGATCTTCTTTACCAATGACTCAAATGAGTTAGGAAACTCTTTACCTACAACACAATAAAAAAAGACAATTAGCTGTAGTATTAGTCAATATATGCGACTCCTTTGAATATGTTACACAGCACATCCTAAATAAACTACTCATTTATCAGTAGCAGTTTCCATTTATAAAATATAGGGTAATACAAATATTTTTAAGCAAACAAAAACTATAATGTTATTTAGCCCAATGGTTCACAATTTTTTTCCCCAACTTTTATAAGCTTAGATACTACAATACATGTTTTTACTCGTTTGACTGCTCTTTATGCTATTATGTTGTATTGCTAAAAAAACAGTAGAGGGCAGCAGTGTTTCAACAAGCTTTACTCCACATATTACCGCATTGAGAAACTGCAGTGACAGGCCTGAAAAGACTGGACACTTACCATATTTTGTGGGAAAGATTTCCTCATCTGTGACCAGTTTCTGACAAGCGCTCATTACAAAGTCAACATATTGTGGAGCAGTGCACTTCGTCTTCTTTCCCCTCTCGTCATACCAGTAGTACGTTCTGGAAAAAAACAAATACAGTCACCTCATTACAACAGATAAAACAACATGATATGAGCCAACTTTTAATAATCATTATGAATGTTTTCTCAAGAATGTTGGCAGTTGACACATCACTTCCTTGAGCTCAAAATAGTCTAACTGTTCCTTTTGGGATGAGATCATCATACATTTTACCTATTAAACACCTGTATTTATTTCCTTGTTAAAAGCGAGGTCCCACTCTGATATAAAATCTGATTCTTGGGCCCACATTGTTGCTATTCACTGTGACACATTCTTGGAGATCACATGAGAGTGTTTTCATTTCTGTGGACCCTCGGCCCTAGAGCGCCCGTTTCCTGATTGGGACAAATTCCCTGTAACACCATTCTCTACAGGGTGACCCAGATTGTTGATTTCAGAGTGATTGACCTGGATTTTAGAGTTAGCTAATGTGACGTGAGGAAAATAAGGTCAACCGATAAGAGCCATGTTTGTGTTTGTATGTGGGCAAGCATTTTAAAATGATTAAACAGATAAATGTGCAGTCAGGTGTAGACGAGGGTTATTGAGCTGCTCAGAGGGAGGTGGTGAGGCCAGACATTACAAATCCTGAGGAATGTTAAAAGTCCACATGCCTGATCCGACAGGAGGGACCTACTGACCAGTGCTGGGACTAGACTTCACAACTCTCAACATATTGAAAATCTAAACCAGGGATTTCCAACTGGTGGATCGGGATCTCGGGGGGGGGGTTGGAAGGGTTAAGTATGGTTGCAATGCTGAAGATTATTTAAAGCTCAAATATTGTTTTAATTAGATGAAACAGAACCTCTAATCTAACCATTTAGATTTTGACAACCCACATTAAGTTCGACTTATTCATAGGGTATAGATTTGTTGCTAAATTACTTAACAAAGCCAAGTAGTGTATGCATGTAGTAGAAGTAGCGATTAGCAGCGTTTATGAACAGCCAGTGTAAGCACATTACCACACAGCTGACAACGACCCACCTACCCGAACAAAATGGGCCTAAATGGTTACCAAATGGTTTATTTACCCCTCCAAGCCCATGGAAACATTTTTTTCCAAAAATAGTGCTGAGCTGTGTCTAAGGGCAGGGGCAGTGGCGCTGCTGCTGGGACTGTGGCTCAGTCAGAGCTCACCACAGAGAGGGGCCAGGTGCCAGGATATGCCCACAGGAAAAGGAGGAGCACTGGGCACAGACACAGGGCTGGGCTGGTGAGGGTACTGCATGTATGGTTTTCAGTTTGTCCTTATTGAGACTAAAAATCTAGTGGCACTACTTCCATAAGTCATCCCAACAACACTACAGCCATAATTTCAAAATGTATTTTATTAAAAAAGTAAAGGTATCCATATTGCCACAGCAAGACTACTGCTTCCCTTTATTCTAGTTATTTTTCTTTTTTGAATTGTGCGAGCAAACACAGTCCATTTTACATACTTTCAGCAGCTATTAATTTTGTGCTGAAAAATAGTGTAAATGAGCCAGCCAATGGGAGGATTTTTAAACTCGATTTTATGTGAGCGTGATAGACACAAAGCTTATGGAATGCACTAAACACTCTCATCTATTATAGGCCTTGATAGATGAGAATCTAGATGACAAATTAAGCTCTTATCGTTTCATAGATGATTCTTATTTAAAGTTTTTTATTACAAAAAATTTATCATATACAGTTCTTCCATTTAAGTTTTGTTTTTCCAGAGAACAAAAACGTCTCCTCTGCTGATTTCCCACGAATCAGAGGCGTGGTGAGGTAACAGTAGCTTGCGGCAGCAGGGGAAAGCTCCACTGTTGACAGAGGTTAGTTCAAAACAAGCTCATCTCAGTCAAATGCGTCACTTCGAGGAGGACACTGTTTGTCAGTGTCACATCTGTATTCAACTTGTAAACTGCTGTTGTGAATTTACAAAGTGTTGGAAATCAGGTTTTTCAGGCCTGGGCTAAACTCACTGGAGGAACACAGGCCTCTGTTCAAATAAAAGGGCTCCAGCACCCCACCCTGGCAGGGTAAACTAGTTAGATAAATATCTACGGTTAGTCACCTCCTCGGGGCTAACACACAATGAGAAGGCTTTCATCTTATGATTATTGTTAAACTACTGCACAGCTATGTCCTGCTTTACGGCTCAAACTAGCAATTACCAACTTTGGAGAAAACAGCAGCTGCTACATTCTTTCACACAGTACTTCAGAAGTCTGGGGCCCAAAAAGTGGTTGTTAGTGAGAACTGGTGGTATAGCAAATTTTAACGTGTTATGCTGTGATAAAGGTTGGATAAAAATGCCCAATCAGGAAAAAAAAATAAAATAAAATCTCATTAACTGTCAATAAATTCATTTTAATCACAAGATTACATACTGTATAGCAACCTCAACAAAATTGATGTGACCCGGATAACTCTGTGTTAAATAAATCACAACGCAATATCTGTAACACAAAAAATGTAAAAAGTGGTTTGATGTATTCAGAAGTAGTAAGCATTTACCCTGAACTAGAAGTTTGAGTCTTGGTCTGGGGTCTATGTCATATAATGAGAGATAGCCAGTGCCTTGGCAGAGGTCTGCACTTTCCGAGTGCTTCTAGTTAAATATTTATTTAGCCCAATTTTCTAATGTCATAAAAATCTATCAAAAAGCAACTCTGCTGTTTTGAGCCAGACAAACTTAACCCTCCTCAGCATATTTGATGGAACGCACAAGCTAAACTAAACATACAGAAACCAGATAAAACAGTTCCTTCACTGTGACCTCAGTTGACTGTATTAAAGTTGGCATTAATATTAGAATACAGAATTAAAAATAATTACCAAGCTGACAAGCAAACACAAGATGCTAACCTAATACCATATACATGTCACCAATAAAACCAATGGTCCATCTATTCGTGACTAGTGTTTGGATATAGGTATGTTGGTATGTCTGTTAGGAAGATAACTCAAGTTGGAAGTTGGGGGTTGACCTAACACAAATGATCCAAGTATGCTTCTGAGGTCAGCAGTTTTGCTTCTTTGGCCAACATTACTAAAATTACTAAAGACAACCTGGGTTCAGCTGCCACGGAGTTGTACATTGTTTCTTGATGAATTAACCAGTGAGACACTAGATTTGTGATGAATAAACCAATAGCGGCGTAGGTGACTTACGTGTTGCATGCTGCTGTCATGGCTTGACAGGTGTCCCCAGTGCAGAACTCGGAGATGGTGCTGTACTGCAGGTTGATTAGATTGAAAAATGTTGTTGCTGTAAAGACAGAAGTTATTTTAGTTAGTCCTAAAAACAAACCAATTGAATGATTAGAGCCTAAAATAGAGGTAGGAATGAGCTATTTGTGTCATGTCATGTTGTGTACTTAGGACACACCTACAACAGGCTGTGGTACTGTGCACTGCTTTTTATCTGTCACTTTGATCACTGGCACATGCACACAATGGATATGTCAAGTCAATGCAGCTTTCATCACTTTAAATGGCAGAAAAACAGGAAGGAGGCAAATGCAGGGTGCTCAAACAGGTCTTTCCACCAAGGTAAACATTTTACAGCCTGCGATGTTACTAAAAATATTACAAGCACTAAGTCTGGTATGGAATTCAGATCATCAAATAGGCTAACTTTATCTGTTCACTCCTTGATTTTCTTGTGCTTATTCCCATTAGGGGGGGTTGGGGCTGGAGCCTATCCTGGCAACTATGGGCGTGTATTTTTGGTGTGGTTCTGGAATCAGTTGAGATCCAAGAATTCACAGGGTGGAACTATATTTCTTTGGCAGTGGTCTGTGCTCTTAGTGCTTCTGGTTACGCAATGGCACTAAAATACATACCCCACCTTTAAAATCTAAAGCAGGACTATAGAACTTTTTATGACTTTTGCCTATTTGGCAGCTGACTTGATTTGAGCTTTGAGAATCTTGCGCTTTACCTTTCGAGAAGGCCAACCAGTCACATAAGACCACAATTTAATGATTCTGAGGCTATGTATATTCTGGTATAAAATTTGTTAATAGTTTCCTTAGTAAAAGGTTCTTATTTTCCATATGAAACACTCCCAGTGACATAATGCTTTCTAAAGAACACATCCCATCTCTTCCCATCTCCTTAAGTCGGAAACTATTTAGTGAATATTGCTGGTTTATACTTGTGGTCAATACTTCAACATCATTTCTGCTGAATTCATTGAGTGTTACTGTTACATATTTCACCATTAGCACTGATCAGCAGAGGGTACAAGTTGGCACAAGCTAACTTACATAACTCAAAATTTATGATGATGTGTGAAAATTTGCCCCAGCCCAGAACATAAATGGCAGAGAGGAATGATTTAATGATTTTTCCTCATCTCCAAGCTGGGTGCATTGGATACAGAACTAAAACAAACCCAAAGACTGAGACATTAGAGCTGCCAAACCACAGTGAGTTTACACAACTCCTGAAATAATGCCCTGACGACGATTATAAATTTCCGTAACTTGCGCTTGGGTAATAGAGAGGAGCTGGCAGTAAATGATAGTGTTTAAAGTAGCGCTGTGAGAAATGTTATTGGGAACAGGTCTGGTTTGTGTTAGAGGGTTAACTCTTCGAATAGAATCTTAAATGTCTTGTAACTTCCTTGTGCCAAGTGCATACCAATTTAATTGAACTATTTCAAGCCTCAGAGTGAACTCCAAGCGAAGAATAAGCTTCACAATTGAAAATTAGTTCTGAATTTTTGCTACACTGAAGATAACAGCAGCTTTCACTTTGACAATGAAAGGCTGTCACAATGCACTACCATCCAGGAGTGACTTATAACTTCCTTCTATGTCCACAATCACCAACATCTTTACATGCTCTGTTATTAAGTACGACTGTGACATACTGTTGCTGGCTAGCCATTCGTTGAGATCTATCTCCCTGGGCAGCACCACCAGCTCCTTGAGGTCGAAGTCCACCACACGGATTTTGGTGTATTCCGGCTCTAAGTACTGCTTCTTCTCTTCTGCTGGAGGCTTCTTTCCATTTGGCTTCGTCTTTGACTTCCTGCAATACACACAAAAGAAGAGCAATTGAGTGTAAGTTACACAAATGTCATCTTCTATATTAAAAAATAGTGTTTTTAAATCTCCATTTAACATGCTTCATGGTTCAGCAGTAATGGAAATAAGGCTGCACAAAAATATTGCATAATGACAAGGATTTCTGCAAATATATCAAGACATACAAGGCTCTGAGCTACATACCACTGATCACACTGGAGCCACAAACTTTGATTTGGCTGCTTGACAAACTTATTAAAATCCCGGATCGCTTATCCTGTAAAATGCTTTGCAAATAACATGTTAGTTTTGGCTGGGAATAACTATGTGGATAATTGCACCAACAATATTTGTTTTTTAAATTAATTTTGTCATAGTTAAAATAGATTTTACTACCTAGAAACACTCGGAGAACACAGACCTCCGCAGAGACATTAAAAGTTCCACTCTGCATCCAAATCTAATCATTCCTTGCACATTTGTGACCTTTCCAATGGTTTCAAGAAAACACGTCTGTAGCATTTAGAGTCATGTTGCTAACAGACAAATTGGCCCATTCACACAATGGTACTAAATCCTGTCAACTAATCATTTCTTCCTTGAGCTATTACTGACCTTTCCTAAAAATTTCAAGAAAATCAGATCATATATCTGGCCAACAGAGTGAAGCCAAAACCAATGCTGGCAAAAACATAACCTCTTTTTGTTATTTACTATCAATCCTTACTTATGCCATATTATTATCTCACTGGTCAACTGTTTGGGCACGCAAGGAAAGCTTTAAAGTTATTTCTACATAAAAATGGATGTCGATACTGCACTTAATAGCTCAATAATAACATATTTGCAATATTTAGCACCCTAGCATCAATGTCTGTCAAGAAAATATTATTTAACATTATTGTGCTACAAGCAGTTCCTGGAACCATCTCAAATAAGTACTCATTTGTTTGTGTGCCTGACCTCCCCGCTCTGACCCCTGGCCTTAACTGTAGTCCACTTTACGTGTACTTCCACTGCTAGTTTTAGCACCAAGATGTCAACTCACCCTCTTCCTCCGTCCCCCTACCCAGTGCCCTGTCTGTGTCAGTGCAACCACTGCAATTTGGGGTCAAAGGGTGCAAGGTTTAATATGGCAGTGCGACTAATAAAAACTCACCCGCTTGTCTGGGACCCTCAGCAAAAATAAAATAGGCATAACTATTGCTCCATGAGGCTTATGCTTATTTCTTGAGTTGTAACTTTCTATTCATCTGGGCTGCTGCTACTGTTATTTGGGTTTCCTTAAGGACAAGGGAGGTTCAGTACACTCCCTGGATTTATTGTGTGTCTGCTGACCCTCATTTCCTGCACATCCGTCTGCAACTCTGAACTCCCATTCCTTCTTTTCACACCCCTACGTCTAAAGACAATGATCTTCACTTCTCTATCCACTTTTCCTTCCCAGTGTCATCCCAGGCAACAGCATATTCACCATGTTCCTGCTGTTGCACCTTTACTCAGACAAGGCAATGACTTGAATTTTAGGAAGAAAAAAAAAAGAGAACATTGCATTTTGAAGATAGTAGTAATGGATTCGTGTCACGGGGGAGTGGGCGCAGAAGGAAAAAAGGAATGAGTTAAGAGTGACCGGGCTGGCTGATATCCATGGGAACTAATAAACACTTAACAAAACATGACAGGAGGACTTGGGAGCACGAGGCTACTTGGCAGGATCCAAGTGTTCAAAAGCCCCAATTCATCCACTCTGGGAAGCACCATTTTACACCTCAGCAAACATTCCCTCTTCACAGTAATTCAGCTTCGAATTGCCTTTACAGAAATCATGTTCGCTGACGCACGCCACTGCTCACTTTCCCCTTGCTAATGATTACTAAAGGTATTTGACTCTTCCTATCACTCGAGCTTGTTTTTGGCCTCAAGTTTACACCACTGGCTAATTATTAATGAGCAGACACTTTCTGTTTCACATTTTCCTCTTCTGTACATTAACTAATACTTTGAGATTATACTGTATTTCCTTGAGTCACTTGTCTGTCTGACCTTTTTGTATAATGTCTTTGTTCCCCTTCACAATTACCTTCACCGTATTTAACTACAGTGCTAGTAAAAGCAGCATGTTAAATATTTTGTCTGTGTGGCTCCTCGTTTCAGCTTTTAAGTGCAATTCATGTGGTTTTGTGCCACGAGCTAATAGCAAGGTCATGTGAGAGAGCTTTATTGTGAGAAAAACTCTTAAGGTGTACCATCCTACCACCTTAAGTTCTAAAGTCAAGTCAGTTTAACTCTGAGAAAAAAACTCTGTTTTTAGCTATTTCCTCCATCATGGTCAGTGAGAGGTAAAAATCTGCTGTTTATTTTAGGATAAAGAAAACTTCCTATGAGCCTGCACTCCCTCTGTTAGTGCGTAGATAGTCTGCGCTCAGTCAAACACACAGCTTTGTCTGTTCTGGGTAAGGTTCTCCCAGGCAACTCTTTGCCATAAAAGGCAGCAGATGCCTCATTCTGCTCACCAGATGAGGGCACAAGGCCAGAGCAGAGTGGAGTTGAGGCACATGTCTCCAAATCAGACAGGGGGGACAGTCACAGTCTGCCTGGCACCAGTAAGCCATAGTTCAAAGTGATATTCTGGTTTGTTGGTGGTAATTTGAGTAACTAATTCAATGTGTGTATGCTTATTTATAACAAAGGGCAACAGATAGAGTGTGCAATCTATCACAAATGTGTTATTACAATATTACACAACACGTTATTATACTGTTATGGTATTCCTTCAACATTTTGCATTGTGGTGTGCCCAAATATCATGTCTTTGTAGGATTTCAAAAACTTGCACATTTTGTTAAACTATGTGGTCCCATATAAGAATGCAGTCACAAAGTGTCACAAGCCAGTGTACACCTTGTGCTGTTCCAAAGCCTGTATAAAATAAAATGGTTGCATCAGCAGAATATCTTAAACTACTTGATTTATAGTTTCTGATAAACTATGCAATGGCTAAGACAACACTGAAGATAACACAGCTTCAGAGTGCAATGGCACATCTCCAACTTATCACCTGGCTCAAACACAGTTATGTTACTCTGGTAAACAAACATAATCTATGATAACAATATGCTGAGATAGCAATAATCACATAATAATAAAAAGTGTGAAATCAAACTAGGCCTCTATAACATCTTTTGATGAATTAACAAGAGGATGAATATTTCTCTTCTAGTACACAAGGTTGTACAATAGCAGTACAATAGCAGTGTAATAAAAGAAACAGATCATAGATCAACATTATCAGTAAAAGATGTGAAAAAAGTAATTAGGAAGATTCCATTATCAGTAAAAGACGTGAAAAAAGTAATTAGGAAGATCCCTTCCCTTTAGAGCAAAGTTAAAGAAGGGTTAGGGTTAACTGCACATGGCTAATTTACAAGATCAATGTGGCTGCCATCTGTTTTTGCCATGGGCACATAAAGTATAATACAGGAAATTACAAAGGCAGTCCAGTCTAGTCTAGTTTGTACCCAGAAGGACAATATATACAATACAAAATAGGACTTTATAGGAATTTACAAGAGTAATATAACTGATCAATTATAATTATAATTCTATCTGTACTGCAATTGATGTACATAAAGAGCTGTCTGTCACTTCTGTTGTAAAGTAATGTGGCCAAATCATTCCTCTGTAGTTGCCTGTAGATGCCAAGAAGAAGAGTCGTGTCTCCAAATGGGACGTTCTTTGAAGTGGTACGGAAGGTGAAGTGTGACAAAAAGGAAGGTGGTTGTTGGTCTACTGCCATTTAACCACAATAAAAGTTAGAAGGAAAGGAGTTGTATAGCCGGAATACATGGAGTTCAGAGCTGAAGAGGGACTGAACTGACAGCTGTTCGACCGCGTCTGTTAGCTACTCACTCAGGCCTTTCACTTTTCACTGCCCCCCCCCCCCCTTCCACCAGGCGCCAACACTCACTACCTTTGCTTCCATACAACAGTGCACACTTGAATCTTCAGTGTTCAGGGCCGAACCCAGCTGGTCACGACAGCTGCGTCACGAGTCCCGTGCCACCAGAGACCTCAGGAAAAATCCACATGAAGCAACTCTTGTCTGGTCAGAGTCTGTATGTTTACAAGCAGAGCTTACTTGGACCCTGCACATGACTGAATTAATTAAAGCTGCACAGAAAGATTTCTCACTTAACTGGTCTAAAAATGCACGTATTGCTCTAAACACCAAACTTCTCCAACCTGTTAAGACATTCGGTTTAAAATTTCCCTTGTAATTGGACTAATACAATACTGCATGTAAACATAAGTGGCTGGGTTAGTTGGTTGGTTCTTACATGTTAGCTCTACACACCAAGCTCCAAAATAAACTTCTGGCAGGTACACAACAAGTCTGACTCATGACTATAACCTGCTTCAAATTCATGCCCCCATCATTACAGAGCAATGAAGAAAATGTGCCCACTTTGAGATACTAATAAATGCTTATCTTTTACGCATTTCTCCAAAAATGTTCAGAGCAGAATGTTTTGTCCTTACTTGGATATCACCAAAACAGTCGCTTATTGCATGAGAGCACTTTGACTGATGTGATTACATAAATGACATAACTTCTAAAAACACTTAATGAGTTTCCCTTAAGCCCTTGGTTACTGCAGAGCGCTATACTGTACAGCTGTTGCATGGACTGTGCGTCGGAGCATAAAGGAATGTAGCTGGTAGTTAATACAATCTGTCCAACCAATTGTGAAGTGACAAGGGAAACAACTTGTCTTGTTGGTTTCTCATGGTGTTAGATGAAGCCAAACTAATAAAAAGCTAAGGTATGAATAAAGTAGTTGACAAATAATGTTAAGCTAATACATTATCTCCAAGTGCTCCAAGGTGCAAAGGCACACCTCTAACTTATCAACAGGCCTCAACAAAGTTCTGTTAGTCTGGTAAACAAACAATCTATGATAAGAATATGCTGAGATAACACTATTTAGACAATTATCATGGCTCTTCTAACAAAAAATTAAACTAACCTGACCTTCAGAACATCTTCTCATAGGTTAAAAGGTAGCAGAGGAAGATGAAATGTGGTTGTAAAATAGCAATAAAATAAAAGTAACAACAACAACAGTATTTATCAATTAACAAAGAAGTGAAAGAGAGGGCAAAGTCAACATAGAAGTGGTTAGGAAGATCCCGTCCCTCAGACCATCCATAGATCTATTTTAGTAGTTAAATTAAATACTTTCAATGGCTTCTCCTCTGAAAGACCACAAAGTAAAAAGAGCAGACAGACTGCGTACAGAAAAGCTAGACCGCAGCAGCTAAAAAGAGCTAAACCAAAGCAGGCCTTAAGCTTGGAGCGCTTAAGTAGCTGCTGTGCTAAGAGATGTTCCTGAACTTTCTGTGTCAAATTAAAAGTATGCGTACGCAAAAACATGCATCTGTTTTTGTTCTGCGCCAAAAAGATAAGACAAAAACAAAGAGGACACAGCTGCCACCACTTAATCAGTAAGCATCACCAGGGGCCTCGGCAGCAACACTGTAAATCAGTAAATGAGAAGAGTAGCCGGGGAGCAGGCCTAAACATGCAAACACACACACTGAGCCAATTCAACTACTGACCCTGCACCAGCACACTTTTGGCTTCAGGGCTTCCTTCTCTTGTCATCCTGTGCAAAACCCCATTCAGCAGCTCTCTGGGCTTGGGGAAGAACTGAGGAACCCTACCAGTGTTATAATGGGAGCCTCATCAACATCACAATGCAAATGTATTACAGGGAAAGGGGGTTGAAGGGAGGGCTGGCACTTTGTAAAGAGAAAATAGGTAGGCTGAAGGATGAATTTTGATTTATTAAAATGACATGTTAAACACACATTTTCTAAGACCTAACTAGTAACTAGCCTTTATAAAGTCATTGAGCCATACTCTTTCAGGCACTGTGGCTGCAACCATTCTGCAAGTAAAGCAATAAAATGGCCTAGTGCATCCCCATGCCCTTATAAAAGTCTAAACTATGCATCCTTGTTAAATCTGATGAAGTGTTTCTTTTCTGTTTTGCCCCAAGTTGACACACATGTAAAATTCCTTTTTAGTCTCACCCTCAAGGCAAATAACGTCAAGGTGGTGAGCTGGAGTGCATTTCATAGTTCCATAAAAAAACTAACTTGTCACAACCTGCTTAAGTTTTCCCCCAAAAATAATGTGTACAAATCAAAGCAGTGGTCCTAAAATAGTGCATATTATTCTTCACACCTTAACTTGGAACAATAGGGGGTTTTGCAGCCTGTGCCTCTGGGCTGCTGCTTTAAAAGACACCTGTCCCATGACTTGAAAGCTAAGAGGAAACTTCACCAAGGCACGAATAGCACAGTCTGTCCCCTGGAGGAAGGCGCTCACATAATGACCATGTGTCTCTTTCACATGACAAAGTTGAACTCTCAAATGTAAACCAGGTTAAGTTTATTTACAGCTGCAATGGCACGTTTTTCTTCTTTTTAAACTGAATATCATCGATTCTCCACGAAGATCAAGTGATGACTAAGGCCCTAGTTTGTGTGAGAAACACTGTGTTAACACTCCTATCTGGGTCATACATTCTCAAAGAATAACACGCACTAGACCATGCCACTTACAACTTATTTATTTATATTAACTTACAGTTATTACAGAAACCTTCAAAATATGTGAAAATGATTAACAAGTATGGTCACAGTGCAAACAGAGAAATATATTTGTCACTCTGAATGGCAGACCTAGAAATGTTTTTTTTTGTTAAGTTTACAATCTGGGCAGCAGAGATCAGGTGGGCTCACAGTCAGACCAAATTTTTTTTCATAATCTTAAGCAAAACAATAATAATAATAATAATAATAATAATAATTATAATATATACAAAAAGACAAACACAGCTTATCCTCAGTTTTCTCACAGTAAAATTTAGTGACCCAGTAACCCTGGAGTCCAAAGACTACCGCAAAAAATACATTCTGGAGTTTTTTACTTAGCGTTGCTAATTTGCATATCTCTCTACTAACAAACTGGTAAAACGAAAGCGCAACTTTGGCTAATTCTGTAACACGACCAGGTTAAAGGTTTAAAGGTTTATTTATAAACGAAAAAGCGCAGTAAAGGAGCATTCAAATGTGGCTACTTAGTCACCACTTTACTGGGATTTTCAAAGTTAGCTCTGGTAGTATAACACTGCAGTGCCCTTAGCCTGAGTGAAGTTGTTATAACTCGTTTACAGCGTGGATCTATTTGTCGTTACCAAATGGAACGCTTTCAGTAGACGAGACGCATAAATAGGCAGCGGGGTTGTCGTAAAGTCTTAGTAAATTGATATTAAAATAAATTCAGTGGTTAAGTTAAATACGGGAAAAATAAAGATAACAATAAGGATTACCTCAGTACTTTTCCAACCGCCTGCAGTACCATTTTGCAACTTAGTCCTTTTGGGTTTCTCTGAGAGTGCATTTCCGTCTTTTCCCCAGAGAAAGAGCAACAGTCTCTGACCATAGCTTAAACCATGAAGAAATTGCGTCAATAAACCTCCTCCTTCAGATTATTACGAAGCAATCCTCCCCATCCACTCACGCACTTGATGTCTCTGAAACTCAGTGCACGGGGAAGAAAAACTTGTGGAGCATGTACACAGGTCCTGCCTTCTCTGGGAATTTTATCCAATCAGAGGATGGGACAGAGTGAGAAGAGGCGTGTTTATATGACGCCACTATCTGCCCATGTGGATGTGGTTGGAAAGGTACAGTAAGTAGAATGTAGCAACAGGTGGGCTGCAAGTTAACAGCGAAATAAACGTGTTTTAAAACTGGTTTACAAGAATACCTCACACAATAGCCTTGTGGAGATGAAATCCAGCTTTTTTTCCTTTTTAGAACAGTAGTATATTCATAAACATTTCTTAAGAGTTGTCATCATATTGACATTGTAGCCTTCTTTTCCATGCATGATTTATGGCAGGGGTCCACTACTGCTTGTAATGATTTTAACAATGTGAAACCTGCAGCAACGTGAGAAATTATGCCCACTTTAGTGCTCTATGCATGCTGGGAATGTGTAGCAACATTCCTCTTATTTATTCTGAACTTCACCTGGACTATGATAGGCCGGCTGCAGTCAGGCGTGTTTGAACATGGCTTTGTGAACGCAGAGGAACCAGTAAGAGACTCAAACAAAGCCTGTTTGGGAACCACATGTCTATTTATTTAAAAAAGTGCATCTAGAGCTTTCTGAATATATGTTAATATATGCCATAATGAAGGTAATTCTTTGGTAAAATAGTTTTACCAAAGGTTTAAAATACATCGTTACAATACAATGTACAATGTGAAAAATCTCCCAATAAAACTAAACCCAGTCAAACTAAACAGGGACAAAAAGCTCAAATCTGAAAGTAATGCGTATCATGAGAAGATGAGAACTATTGTAACACACCATCATCTGTCGCCCTTCCTCCCTCTAATTACTGCCTTTCAACAAAGTCCTCTCTTCTTCCCTCAGTCTCTTCACACATTCCCCTTCCCATCTGTGGTTACATTTTACTCCCCTCTCATTGTCTTTCCTCTTCTTGTCAAGTTTTTCCTCTCCAACTCCGACACAACTTTCTGATTCTAAGCCATGTTGGGCCAAGATGCTTGTCGTCATATGAGCCAATACAGTCTGAGGGAATCTAGTACACTGTACATGATATTGCATGTGGGTGAGTGTAAAGAGCCAGATGAAAGAGATAAACATGTTTGTGTGGGTGTGAGTAAGTGGTATGTGCAACGCCGTGTGTGTGTGTAGGGTCTGAAGGTATTCGAAGGAAAGCAGGTTGACTCTCGGCCTTCTAAAGTCCTCATTTGTTTAGCTTAACAGCTAGCATGTGATCCAAAGAAACATCAGAAGTAATCAAAAGGATAGGGGTCTGAGTGGCTGGCGCCTCTCTCTGCACCCTCATCATGCTGGCTCCTAAGTCTCACCAAATCCGGGGGTTAGGGGTGGAGCGGGGGGTCCAGAGGCCTTGTGAGAGGTTTCTGATTGAAGTTACAAGAGGAGGCGAAGAGGGGACCGTGACCAGAACAAGCAGCCAACTTTTCCTGTGGTGCTAAATATAACACAGTGGACAGAGAACAGTGGAGGGAGGGGCTGCTCTAAGGGACTGTGATGTACAAATGAGTAAGCATATTGTGGGCTGGGGGAGGGAGGGGGCTCAACAGAAACCTATTACAGGTGTGGGATTTGTCAAGGCAGACCACTCAAGGCTTTTGATTCTTCATATATTGTATAAAGTAAAGGAACGGTGTATAATCTGATTAAAAATCAAAATGTCAGTTTCATCAAAAATCCAATTTAATTCACTATGCTAACCCTGACATAAATGAGAGATCATATAAGTGACTGGCCCATGCCATGCCATGGAAATCCTGCCCTCTTGAAACTTTCCATCAATTTGCTTTAATGCTTTTAAACTACTGGATCCTGGCACTGTCTGAAGACAGAGAGTACCCATTGAAAATCACTGAGCCTTGGCCCGGATATGGGGCCTCACAGCTCAGCTAGACAAAGTACTTTAATGAATCAGACTTAAAGGGGTTAAAGAGCAGCTGGTTTTCAACTTTAAGTGCCCCTTGCTCCGGTACAAGAGACACTGGATGGTGTCACTCCTGGCTAACAGGTGAAAATGAATAGGTGCCAGGGAGCTGCATAAGCCAGAGCCATCACAGAGAGCTTATGCAACATCTGACGCGGATGGAAATAAACGGCCACATTCCTTTGTCTGGTGGACAGAGGTTTATTATTCTCCTTTGCAAGCGTTACAGTCACGTTCATCTGGAAAGATAAGACAGCATCATCGTGTGTCATCAACTGAAAACCAACCAGGTGTTTTCCCAGCCAGTGCAATATAGCCATTTTGATTGGCAGACTTTTAACTCACACATTAGCCCAGAGTAACAGACTACTGCAAATTTTTATCACACCACTTATTTATCATGTGGGTGAGGTATACTTGGGATTTTGGGCTTATATAAGAACTTCTGAGGAGAAATTATCTTAATTGTTACATAGTCTAGTGTAGAATCAGAAATGTTAATCTTGTTCAGTGATAACCACCACTGGGATGAAAAACAGGAACAGCAAGATAGATTGAGAAACCGGGTCACTCATTATAAGAGATGATATACAGTTCAGAGGAATGACGTCACGGTATTGTTACAGGTATTGACGTCTGAACCCGAATAAGTAACACAAGTGTGGTGGTTACAAAAGTGACTGATCAGAGCGGGGGGGAGGCGGTTAATTCAAAATATTAGTAATGGCATTTTGAAGGTCATCTAAGGTAGTGGACAAAAACAACATCCCAAATTGTTGGCTTGATAAAGGACAAAAACAAAACTATAAGCCTCAAAGATAACACTTAGAAATTTGAGAATGGCCTGATGGGTGGGGAAGGAGCAAGTTTGACTGTGAGATGGGTGGCTGGCCCGACAGGTTGGGTCTGAATTCCACCTATTTGAGACAAAGACAACAAAAAACCCAGGGCAGTATAGATGACTCACCGGCCACAGAAGATGTGCCTTGGGGCTTGGCAACAGCTCAGTCTCAGTCAGTCTACAGAAAGTCTACAGCCAATCCTGGCACGGACATAAATGACTGACAGTATGGGGGACCAATAAAGTTAAAATAAGCAGATGAAAAGTCAATGCAGCAAGTTGTCCGGGTCTTTGGGCCCAGTGTGTTTAGGTAAGGTTTTAGCCAGAAAAAACAGTGCAGTGAAGGTTTGTAGAGGTTTCTATAGGCCTTGGGGATACTGAACCCAGCAACCTCTCCTGCAAGGGCTGCAGCTTTTTCAATGCAATAATAGTTACTAAAGCTTTTTGACCTTGCTATTTAGGACTATGACCACACCACATCAGAAAATACTATGCTAAGATAATGACAAGACTTACAATATTTGGCATTAGAGTTCCTATCAGGACCCAGAAGCAATTCTGATACAGACAAAACTAATCAGCTGTTTGGCCCATTACAGACCTTTTCGGAAAATTACATTAAAAATTTGTCATACAAAGTAATCAATGCAGAACATGTAACTTTTTTTTTCAATACAAGCAGCTTTCAGTGATATGAATATTGGTGTAAAATATTTGGTAAATACATTATACTGTGTAGTCAAAATAGCATTTCCTGCATGTAACAAACATATTGTTAAATGTACTCTCTTTGGTTAGTGATTTTTCTCTTCATTTAATGACTTGTTTTTTTTGTTGACTTCATCTTCATTGTAACACACTACAGCATTCCTGAAGGGGGCGGGCTGCGTGCAAAGACTTGCCATTGCCATCTAAGCACACACTGCCTGCTTAAACAAAGCGAAGAGCCCAGAGAAAGAGCACTAAGTGTGAACTAGAAAAGGTCAAGAGCAGAGGATTTTGACAAGTGGTCTACATTTCACTTAATTTTAATTATTTAGGAAACTACCAAATTGAAGAGCCAACTGTGTTAAGCTTCATGCTCCATTTAACAGCAGTAATTACACCTGTTGCCACTGAATTCATAATCCAATTAGAAGTCAGGTTAGTTTGGATTTCAGCACAGCTTCTGCATTCTTGAAGAGCAAAGTTGAAAGAAAAGGTAAATATTTTTCAAAGATGATCGGCCATGTTGTAACTGGTCCATTGCTGAAGGAAGAGAGGGCTTTAGCAACGTTGGAAGACAGGGGATGAGAAATACCAGACTCATGTCCAGGCATTTATAAATCACCATCGCCATGGATACTGCGCCAAGATACAGGAATAGTCCAGAACCAAATATTATGAAAGACGGAAGGAAGTGAGAGGGGAGAAAAAGTTAAGATTAATGAGGCCAATGTAAGGAAAGCAAAAATTAAAACTGAAACATGTTTTGAAACAGGAGTGGTTTGAAAGCTACAGTGCGGGAGGTTGTCGCAGCATGTCCTGGCCGCCCGCCGTACTCCCTCCTACATTCCATAGCATGGGAGAGTCGCTATCCGTCCCATAATTCATCACCTGGGCAGTCGAGCACCTGTCTGTCAATGGCAGACCACATATCTGCATTAAGGCTTGCACATTAGGTCAGCTATAAGACAAAACGGTCAGCATGTTCAAAAACTGCAGCCCAAAGGTCAAGGTGGAGGGGAGTGGGGGTAGGTGAGCAGGCTGACCTCTGACCTAATATAGCTGTTCACAGGTGTTCACCACGTCAGAACAATGACACTTTGTCTTCGTTACTGTGGGGAATGGCAATGAGACGTTTTGCACTCCAACTAGCTGTAGGTCAGTCACAAGGCTGGAAGATTAATCCCATGATACTGTCAAGCAGAGGACAAAGACAGTGTGAGAAAGTGGACTCCACCAACTCCAAGGTAAAAAGATGAACAGTGTGAGAGAAAGGCACATCAACTGTCACAAGGTTTAAAGACTTTTCTCCCAAGGCGTTTTGAGGACCATGACTTCTTCATGAACTCCAAATTGTTACGAAGACATTATCTTGGTTTTTTGAGCACATTTTCAGCATATGATGATTTTGCTGTTAACATTCAGAAGGTTTATAATGTTAAGAATTCTAAATCCAATTGCACCGCAGCCCCATAGACCCATACTACTATGCTGGGCTATTTTACTGCGCTATAATATTGATTAAAAAAATATTTTTGGGGAAATCACTTACAAAAGTTGACCAAACAGTTAAAATTTCACAACTTTTCCTAAATCTAAATTTCAATGAATTTTTTAATAGATATTAAAAAAAGTATTAAAGAAAAAGTAATTACAATGGTTTAAAATTGGTCTAAAAAAAAGCTCTTTCAAGAGCAACTGCTTTAAAAGATACTGTTCAATGGTTCTTGTTTACCAATGGTTAATGATGCCAGTAAATGTTCTACAAATAGCTTGTACGTAAAATAAGACTGTATAACAGTATAACATAGCAGTATAATATATAAAATGGAGTAATAGTGGTGTAGGACATTACAGAATTCTGTAAAGCACTGCTCACAACATAATGAAGAAAGTATGTCTGAAAAGTAGTATCAGCTTCCATTAGCATGTGTAGAGTAAAACTGTGAGCGCTGCATATGTTTTATATTTATCTAAATGCATGAAGATCATGTGAGTAGGTGAAGTCACATGTGAGCTTTTGCCATAAAATGTTTTGTGCTCTAACCAAGGAAACAAAGCTTCCTCAAGGCTGCATGTCCTCCCTAAACCCTACCAGGCTAAAGAAAAGACAAGAATGTAGCCTTTTCCTGAGAAGGGTATGATAACCTTGGCTAAAAAAATTGGACACGTATGCTCACTGAATTGGCTGAACTGTGGGTACACTCCACACAGATAAAATTCAGAACATATTTGAACAATCCCAAAACATTACCTGGAGATCAGAGGTGCAGTATAAGACAAGAGAGCTGATGGTATTTTGGATCTGAGAGAAAAGTACATTCCTTGTTTCATGCAGTAACAGCAGATAGTATCTGAGAGTAGCACTGCCACCTGCTGGCAGAACACAGCTCAGAGGATCTGAGTAGGAAGCTTCAAACTAAATAAATAGGAAACTGTGCAACATGCAAAAGCTATGTTTATTATTGCAATTACAATATTTGCCATAGTTAAAGCAATTAAGTAAATATTCTCAAGAGCTGAAAACACTCAGGTCTCAACACTCTACATAGGCAGGTGAAACCAGGAAGTACTCCTGCACATTTTTAAAGGCCACACACCGTCACCAGAAACTTTCTGATACAAAGCAGTAAGCTCATTTATCTATCCGTCTTGTTGCTAATAGCTGTGCTAATTAACCATTTTATGCTTTATTCATTCCCCACCGTTGGCAGCAGGTGGCGACAGGTACCTTATTCAAGTGTTCTCTGCAAAGTCAAGATATTTCCACATTATTTTAAGTTATAAAATGCTTTCACTTGCACTGGTCAAATTGCTATAACTGCTTTTTACTAATTTCATTGGTAAGTAACTTTCACATAAAAAAATGCCAAATATCAATTATATGAAATGCCATAATTTAATTAGGATGTGAATAGGAAGAGATGTTTTTGGTATTTCTAATACTATGATAGGGATACATTTGAAATATATTGTATTGTGTATTCCTTTACTTGCTATTTTTTTCCAGTGCAATTTCAATAATAAAATTACACAACCTCCTAGCTCCACAATGTTCTTCATTCAACTTTTCCACTCCTGGTTTTGTAACAGGGGAGTGGATGCTCAGATGTGTTTATGTGAACCAGAATGCCTTTGTTATAGATGCCAGTATCCTTTAAGGACCGTAAAACTTAATAAGCTGCATTCCACTACTACCATGGTTGAGTAATATTAACATGAGAGGCATAAGAGTAAAAATAGACCAGGAATAGCAATGTTTTGTTCCAACCTGGGAGAGGTAAAGTTTAGGAGCTGCTGACGCAAAAGAGAGGTGCAAAAGGGGTGAGAGGGGGAAGCTGTGGTCAAATATAAGCTTGTGTTTGCTCAGCAGCACAAGAAGCAGTCTGTGTGTTAGTTTTACAGATGTGAGAGGAGGGGGCTTGATAGAAGAGTACCAACGTCATGGAATAGTGGGATCAACTCAAGAAGAGGGTTAAGGTGTTTGTACAGGATGTGTGGGTGTAGGGTATGGTGGGGTTTAGGCTCAGAGTGAACACAGCTCTTTTCATGGGACTAAGAAGATGCTTTTTACATAGAAAATAAAAACAAATGCAAGATCAGCCTTGACTGGGGGCTTAATGCCAACATTGTGCAAGGTGAAAATACTGTATACTATAAGAACCAAAACATTGGCCCCATTTAGCAACAATGATGATAACGTGCCCCAGACTGAAAATCAAACTATCAGATCTTCTAGTTCCGGTGGAAACGCTGTATCCATTAAGCCACAAAGCCCTTATATAGAAACAAAAAATAATTATTTGTTTCATAACTAACCCATTGTGGTTGAAGTCAGTATCATTGGCCCTATACAATGGTGGAAAGAAAATTCCTGGTTCCACACAAAAACAAATTCATTCTCCCTTGGCCCATTACTGACCTTTCCTAAAATGTCATCAAACTCTGATCACTTTCTGAGTTATCCTGCTAACAGGCTAACAAACAAAGCAAAAACGTTATTGTGACCAAATGCCAAGATTGTGCAAGGTAAAACAGATAAACAAAAAAATAATATTCACAATGGCTGCTCTGTGGGGACTTTTGGTGGGTCCTAAAAGCGAATGATGCAGCGATAACAAGGAGGGTGTGGGGTTTGGTACAAAGACTTGGGTTTTTTGGTCTTCGAGGTCATGCATGCCTGGTCCAATCCAGCTCATTAACTCCTAAGTAAGGCCATTTAGTCACAGACTTCCTACTGAGGGGAATTCACGGAACCTATACTAATTCTCAGAGCAGCTGTACTGTAGCACAGGGGTGAATGTGAAAGATGGAGAAAATGTACAGAACATTACAGTCACCTCAGACTGTTCAAATGTATACAGCCACAGAAGCTAATAAGCGACAAATCTATTTTGAGTCAAGCATCATTCACTTTGACAGTATTAAACAAAGTGTAAAGATGATATTTGAAAAATGTTGAAAATCCAGGTTATGTAAAAGCAGGAATGAGTAAGTTACACCTGTCTGAATTCATACCTCAGACATTATGTTTGCTGTGATAATGATGAACTTTTAATAATGCCTTAAGACGAGAAGTCAAATCACATTAGTCTGCTTCGTAGCCTGTTTCTACGTCACATAACAGCCTCTCTACATTCTCTAAGCCAGCAACATACAAACAATAACAGATGAAGTGAGATGAAAGCAAAGAGTTCTGGGGTCCACTTTCCCAGGGGAAAAGCTCCATTTCCTGTTATAGCAGACACTGAGTTCAACATGACTAGACTGTCTGGCATGCGAATGAACAAGAACGCTGGTGTGGGGTATGTTTTTTTGCCTTGGTCAGGGCCCTGATTGGTCTTTGACCCTTACTACGCAGAACAAACTGACCAAGTCAAAACCTGAAAGAATAAGAGGATACTGTTTGAATATTGTGTGGACTTTGGCTTAGATTAAATGTTATAAAGTTCAATTGCTTAAATAATGCAGACTATGTCAATATTTTTCTCACATTTTCTAGATAATTAAAATACCTTGAACAAATATACAAAGTAAACTGGAGAAACTATATTTATAACTTTTATAAATTACAAAAAACCTACTGATGCAGCCACTGTTTCAGAGATATAGTTTGACTAATACAACATAATCTTTACTATGAGTGACTGGGCACTCAAACATCTTGTAAACACATGCCTTCAACCTGCCTTTTCAACACACAATTAGGAACGTGCATTTATAACTTATAACAGTGTGAGTTGCAGCACCTTTTGCCACCTTCAGTCCTTCTTTAGTATTTTGGAAAGTTATACAGTCTTGCTTTTAGAACTGGAAGAAGTACCATATTTTCCAAGCTATAGGGCGCACTTAAAAGCCTTCAATCTTCTCAAAAAACGACAGTGCACCTTATAATCCAGAGCGCCTTATATATGAATTTATTTTGTTATAACATTGACTGAACAGTTATGAGTTATTGTGAATATGCTAATGTTTGATTCAGCAGTCTCAGATTGTGTTTTTTTTTCACGCGTTTACAACTGAACAAGTTTGGGAGTTATGGTGAACGCGTTGAATAAAGTTTGACTGACTGACTTATCTGACTGTTTTGTTTCGCTTAATGCGCCTTTTAGTCCGGTGCGCTTTATATGTGAAAAGTTCGAAAATAGACCATTCAATGACAGTGCGCCTTATAATCCGGAGCGCCCTATAGCGCGGAAAATACGGTACTCAAAAATCTAAAAATAAAAGTTATGTTACTGAAGGATAATATTACTCGGGTAGAAATAATCAACATAATTACTTGAGAAAACGCATTCAATATAACTTCTCTTACTACTACTAGGCTCAAACCCAAGGCACTGACTTAGTGCAACACGAGCATGTCAATCTGCATGTTCATCATTTAGAGACTTCTTACAGTTTTCTTCAAAAATGTAAATCAATTATTTCAGTATTTAATTCCACCCCAGCTTGCTTTAGAGCTAAAATATTTATCTTGTGAATAATCTACTGCATTGCTAACCTCTACTGACTCTATAATGACATACATTTGAAATTCTTAGAAAACACGTACAATAACAATTCCTAACCTTGCCTTCCACAGATGTTTTTATGTAAATGCAATACATCTATTCTTTGTCTCCAGTGTACAATATCAAGAGGGCTACTTTGATTGCATTGACAATATAACCAGGCATATAAATAGGTGAGTAAATCATGAGTACAACAAATCACTCCATAATGACTTAACAAGACATTGCCATCAATTGTTTGTGTAGGAATCTCTGTTCTATTGTCCAAGTTTGATTAATAGCAGGAGTGGGCCAAGCCATGGGAAGTGGTCACACCCAATTTTGGGCAAATAGGTAAAAAAAAAAAAAACACCAGGCAAGTGGAAAACATGAGTTAATGCTCACTGTTGGAATAAGTGTTAAGTGTGCTCCATTTAACCTCTAATCAGCTTAGCAAAATTAATGTCAGTGTGAGGCAAGAGGTAACATCTTTTTCTACCAAAGTGGAAGATATGTATGGGAAATCTAGAAGAAAGTGGAAAAGAACTCATGCTAGGATTGTGCGTACATATCAGTCTTTTGAGGCCAATCTGGAAGACAAACATTGTGTACGTGTTTGGCACAGCATAAAAGACAAATGACAATGGTGCAAGATGCAGCAGTACTGTCACATGTTTTCTATGGTGTCCACAAGTAATAGAGAAAGAGGAAGGCTGGGGAGGGGGCCTAGAGACAAATCCAAACAAGCAAATGTTATAGAATTTCTTGGAAAACGTTGTTTATGTTTTTGTACCCGAGAGCATAGCTGAGATGACAGTGAAACCACAGTCAGGTCCTGTACTTTGTCATATGGTGGTGTGAGATCCTGAACGGCATATCATGACATCTGATATGCAGAGAAAAGTTATGTTCAAATGACTCTTCACAGCACATAAGGGACAAAACAAAAAGCACCACTGCCACCTACAGATGGTATATCAATGGGTAAGAGAATAAAGTGGACAGAAGCAGTTGCTGCCACTGTCAGGATGGGAAAATAAAAGAGAAATAGATAGATAGGAGACACACGGAGGTCAAATCAATAGATGTCCTTGGAGCAGCAAGTTGAAGGGCGGGATGATGAGTCTTTTTCTACCACTGCCATACAATGAGCGTTCAATGAACAATGAGTTCAATGACCACATTATCATCTGCCCTCTAGAGCAGTATTCACCACACAATAAAGGACTAACAGAAGTCAGGACAATATACTGTTATGCTTTTAATAGGACAGGAGATAAGCTGCTCTTGTTATGGATGTGTATGTAGTTAAAACACAGAGGGATTTGGGTGTAAACAAGTGTCTGATTGGCTGGAGCAGACTGGCTCCCACCTGGGACTGCACTGACATCATCCCTCTGAGTGGGGGATGGGAACGCCACATCTGTCTGACTTCAATTACAGTAACAAAAAACTGGAACCAGGAGACCACCAGGATTAGATATTTGAGGATAATGACAGTTCTGTACAGCAGGGTAATAGATGCTGCTAACGTCATCTCAGAACATGCTGAAATCAGCAGAGCAGCAGCACCTCAGAGCATTGTCTCCATCATAGCTATTCTCATCTCAAGGGGAGCGCTTAATGCATTTATGACTTAGACCTGAGCATGACGCAGGTGAGATCCAGCTGCTTCATTCAGGTGTGAAAAATCACATCTAAATGTGCAAAGATGTTTTTCTAGGGGTTACCTTCACTTTCTTTAGCTTCTTCGTTCTATCCTTAGTAACAACATAATGTCAGATGGCAGACAACTGAAACAAATGAGAGGGCACAGCTGCACTAAGGCCAGTACACAGCCATGCAGACAAGTGTTGTGTGATTCACTGACCAACCAGCACCTTCTCCATTCAATTAGACTGTGCAAGACTCCCCTTCCTCCTTAATCTCGCCGGGGACAAACTCCACAAACAGGAAGTGAGGCGCCCAAGCACTTCCTGTCTCCCCTCAAATGGGCCTCTTATTCCCAGAGGCAACTGGAAGAACCAATGCTACAGCAGTAACACCTTTACACCCTGTCCCTAGCCTCAGGTGTTTTAAAGTATTCAACCAGATACAAATACTGGTTTTCCACACCTACAGGTCACTTGCAAACACTAACACATCTTTTTATATAGTAATAGTAAAAAAGTTTGTTTCAGCAACATAGATGAAGAATTTTTACTTTGGTGCATGCATGTGTGTGCTGACAGTGTCCCTCTAAATGCAAAGGTGAGCTGAGTGCAAGGCCATCTCTTAGTGGTTCTCCTGAACCAGCAGGATGATGCTGCACAAGCACACACAACATATGTTATGTAACCAGCCTGTGTGAGAGGTCTGCCCTCTGCAGAGACTGGAGAGCAAGTGAAAACCGAGAGGGACCATGAGCCAGGTCAAGGCTGACAATTGTCTAAAGTAGACACTGACCAGCCTGGGTTGCTTTACTATGAGTCTGACAACACGCCTGTTCATATGGGAAAAGCTGCAGCACACATTGAAACAGTGTGTTGTTAGAGTATTATTCACAGAAGTTCTCAGGACTATAAAATGGACTCAGCAAGCTGGCTGTAATACAATATATTTAAAAACTATATGGACCATATTTAAAGGTTAAGACAATATTTTACAGATCAGCACTATATTGCCATTTGCCACCTCCTAACAACTTGACAGACCATTACAAAGTGTATGTGGAGCCTCTGTGGCTCTCCTGGTAGGCAGTGTACCAAAATGATATCCTCCCCAGAGTAATGACGAAGCATTACTTCAAAGTGCACTGTCAGTTATCTCATCCCATCAAGGCTCTCCTTTAATGCTCCTGTAAAATGTTTGAGCTGGTTCTTCTAAAGAGTATTTCAGAAAGTAGTTTAGGCCTGACTAAGACCGGGGCTATGGGCAGCAATTGCAGAGTTTGTTGGTGAAGAATAGTGTTCTTGTTGAACTGCAGGTCTTCTGTGAAAGCAGCCATGCCTGCCAAAGATAGCCTAATGAGAGACACATGGCAAACAGTAGGGTCTGCTCCACTATACACACAATGATCACATACTCACAGTTATTGTTCCACAAAACACTGTATAAACACTACCAAGGAATGTACAGAGCGCAAACACAAGGTTTTTCCATGCACAATTATTCCCAGTAAAAAGTCAACAGTACATCATAAGCATCCAAAAGCATTTGAACTTTACAATTCAGTCCTCTCCTACTTGCCATTATTTCCACTTTGTGAGAAATTACATAAAGGGCTAAATAAACAAGGCTGCATTGTTTAGATGCCAGGTTAAACACATATAAAGAGAGGTGTCAATTTAGACCCAAACAAGGCATTTGAAATGGCTTTTGTTGTCAGGCAACAAATAAATCTCAAAAATAAGAGTCATAACGTATAATGATGTTAGTTTCTCCAGTGTCAGAGGAGATTCAAAGTTGACATTTTACCAGTACTCTGTTTTTAAGAAAGTATGTGGTCAGGTCAGAACTCTGTTTTTCAGTCTCTGTTTTGTGGTGTATGTGTAGCCTGCATTGACATCTCATCTGGCTCACATCTGTAAACATAACTGTTAGGGCCATTTCCGAATTATGTTGACAGCTTTTCCAACTGCTCTAGTATACACATTATCTTCTAAATTAAAATTGATGGCACATTGTCAGAGTGCTGGCGAGCTGTTTCTAACCCACACAATGCTTCTGCTGAAAGCCAAAACACCGGAGCCCAGGGGACCAAGGGAGGACTGGCCCGGCCTGAGGTCAATGAGGACCTGCTTGGATGGGTGTGCCTCCAAAAACACACATCAGTGAAGCCATATAACATCACCGTCTAGCCATCTGATTGGCTCACAGGCACGTCAAAGGGAAAGGAAGAGCTAAAAATAGACGCGACAGCCCTCTTGGTTTAATGAGCTTTGTCCAGTTCCTCCCCTGCCTCATCATGACGTGGAAAAATAACATTATAGACTCCTGGCACAGGCTATGAATCTTTGACGCGCATTTGATAAAGTTACAGAGAGAGAAAGAGAAGCAGTCAACAAAGTTCTGAATCTCAGCGAAACATAATTCATTGCAGATGTAATGTAGCGTAGCCTGAGTAAAAGCTACAATTTTACCCTCACCATCAAAACGCCCCCTTGAGAACTCACACTTATATTTAGACTTTATACAGCAGTAAAGTGGAGCTCTGGCTGGCTAACCCCACAACCACAAAAGAGGGGCTCCAGATTCTTTCTACTACCAGAAAAAACTCTCAAGTAGCACAAGTGAGTTAGAGTGTACAGTACGAGCTCAGGGCTAAAAGGGGTTACAAACAGAAAGAAGAGCAAAGTCTGTTCAGTGCAATGTCCTGCAAACAACAAACAGGGGAAAGAGAACACACCGGGCTGCATCCTTGTGAGGGAACATCGTGTCCAAACAAATAGTGAACAGCCAAAAGGGCACGTAGGAGGACGAGAGGAAAAGTTGGACAAGCCTGGCTGACTCTGGGCACTAAGCCATACCATTCCAACTAAGCACTACACCATAACAAACCCTGTAACCAGCAACTGTCCTGCTCCTCTTTATTCAGCTCTAAGAGGCTGGCTAAGGCTAAGGGCCATCACTGTCTCTCTGTCCCTGACTCCTTCCCTTACTGCTGCTTCTCCTCCCCCTCCCATAAGTAGAGACAGCCTGCATCTGACTACAGCAGAATCTCAGCTCGCTACAGCAGCACTGTCCTCGAATGTCTCCTCCAGACCGCAGCACAATAACACTGGATGAATGAATGAGCAAGTAGAGGAGGAACTGAGCGGAGGCAGTTAATGACAACAGAGAATACGGTGAGGTTAAAGTCTTAAATTAAAAAAGAACTTATGATTACAGTGAATTTTGTAGGATGTTAAATGGTATGTAGCTAATAAAACAACAACTCAAAGGATAATCTAAGTGACAGTGAGATACCTATAAAAGAAGCAGTCGCAACACACCAGGATGCCCATCTGGATTGCTGATGAAGCTGAGGAGTGAAGAGGGTCCAACTCAGCACACCGGTCCTTGTCTGTCCGCAGTCCTGGGGTACAAACTTGGCTACAGGTGCGGCAGGACAGAAGGTCCCAGCTCCAGCACAGCATCTAAACAAACTGCCTTTGACTTTTAACACCGCTTCACACAAGGACAGTGCACAGGCTAAAAAAAACTAAAACTTGACTTCAAATCTAAAATTTGTAAACAGAGCCACACTTCTCTGAGCACGTTTCCCTTTCTCTCTCCTCCAGCTAATGCAACTGCCTGCCTCTTTCACACTCTTGCTCCATCGCTCGCTCCCTCCCTCTCACTCTCGCATTCGCTCGCTGGCTTCCACTTGAAAGGCGGGAAGATTAGCTTGGCAAACAGAGTCTCATAAACAAACTGCTGACTGCTGGGCAGCACAGGGTGGACTGCAGGGGAGCAGGAGATGGACAGAGACACGGCTAAAGGAGAATGAAAACAATTCCTGGTGAGGCTGCTATCTATGGCCATCTGTATACACGCTAAACAACATGCAATCTCAATCTTTCAGAGGCCAAAGAGCACTGTTTGCTAAATCAGACTCAGTAGAATCCTGTCTAACCTCTCCTAAAGGTTAATCACTGCAGCATGTTGGGTCATGTTTTAGAAGGTGGAGATAGGAGTGAAACCAAGGTGTGCACAAGGCTGTACAATATATTGCAAAATTATTGCAATATCACAAATTCCAATGTTTGATTGTAAATACCTGCTTGTATGGCAACAGTGTTATGGCCTTCCATGTGGTAGCATTTTCTCTCTGCCTTACAAAATAATTGTTCAAACTAAATCTTAGATTAAACTGTGGTGCATTAAAAATAAGGTTTTGTAGACATTGGTAAACTGTGGTTTAGTCCTGGTTTAGCTATGCTTTATTCCCAAATTTAGTTCATAGGTCATATTGATTCTGTAACCACTGCAGCCATTGTGTACACTATTTTGACACGCCACAAGCACCTCTCCATTCACACAAAATGATGCAGAGGCACAGAATGGGAGGCGCTTAATGCAGTGACGAGCCCACAAGAAACTAACCAATCACTGCAGAGAATATGGTTGTTATAGTGCGGTGCAAGTAAGGTGAAGGACAATGAGTGAATTATGGGCCTCATTACATCATTTTCCCGATCACCACTGCACTCCTCACTGCCCTGTTCAATAACTGCAATCATGTTGTGTACCTTTCACACATCGAGGTGCACAAACACAAACTGCGGAGGACTGCAGTGATCAGGTTGAGCAAATGTCAAAGGATGTAATCAAACACTACGATCTCTTTAGGGGATTCAGCATCAGCTCAGATTAACCCGACTGTGACCGAGGCAGTAGAGGAGGAAGAAGACGAGGGATGGTCACAGCCTCAAATCATTGGAAACAAATGACTGCAGCCTGTCAGGGAGAAGATGGAGTGGCTATGGGGCGAGGTGACAGTCACCTTTATATGACAGCAGTTACATAATATCTGCAAGGGGGCACCGATGGTCTTGTTAGTGGATTGAAAATAAAAAGAAAACAAGTATACAAGTATACAAGTATACAGACACTGCATATTAAGGACAATGTATAGCTAAACCTTCACAGCAAGAATTGTCACTTTGTACGTAAATGTACCATAAGATACAGCTGCCAATCTATTTCTATGAAATGTTTATCCAAGTACTGGACTTGTACTTAGATAAACTTAGACAAAGAGAAATATTAATGTTGTGCTTGTTTATTGTGTGCTGCTGAACACCTCGCCAACGTTAATTGCAGCAAGCCATATATAGTATGCTGCAGCAAGAGACCATAAATTAACACACACCTTGATTAATTTATGATCTATTGAATCAATGTTTCAAACTGTTTAAGACTCTGGTTATAATCAGACTAAGGCAACGATTCTACTTTCTATACCTGCAAATAGACCCATGTACAACTTCAGACTACTTATTTAATTAGTTCTGTTCACATAAATTATGACATAACTTATCTGAAACCAGTGTGAATACAAACTTCTTGGGTGTAGACTTAGGCCATTACAAAGAATATATGGCAAAATAAGAAAACAAAACAAAAAAAAGATACACTTTACAGTAGCAAGACTGTGCAATGAATACTTTCCTTTCTGGACAAAAGCCTGACAATGACAAACTGCATCAGAGGCCCAGCGAAGCACTTTTTACCTCCAATTACATCATCCCTTCTGCTCAAAACACCTTCATCTCCTCACCTTGCACCTCCCTGGGGGCAGGCCACCAGGAGCTGCAACGAACAGCCTTCTTTGACTTTCACTTCCTAATTACCTTATCCTTAGCACACAAATTATGAGAGCATGCGTTTACCTATAGTGCTCAGGCAGACTTGTTGTGTGTATACTTCCAAAGTCACAACAAAAGATGAGGGCTGTACGGCTGTAACATTTCCAGCTGCGTGATGGAGTGGGTGTTGGAGCTTGGCACTCATTAGCTTCCTTTGTGTTGCACTACTATAGAGTCAGGATGTGGGTTTTGTGAGAATGGAGTGCAGTGGAAGGCCATGTGGCTTGTAACAAGGCAAAGAGGAAGCAGTGTGCCAAAAGAAAAAAAGCGTATCGAATGAAACTGACATTAAATCATCTGTCACTTTCAACAATACGACCAAGTCCTTGTGAGTTTATTTACTTAAATTTTTTGCCTTATCACAAAATGCAGGCTGACAAGCAAGAATTCCGGAGTTGAAGTAGGTGAATGTATGTGTATCTGGAGAGAAAAAAACAAGGACAGTATTTTTCTAAAAACTTGTGACTTGGTCAGACGACACAATGAGGAGGGCAAAAACAGAGGGGCCGAACCACTGAGAAGGGAAAGACCCAGCTCGTGACTGGGTTTAGAAATGCCAGTGTGAATAGCAATCATGAAATAGTAAAGGGAGATAACACACTGAGCACATCGGAATGCAACACAAGACATGCACAAAGTTGCTAGGTGATGGAACCACAGAGCTGGGCATTTCTGTGGAAAGAGGAGGACAGAGATTGAGATTTCATATTGCTTAGAGGAGTGAAAACAAAAGAGAGAGCAGCCCCTCAGAGAAAGACAGACAGGTTTCTTCTGATTGAGCCTCTCAGGCTCTTACACGTGGGCACCTCATTAGAAAAAGGAGGCAACCATGACCAAGGCTTACATCACCCATCTCTGATGATTCTTTGTTACATGTATAGATATTTTACAGAAAACTTGGCACATGGTTTGAAAACCTAATCAATCAGTCTCTGTTATGCTATATTTTACGCACGCATATTGCTACGTCATATGGGGAAAAAAAATCAATCAAGTAATATTGAAAAAGTATTATTAGGTCAATGTAAGTGCAATAACTATAGTAATATGTCACCCCATTGGCTCCGTTACCTTCACGGGACTATACTGTACTCAGTAAAAGTAATTTATGATAAAAGGATATGATAACAGCGCGCTCCCCCCTCCCACCGTGGAGATGATACATTAATAAGTTACATGCGTCCCTTACCTATTTAACGTGTACGACCCGTTCCGTTTGAACCTCATCCTGGACGACAGGAAGCGAATAAGGAAATCCAGAATTGACAGCGTTTCGTTCTCCCGTCGCACCCTGAAACGAACAGCCCCAGTCTCCGCGCCGCAGAACAAATAAACAACCGCTGAACAATAACCGACTTGCTCTTTGCAGATCTCCCTCGCTCTTCACCACCTTCACCTCTTCTTCCCAGACCTCCTCCTCCTCCTTCTTCCCTGGTCTCTCCCGTGTTTTCACTTTCCGTGGGGCAGGGTTAACGAGTCTCCAGACTGCGGGCGTTTCGACTCAAACAAAAAAGTAGCTACTGGTGCCATGTGCGAACAGTCCGGACGGTGGATAAAAAAAAAAGCTTTGATTTAAACGCGGAGTCTGGTTGTGGCTGTGGCGGCTTTGTGTCCACAGCCTCGCTGACGCAAACCACCACGTTTTTACTTCCCAAAGAGGCACCCCCGTGAAACTTGAGCCTATCTTTCAATATTTTCCACATCATATGCTCTGCCCCGCAACGTCAGGGCGAAGTACAAGCTACAAAACCGACAAAGGACTAGAAAGTTATGATTATAAAACGGCGAAAATGAAAAAATGGTTATCGATGCAAGAGCCAGCTTCTTCATCCTCATTCACAGTCCCGAGGAGGTTCTCGAGTTTCAACAGCGTTTCCTATCTCACAGGAGCTATATTTACACATTTATATTCCTCCATAGGCTGAACACAAACCAGACCACAGCAACCCTATACAGCCCCTGTCAACGCCCGGAGCCTGAGGCAGATTTGAGGCTAAGAATAGGACTCAGGATCCATTAATGCCATTTTAATCCACGCGGACTCTTCTCGACTGTGTGTCTTTACTAATACATAAACTCACTTTACATTTCAAGATATTTAAGACGTAAACAAGATTCATGCATGTCCTGAAGTTTATTTGATGTCCCGTTGCCAGTGGTCGTTGTAGTGGACGCGTCTTTTGGCCTTATAAGGTTAGAAATAGGTCTAGATGTCAACCTACTCAACTGAGTAGGCTACAATGACCAAGTGACCCACAACCATAACAAAACTGACTCACTCACAGACCCACAAGTGAGTAATGTCTATACTATGCTACGTTGTTAGCGTCCCTTTACACACCAAGTTTACAACAATATTCTGAAAAAGAAATGCAATATAATAACAATAAAGACAGCAAAAAACGATGTAAAACAGTATGATGACAGTTCAGTGGAGACAGCTCACTTCTCACTTCCTTTAGCGGATGTATGATGCTAATATAAATGTACATAGCTGTATTTTGCAGTAGCATTTGTTTTTGAGTCTTTCAAGTATACTAATAGATAAAGTGTTAAAGGACTCCTACATTTTCACTCTTGAAAAGACTGCCTTTTTCTTATGATGCAATTAAACTTCTCGTTAACTTTTGTACAGGTCCTGGGAATTAAAGGATTGGGAAAGAAAATATTAATAAAAAAAAAAAAAGAAAAAAGAAGTGAGCTATTCAGCATTACATCATGGTAGTGGCGCAGTGACTGGCTCCAGGATTGTTCATTACAATAAAGTAGGCTGGCACCAGAACTGCTGATCAATCGGCCCGCTGCTGCTGCTGCTGCTAGATTAGTGACTGCAGAGTTACACAACAACCTCAGGAGGGAATACAGTTAAAGGATAAGAAGGATAAAGGGAAGATATGCAGGTGAATTTAAGAATAGAAATGTAAAAAGAAAGGAGGACTTGGCATTTGGAGAAACTTGGGATCCATGTTTTTGGTGACTATATTTGGGAATGATTTTTTTACATTTTACAACTTGATGTCATCATATTATAATCAAAGTCTCACATAACATTTAAAAAACTATATTTTTTCACAAATTCCTTCACCGCACAACCTCCTAAAACGTCTCTGTAATCCACTTTTAGGCCCTGATCCACCATTTGAGATGTAATGAATGAAATAGAAATTTCTTAAAAAATGTTGTACTTAACTTATGACCTCTAGAATTGCTGCCATATTTGTATTTTTTTTGTACATTGTGTACATTCTAGTCTTGTGTATGGTGATATGTTGTCTTATATTAAGGGTGGCACTGAGAGGCACAGAGAGGCACAATTAGGTTTAGCTTTATGGATGCATCTGAAAAAAAAAAACGCCCCCTTGTTCCTCGCTCCTATTCACTCTCCTTCTCCTGAAGTTATTTATCACCTCCACATTGACATACCCTGATTTTATTGCACCCTTTGCAGCTCCTTCATTAGGCCAATTTGAGCTTTCTTTCCTTGTTTTGCAATGCTTATTTCTTTTTACACAACCCAACGCTTTCCCCCTACACTTGTGTCCATCTGTGTGTCACTCCCCTCTTATGCAAGAATGTGAACTCTGAGTGTGCGTCCCAGCATACTAATGATGTTAAAAGAGCCAAATGGATTTACCATAGGTGTTGATACGGTCTTATAAAAGTAGTCTGACCTTTCTTGCTTCTTGGTATAATACGCCTCTTTCCCAATGAGGAATACACTGTCGACTTTGTTATAGAATAGCTCTGACCCCTTCCCTCCTGCTTTCCAGGAATATGTTGCACAAACTCAACACCATAGTGCACAAACAAAGCAACTAAAGCACATAGGAGAAGTCAATTTGTGAACATGCATTTGAAAATGCCCAAGAGAGGCGAGACTGACAGAAAACACACAACCCAGACTCCTCCCATTATACAAAGAAGATGAATCTTTGGAAAAGCACTGGTCTTAGTGTATGGTACACATGATATACTGCCAAGCACCAAAACCAATCTTTTTTTACATGTACCAAAACATACACTTTAAATATGTTGAAATTAACACAGGGAAGCATTCAGTCATTGGCAAATGTTTGTGAGGGGTTCTCACAGGGAGCAGAATGAAAAGAGCCCATAGATAAATATGACCAGGCCGAAAGACGCCAGGAGTCTGTCTGTGTGTAGCAACAAGCCAGTATAACTCATTTTATAGTAGCAGTCTGTCTGTCTCATTTTTTGGTTCTGAGAGTCTACAGAATATGTCGGGGTTGGGTCAGGAAGGGCATCCAGTGTAAAACCTTTGCCAAATCAATATTTTCATAAATGTGGAGATAACTGGAGATCATGTTTGAAACAAAAGTATTATAAATACTTTTATATATATATATATATATTATAAATTTCAATACTTTTTCCAAATCCTTGAAAATGCATTTAAAATTTTCAGGACATTTTCAGGTTTCCATGACCATGTGAGTCTAACTTATGAATGCTACATGAATGGAGACTCTCAAATAGTGGGACTATGATGCCACCTACTGTTTGCTCTGGAATACTGCTTCACTCACTGGAAAACTGAACAATAATCTTTCTCCTTGTTCCTCCTCCAGACTGCATTTCTGAATAAAGGGTGCTCTAGGTTGAGGAGCAGTGATGAGAGAAAGGCAGCAGGCCGGCCGGGCAACCTGCGGGCTGAGGTGTTTGGTATGCGGTGTAGAATTGCTGGCATGTGAATAAAGACTCTGCAAGGTTGATGGGATGGCTGAGGGTGGAGGCGAGGACAGAAGATTAAAAAGAAGAGATGAAAAAGACAAGGCAGTGAAGGAGAAGGGAAGCAGGGCTGATGTCTCACTGACAGGTGGTATTGCTGGTATGTTGCAAATATGAAGGACTGAATGCGATGAGGGAACAGAGGCCTTCCAGTAAAGCACAGGTAAGTGCACAGAATTTGAAAAGGTATATACACTTTAAAAACAATAATGAGCTTTTTAAAATGAATATTTTAAGAAACTATTAGAGAACCGAGAAATATATACCCTTGATTTGAGTGTGATGTTGCTCGTGGTGGACTAGTGCCTGTGTCTGATATAGTCATGTGATAGAGTACAGGAAAAGCCAACAGAGCCTCGTGCACACTGGGAAGGCCTGCGAGCCATGATTATGCAACTAGATCTAATTTCATGCTCACAGAATTTCTCTACTTTTCCCTATTACAGTTTCCTGTTGTTCCACTTCTCAAGACTAATGCCATCAGACCCCCTTCTTCAATTTCACATACACTCCTTCCAGGATGCTTGAAAACAAATATGGTAAGCTAAATGCAGCTTCAGGTAAGTGCTGAATGGGTTATTCTGGCCCACAGGGCAGTGTTAATGAACATGTGCTCCCCTCTTGTGGAAGAAAGAGACATTACACATCTATACTTGCATGAATGAACAAGTAATGGTAGGTGTGCCCAGGTTTTAATTTGTTTAAGACATGCAAAAAGACGTACTTGTTTGCAAAAACCAAGCCTTAACCTGCCCCAGGCAGCTCGGTGTTTATTGGCTCTAATAAAGGCCCTGCCCAGGTGCAATAGCTAATCCTCACAATAGTCACACACACTACCAAAATGCTGCCAGCAGGTATGTAACATTTGGTTCTTGAGTGTCTGTTCAGTGGTACTGAAGTCTAGATCTCTGAAGAGATTAGTGACCTCTAAGCACCTCTGACCACAACTCACCTTTCCGACAGCACACAAAAGTATTGCAACTTTAGCTTACAACGGCAGTCCAAGGTGAGGGGGAAGTAATATGGTAAGGTCAACTGCCCTGAGCGCCAGAAGCAACATAATGAAGTATTTATGCTTGTTATTAAAGTGCTAGGCTGGCAAAAGAAGTATCATTTGAAGAAGAGACTCAATAAAACAGATCTTTATCCTCTGCAACAATGTGCATTTCTTGGTTTTGTTTGTCTCTTTTAGTAACAAGCTAAATGTAGTGCAGATCACCATTTCTTTTATGATACTGTCAAATTTATGCAAAAGATGTAGCAACAAAGGCTTAGTGGTTAAAGCTGGGCCTAAGAGATATCACTTAAAGACGTAGCAGACAGAGAGGCACATGTGGTTAAAGTGCTCACTTCTCATTGTTGACTCGATAAAGTGAGATGAGTGACAGACTTTCTGGAGTCTGCGTGAGGCAGAGAAGCACTTCCTTTTGTTCGTGCATCTCAATAGTTGCATTGGAGTGATGAAGATTTCCTCCCAGCTTGATCTGGAGACTCTGTGGCCTGACGGAGAGGTAGAACATTGAAGAGTGGAATGCGTTACAGAGCAGGGTGGGGCAGACAGGAATAACATGCAGTGTGCACACAGATACAGGTGTATGAATATACGCCTACACCAAACAAACAGAAAACACATGTCGTAATTGGATCAGTCTGAAACATGTCTATCTCAATTGCACAAAATGAGAATGTGGTAAAAGATAAAGGGATGTTTGCCGAATGACATATTCTAAAAATTGTCAGTGGAAAAAAACAAGACAAGATGCTAGGTGCTAACTTTCTCATTTAAGATTTTAAAAGATAACAAGAAGCCTACTGATCACATTGCTGTCTAACAAGGGGTCTCAAGTTCCCATACTCCTATTGGCTGGTGGGTCAATACAACTTTCAACATTGCAGAAAACAGACACATCTGCTTTTTAGTGTTTGTAAACTCAAACATAGCTGCAAGCATATTGTGAAGCAAGAAGTTAAGCAGAACCCAAAACATTTTTAAAAGGGACAAATTAGCTTTGGTCATCAAATATCACAGATTATGACTCAACCACAACAACACATTGACTGCGTGTATATGGTATACCAGCCATTTCCAAAGTCAATACTGTTGCGGCCCCCTTAAATTTCCGAAAATCCCACGCGGACCCCCAACTATAGAACTTCACTCTATTCAACAGACCATGTAATGTTTTTCTCCATAGTTCTATAAAAAAACCTTTCAAAGAACACTGACTGTTGGCTAAAAACTGTTTTAAAGTATTATTACTAAACAAGTAGATAACTGTACTTCATTTCAAACTCAATTTTTGTACTTATTGTATACAGCTTCCGGAGGCCCCCCTGCACTATCTTTGTGGTCCCCCAGGGGGCCCCAGACCCCCCTTTGGGAACCACTACAAAATACAATACTTGTGTAATGTGAAAGCCTGATAGGAGAGCATTAATGTGCTAAAGGGTATGTGAACCAAAAACATAGAGTTGGGAACAGCAAGTTGGCTTTGCAGCTTTTATTAGCAATACCTTTAGATAGTATATTAAAGCCAAACTTCTATGTGCAGTATATGCACTATAAAAAAGACAGAAAAAATTCCACACAATGCTTATAGGTTCAGGTCTAGGAACAACCAGAAACGGTATAATCCCCTAACAGTTCTGAGAATAGTGTACATAGTAACATTAATAACATAGTAGAATTTGACCTTCTCCTGTGTCCAGACCAGAGCAGGCCGGACCCCTGACCTAGAGGGGTCCAGCCCAGTTCGTCTGCCAGAGGAAACGGATGTGGACAGTGTCTGCAAATCCTCTCACTCTCTTGTACTGACACATGCAAAAAAGGTGCAAAGTAGCACATCATCCAAAGGTTAGGAGCAGAAAGGGCTTACTGAGCAGATATCAGCAGACACTTTGTAAACATATAGCCTTATGCACAAGTGCAGCCATAAGTAGACTGTTACTATTTCAGTACTCACTTCTTAAATGGTGCCATTTAAAGTGGAGTCAGAAGTGGACTAAGGTCATGATGACTCATCCCCAAAGTCACATATTATGAAGCTCTGGCTTTTAAACCTTGATTTTTTTTTTATAAACGAACATAAGAAAGAATTGATGCAGTGTACTACAGTTTTGCACAATAGTGACCACAGATAACAGACTCTGCAGAGCTTGTAGATAGTGAATGGACAGAGTAAAGGAAAAGGGCGTCTGACATGGGACTGACACAGGAGATAAAAACTTTTGAGAAAGGAGTAAGGATTCCACACCACAGACCTTCTCCCTCCATCAGTCTTTATATGGGCTAATCTCTTCATCTCACCTCCCAGAGCTGGACAACTCACTTATCCTCATTTAACCAGCTAACAGTTGGTAATAAATCAGTAGCACACACCTCTCTCCTCAAATCTGTAGGAGTCTATTCTGCTCTGCACACGCCATTGATATGACTCAGTCCAGACCCAGATTGTTACTGTAGGTAAAAGGTTTCTGCAGGTAAAACAACCTCAGAAAAATATAATGAAGTGCATGTATGGATGTGGAAGCTAGGGAAACACAGAGCCACTGCAATTCAAAGCACTTTCTCATTAATTGATTCCTATAAATAATTTATAAAATGCAATATAAATATAAAGTGCAATTTAGAGGTCTGGTAACTTAGCTTGGTAAATCCCTACACCTGTACTCAAACTGGAGATCTCCTAGTTCACATGGATGCTCTATCCATTGAATGACCATTGACATTGAGTCACACAAGTCACTCCAAAACACCAAAAATAAATTTCCCTCTTGGGCCATAACTAACACCAAAAAATCTTTTTAAGTTAGCTTGCAAACTGACAAAACAACTCATAACTAACCAACCTCAGAAAGAAATGATTAAAGATGTGAAAGAAAGTGAATTGTACCCACTGACCAGGATATTAATACTTGTTTGAAAACCAACTAAAAAGTTGCATCCTTCTTGCTGCAGAGCTGAACAATAAATACCTTAAAATTTGCCCTAATATGCTAAAGAACAACTACTGTTTTCGCCAACATGTTACAGACATAAAGCTGTTTGTTACTACCCCCACTACTGTATACTGTGTTGTTTAGTTGATGAGAAATATTTCCTTCCTGTTCCCAAGCTTCCTGGATTAAAATGTGGCAAAGTGAGCCGCTAACTCTCATGTCTCAACTATTCATAATGCTCCATCTTTAAACCTAGCTTAGAGGTAGCTTTTAACACAGGCCACATAGTTCAAAAGCACTAGTGATTATGGTGGCTTTCTGCAAGGTTATATTAACAGGTCTTAGTGCATGCACCAAGAAAGGCCACTGCAAGCACCAATCCATAGTGCAAAATTGTCAATGCAAAAAATGTTTGAGTCTATTATTGGGCTGATGCATGGTTCCGAGTGTGCCTCTGTGCTGTAAGCCCTTAGCCAGACTTATCCGTGTTTACATGCACACAATTCCTTAAGGGGATATCAGAAGCCTTACAGGGGTCAAACACTCTTGTTCAGGGTCTTGTGATTTCTGTTTTGGCGTGGAGCTTTAGAGCTCTTTCTGCTGTTCTTCTCCTTCAAGGCCTAGTCAGCAGCTTCCTTACAGTGGCCCTAACCCCGCAGCGGAAGTCCCGCTCTGCACTCCCTACATAGTCATCCCAAGTCAAACCCTGCTCTGACACTATCTGCCTCCTCCTACACTTCCTTTTGGTCAAGCATGGATTGGAACTATGAGTGGCTCGTGTTCAAGAATAAATGCAGGTTGGAGCTGGTAAAATTGTCGCAAGTTGTAAGAATTAGCAAAAGCTCTAACTGTTGTCATAGTACTAAATCATGTAATCATTTTGTTGGCTACTTTTACTTCTAATGATGTTATACCACATTGAAGTACCAGCACTTTTACTTGAGTACATTTCGAGTAAGTACTTCTTCCACCTATGAATTTGTCTTTACACTATAAAACCTGACATCAGAGGCCCAGTCGACAGTGGCAGGAAGTTGAGAAGTCCTGGCCATATGGGCAGATCAGAGGCTCGTCAGAACACACATATGAAACATATGGCTGCTGGTGCTCAACTGTCAGCTATTAAGCCTCTTCTATCACTGTCTCCCTCTAATCTCTCTGACTGCCTCTTTGCTGTGTAATTTAAGGCAAAGACCACATCCATGTGACAGTAAACATACCAACAAGTACTGCACTGAACTGAATTAACAGATTTAGCTTCAAGATACCAACAAACAATATTCTGCATTTACTAGTAAAGAGCTTTGCAATGGTATTTCAATGTTTAAGCCCTTGTGGAGTTACTGATTAAGTACTTTTACATGAATTTATCATATCAGTCTGACAAACAGGATGTGGTTTATTTTGTGATATAAAAGAATGAAATTATTTTGACACTTTCTGGCAGCATTTGTCAGGGTATAACATGAAAAATAAACTATTAAGGATGTGTGTGTTTTACAGGATAAAGACTTCAAATAAGGTCAAACAGTAAATAGCTGAAATTTTCATTCACGTGGGACAAACAGTTCTAAAGTTATGGCTTGCCATAAAAACTTTGTCTTTTCAAACCCCTGATTTTGTCCTGTCACAACGATTAAAAACAACAACAACAAATAACTAAAAAAGCAAATCATTACCAACTCAAGATTTTGCCCAGAATCTACTCGTAATTTGAATGTTAATCACACCCAGTCTGGAGAAAATCCGAGTTGGGAGGCATCTGTTGATTTCACATGAAAATGAATCCATGTTTTTTTGGTTTTATGTCTTCAGTGATGTCAGCCTCTTGTTGCAGCCTGTTCTAGACTCAAAACACACTACACACCCCGCCACGCCCCACTCATGTGTTGCACTAACTGATCACATGACACCTCTCAGCACACAATCTTTTGCTCAAGACAGGCCAGGCACTGAGATAATGTTCCATTTTAGAGATTTTCTTTCATTTAATTTGCTTGTGCTCACAAAGACTTGCACTGGGAAATGGACCAATCCACACCTCCAACACAATGCATTTGAGAGTAAGAAATGGGGGCAATGTCTTAAGATTTCATAAGTATAATAAGCTCAGAATTTTTTTTTATTAAATTTGTGTCAAGAACATACATACGCTCTGGTATAAGTGTAAGCACACCTCTGTCCTCCAAAATACCAGATTAAATGTAAGGATTCTTGTAAGAAACCGTGGGAGCTCTTTACAACTTATTGCAGCTGTTCTCTAGTTCTTTCTAGTCCACTTTTCTCAGATTAAGTCTTAACTCCTGAAAAGGTTAAGAAGCACAAAGAAGACCAGGAAGCACATTAACCATGACATCACCTTCTACTTCCTGTCCGAGACAGCTACACAGGAAGTGGTCTATTGAAAAAGGGTCAAAAGCAGCTGTTTCTCTCTCCTTGAGTAGCAAATCTCTTTATGGACATTATAACTGTTTTTCCTGTCCATTATTCTCCAGCTTGTTCTCACTGTGTGCTCTGCTACTCCTGTAATCCCATTTAGACTGGCTATCCGTGACACAACGCTGCTCTACATACATGCATGCAAACACAAACAAAATCACGACAGCGCACACCTACACATGTAGAACTGCCAGGAGGAAGAGGCGGGCTAGAGATTACAAAGGGGTTGAAAAATAGCAGGAAGAAAAAAAAAAGTTCAAGAGGATAAAACAACAGTGAGGAGGTGTAGTGCCTCAATAACTGAGATGAACTTGTCTCCTTAAAGGGCTGTGCACAAAACTGCCTTGCACTGTCTGATGCAACGCAGAGATTTCTAATCCAATTACACTTCAGACCAGCCTAGCCTCAGCCACCAAGGACAAACCTAGCAGAACTTTACACAGCAGCTAGCAGCCCACCGGCTCTGTACTGATTTAGCAGCTCACTGCCCAGATGAACCCTCGCCCAAGGGTGATGACCACATGTGTGAAAAACTGCTCCCTTCTTATAAGTCTCACTGCTGAATTAGGTTAAAGCAATGAAGTTTAGGAGCACAAACTGTAGCTGCAAGATCAGTAGTTCAGGGTTTCAGACTGTCTTTACTTTGCCAAATGAATGGGTCTGGGTGGTATTGGTTTAGGATGTGTAACATTAATGGCAGAAAAAAACAGAATAGTGTGTCAAGTTAGTGAAAGTTAGTGTAAGTGGTTTTGGTTTAAATTTCATTGTTTCATCATTGCTTTTTAAACAACTTTTTTTTACAGGAAAATTAGTTATCAATGGGGGTATGTTCAAACATTAGCATTTTGTAATATTTTTAGTTCAACTGCCAATCAGAGTATCAGGTCATAATGTGAATATATTGAACAATGGATATTTTATTATATCCAAAGAAAGTGCAGCCCTTTATTTTCACACATTTTGCTTTGGTGACCTCTGCACATCTTTAAACTCCATTTCTGTACCAGTCACCAGCGGCCTGGCCCCTGCTGCTAAATTTCCCTCCCAGCTCTGTATTCCAGACCTCTGATGTTTCTAATCTGCTGCTGTGACCCATGTGGAAACTTCCCATTTATCTCCATATCACAGCCATCATCTGAGCGCCACTATGGTTTCCTCCTTTCTTTCACTTTCGATATTCTCCTCCAGTGCTTATCTGCTGCCCTCTCTTCATCTGTCTCTTCTGTTTTTTTATCTGCCATTTTCAATTTAATCAGGTGCATTGTATCTCCTTGTCTGGCCTAGATTTTAAATTACATTTTTTAAGATTGGGTGAAAAAAAAACAATTAAAGGCATATCATTAGTGCAGACAACAAGCCATGACAAAGTAGGTCAAAATTATGTTATAAGGGAGTGCATATGGAAACTTTGGGGAAAGTGATTCCAAATAACAAGGAGGAGCAACAATATTTCCCAAACTAGACCTCCACCAAGGCATTGTCCCCACCACACAATGGTAAAGATACAAGTAGATGCTCTATCCATTGTACCACAGAGTCCTTATCTCACACTAATCATTTTGTTCCTTTATTGACTCCTTGTGACTGAAGTTAATATTTGTGGCCCTATCTTGCATTGATGAAGAAACATTTTAAAATTCTTGAATTTAGACAGTGTTCTGGATTATTATATTATTATCTTGTTATTAAACTGACCCACAAAGAAACTCTAGAAAAAAACTCTTCTTTGGCTGAGTATTAAAAGCATTGTTGCACATGATTTAGCAAAGTTAATTAAAGGAAACTGTTGTTCATGTGGGAAGACAACAACAAAACGGTGGCTGCAGGGGGCTAGACTTCTTTTAGCTGTTTTAGCCAACAGCACACCACGACTGTGATCCTCTTTGACACCAAGACAAGCTGTTCCTGGGTCAGTGGCAGCAGTCAACCTCCCACATCAGAGTGACGAGAGTAGTCTGGAAAAACAAGAAAACACCACAGCCTGTTTGGACCAATAACCACACAAGAGAGGAGAGCAGCTGATTAGTCATGACTGTTTGGCTCGCAGTCAGTTTAAATGTCCCATCTCACTATCTGCTGGCAGTGCCAGTTGAGTGCTTGAGTACCCAGAGTGTTACGAAAGAGTAAACAACCACGACATGGTGCCCCTCTTCTGCCAAGCCAAACAACTACAATGAGATGGACACCCCAGTACTGCTGTAGTACACAAGTTTGGTCTAAAGAACGCTATTTGCAGTTCTCCGTCTCATCTCATACTCTGATTTTTTTTTCTTTTAAACCCCATCCAGAAAAAAATGGAACCATAAGCTTATATAGTACAAAAACTAGTATGGGGTTGCATTAGTCCAAAGGCATGGGCGGCTTACATACCTGACACAATGCTATCAATGCTGAACAGTACTTAAAGGGCTGAATAGGAGCACCATAAGCTCCCATTCAGTCAAGGTCTCTGCAGTCCACACCTTGCAAAGACACAGGACTGTTGACCTGCAAGAATTCTAAATCAGAAAAAAAAAACTCCATTTGATTCCATTAGTTATCAGATGTTAACAGACTGTAAGAGATGTAACACAATGCTAAACTGTCTTCCACTGTCCACATCAGTGACATTATTATTGGTTTTAACATTATACAGTATAACATTCTGAATTTTGGCCTAAAACTTACAACTGCATCCTAATATTTGAACTATGTCATTTGCTGGTTTACTGGTTTTGGGCTTGTGCAGCCATGGTCTCTTGATTTAGCCTTAATTCCTTAAAGTCCCCAGATCTTTACTTAGTTATGCTAAACTCTGATCTATACTTGGTCTGGGTCGCTGTCATCAATTCAACAGGCCTAGACAACTGAAAGTGTGCAAAAACTATGCATATTGCAGATGTGAAAGAGTTTAAATATTCAGACACTAAAATTTTGTTATTACCACATCACTCTGCAGCTCTAAGTAGCAATTGGTGGCAGCCAACATTGTGAAATGCAAATTGTTGAAGCTTTTGAACAGGTCCTGACTGATGTGAATGGAATCTTCACAAGCGCAGCAAGCTCCAGGTATTAGGCTAGGTTGCATTTGTGAGCTTCTGAATGGTTACAGTATTAAGTTGCATCACTGTTCTTGGGCTTCTAAAATCATCTGAGTTAAAGAGCACTACAGTCATCTTGCAGACTAAAATAAAAAAGCTTAACACTGGCCTCACTTCCCTTTAGATTCTCCAATTATCTACTTATGCATATTCAGTGAAAGACAAACTGCAGAGTCATTCCGGTATCACGTTTATTTCTGGGCCTCTCCCAGTCTCAGAGAAAAGCAAAGTAAGGCAGGGAAGTGGAGGAGCGTCTCAGGAGACCAAGTCCAGAGACTACAGCAGCATTTAAGCAGATGTGTGTCTTTAGATGTGTGTGTGTTCTTGTACCGGGGCTATTTGTCTCCTAAAAGGATACTAAATAAAGTCTTTAAATACCAACCTCAACGATGCACATCAATGTTCAAATAACAGCTCTTCACATCTGCAAAATAAATGTTTTGAGTCTTAACATGTACTTCAAAAAGTGAAGTGACATGATGACATTCAGAATAAAGGGGTCATATTGTATTACCAAAGCAAAGGCAGACTACATGTCCTGCAGTGCTAGATGAGGGTTGTTACTAGATCAGCGGCTTGCTCTAGGTGTCACCTTCCTGCAACACACCTTTGAACTATGACAGCTGAGCTTTTACAGTGCACCCATGGCCCCACTGCTCACTTTTCACTTCATTCTGCAGCGAAGGAATAGAAACAAGACACTGCTCCTAGCCCCAAAAATAGTCTTTGAAACAGTCAATGGGGAACTGAGGAAATGATGGAGTTAGACACTTTACAGTACTATCACACAAACAGGAATCAGAATACAATCAACATCCAGATAAACATTCCCTTGAAGCTTGAGGATGCTCCGGGCTGCTCATTGTATGGATGAACAGTTCGGCTTCTGCAGAAGATATGCACGCAACTTTCTCTGTGCATCAGTGTCCTCAGAGAATGTGTTTCTGTTCAACCAGAGATGAACCTCTTTGACAGATCAAAACAACTCATAAAATGGTTGAATGATATACTCCTAGCTTATGAAGGCAATCACAAGGCAGCGGCACAATGCTATTGAATGGTTTGGTATGGGTTTGTTTGGCACAGTTTGGCACAGTTTGGTCAGTAACCCCTAATGAAGAAGCTTGGTTTAACTCTCAGCTTTCAGAATTTTTAGACTGATTATTTAATTTCAGCTATGATTTACACAGTGTATACATAAAGCTGAGATTAGGTCCATCTAAACCTGAAACTAGCTGTTGCTCTACTTTGTTTTTGAGGTTTTGTGGTGTACCATGTGAAAACTGAACATCTGTTGCGATAAAATAAGAATATTCTGTTTTATTGCAAGGTAGGACCAGAGATGATAACTTCAGGCACATAAGGTCAATAGAGAAAGCTGCAGATTCAAAGTCAAAGGGTGGCCAAAGAAGTAAGATATGCTTGATAAGAATGTGACCTTTGTGACAATTTTGAAAAAGAAGCTTACTTGTACTGATCCAATCAGTATCAGGAAACAAGTCTATAGTAAATGATAAACCCAACAACATTTAATCTATTTGGTTTGGACCTTAATAAACAACTCTTCAGCCTCCACTGCCTGCCTTGAATAAGTAGAAACATAAAACAGTTATGAATAAGTTATGAAGTTAACACCATCAGTCATAGGATGTCACTTCTGCCACACAAGTGATGTGAACCATGAAGCTGTTATTATCAGGCTCAAGTGATGTGGAAAGCTAAAGACTGTTAGGATACTGGGCGACCTGCCATCCAGCACTGGAGGTGAATTTGTGAAACTGTGCTGCATTACGGCCATTAAAAGTTTTGGCTGCCTCACACAGTGTTAATAATCTTGGCCTTGGCTGCTTACGATGTGTATTTGTAAAGTTATTTAAGAGGAAAAACAATAAAATGATTGTTAATACAGGGGTTATCTGACATAAATTATATTTTTACACAGTGGCAGCAAGCTAATAAATAGCTTTTAGGCAGAAGGTAGCAAATGCAAAGTCAGTACACAAATAAGGAAGTAGCAAGACACAAATAAGGCAGCATCTGTCTGGCAATAAAACCTAAGCATAGTGTTACAAAGTGCTGCAAAAAACAAAAGACTGGATTGAAAAACTGTACAAAGAGTAGCTTGGTTAAAAAGCATGCATGTCATTATTTCACACATTTCAACCGATTCAGAGTTGTCTGTAACAGATCTAATATAAAACAGGCACTGTGAGTGGTAATGAACATCTATAAATGTCCTTTGTGGTTACCAGTTCCAGTCCTACTTTTTGTCTTCCAGGCCAGACCATGCCGTGACACTTCTGGTTAGTGTCTATTTTCCGGCAGGTGAATGCTCTGAGATGATGCCTGCTTGTCTGTCATAACCCATTATCAAGCAGTGATCTGCTGAGAGCAGTGGAAGCCGTCACCTGGCCTGCTCTGTTTGTGTGTATGAACATGGAAATAAGGCACAGGGGTTGGATGAGGACAGGGAGGCTGTGTACAAAAGTCCCATTGGGAATGCCTACATTTTACACACACAGTAAGTCAGACACAATTAGTCACATACATTGATGCACACAAAAAGTATCACGCTCATGTGTGCACAGAATCCCAAAGCTATCTTGCACTAGTCATTGATTACCAACTGTTTGACCTATAATTTGACTGTACTTGCTACACTAAAAAAAACACATGATAGTTCTGTCTGTGGGTCATGGATAAAAATTGTGGCTGTAAATTTTAGCATGTGTCTCAGCAAATAAGATTCATGATGACAATACAACCACACTGACAGCATCAGATATTTCATTTTCAGATGTAAGTCACAACGGTCTGAGACACTTGCAATACATAGAAAAGATATTTCCCACTGTAGAGGAAGTTCAGCCTTTTATAGGCTGTGTGAATTCCCCTGTCTGCATCAGGTCAATCAGCTGACACTCTTCACTCTCATTCTAACTATTCATTCTGATTCACAAAAAGAAACAAATGTATGACTCCCCCCTCCCTGCAAATTTATTGGCCTCATCTCACAATGGTAGAGAGATATAGCGTCCAGACCTGGGCTAGACACTGGGATCTTCTAGTTCAGAGTTCTGCTCTATCCATTGAGCATCAAAGCCCTTCAGTATATCAAAACGATAAGGAAGCATCTAGAACTAGTCATTTGTTCCTTTATAGACCACTTTATGTAGTTAGTATCTCATGGTGGTAAAGAATCTTTAAAAACTGGTGAATACAGACAGTGACTAAAGAAGTTATTAACCTCACCTTTAATCAAGATCAGATAATAATTACTTTGAGTTATCTTGCTAACAGATTAACAAAACATTACCGCCTTAGAAGAGGTAGGTAATAATATATATTCCCAGCATCAGACATCATCAGTCCTACATTATCAGAATCCTTCATATAGTGTGCATTAGGCCAAAGCTGATTATTGTTACGTGCCGTGTACCATTAAGTGACAGGTGAGCTAAGTGTACATTACGATCAGGTCAGAGTGCATCCTGCCTCCTCTGCTCAGCTGATGTGGTTTCTCTTTGCTCTTGGTTCAGCATTACCAATCCATCACTCAAAAGCAAAGGGATTAAACATCTGTCAAAGCATGCCCATGTCACCCAGCAGGAAAAGACACATCTCCGCCATGATTTAGCAACCTGTCTGACAGAGGGGAGACAAATGAGGTCATTGATGTCCCAAATAATGCCGTCACTCTGACTTAAACAATAAATTGAAAATTTGTCATGGGAAAATCAGCCGCATAAATCTGTCTGAACGGCCTTGTACAATGGCAATGAAGTATCCAATAAAATGCAACAGTATTTGGTTGATGGGAAGTCAGATAGAGCTTGGAATTTTGGTGCAAGGTTTGAGACCAGTGTGACAAGTGGAAGTGCAGCTACAGAGTTGTTTTTGTTCTGTATTCTAACATTAAAAAGAGGAAACCAGAAATTGCACCTCATGTGCAATGCACTAAAGTAGAAAGACTAACAGAGTGCAGACCTCCACTAAGCAAACTGTCCCCATCTTGCAATTGCAAACAATGTTCAAATTTGTTCAAAACAGTGATCTGGATCAACACCAAAAATTAACCATTTACAATTATTTGTTCTGTCCTTATTCATGACTAGGGCTGCAACTAATGATTATTTTGATAACCGATTTTAATCTGTTGATTATTGTTTTGATTAATCAATTAATAATTGGATAGTGTGAGTAAAGTGATGAAAAACCTGAGGTGTTTTATAGTACCCGTTAAAAAAATGTGATAATTCTACCAAAAATCACTTCACAGAATTTAAACCAAAAGAAGCCATGAGTTTGACACTTAAGGACGTTTGGGTAGAGCACATACACACACAAAGATATTTTTATTCAAAAACCCCAAAGTACATTGTTTTTAACCATTTTTGTTGCTTTACTGCTCTGTCTTGGTAATAAACCCTCCTCTCTCAGCAGATGGCATGTTCAGTTAACGATTAAACAATTGCTAAATTAGTTGATGATTGTTTCAAGAATTGATTATAATCAATTAATCTGATTAGTTACTGCAGCCCAATTCATGACCTTACTTGAAGTTTCATGATGGCCCTACTTTAAAATGCTAAAGATTTATTTAAAAATAATCCTGGACCCACACAGTGATCCAGACACAAAAAATGTGTCCATGTATTATTTGGCTAATTAATCACCTTAAATCAAAATCTGACAATTACTTTGCGTTTGGTTGCTGACAGACCAACTAACCAACATCAAAACTATAGCCTCCTAAGCATAGACAAAATCTTATATTGCATCCTAATTTCACATAGCCATAATATAGTTGGATTTATATACAGATATGTAATGTTGAGAACAGTAGCTTACTACTTTAGCAGATCAGTCCAATATTATTCCCATTACCTTTCCCTATGCAGGCCATTATGTTTTCACCTTACTGCTGTTGCTGTTCTGCCTTTTCCTACAAACATCCCTCTCCATCTCATGCTTGCTTCTTCTTTAATTTTTCAATTTTTCTTTCTAACCAACTCTGTCCAAGTCATTCATATTGTTTCCATCCGATCAATCAGAAACATACATTCACTCTATACACCTCCATCTAGATCTCCTCGCCTTTCTTTCATCATCATCCTTTCGCCTTTCATTCATCACAATCCTTCCTTCCCATGTGTATTTTTCTCCCCCAAATCAGCTGCTTTCATCACACAACTTCGCATGTCGACCCAGGCTGTGGGGTATTTTAGCCGGGTCTAAATTCAGAGTGATTACACGCTTGGTTAACTCATTCATGGACCCAACTCTATCAGTGACGCATGCTGGACACTAGCCCACATGCTCCCAATGCATTCTGTCTTCACCTATACCTACATTAAAGACAATGTGCTCCTTAAGAGAGAAAAAAAAAGGGCCAAATGAAATGGTGTAACTTTTCAATAGACAAATGAGAAAGTAATGTCGGCAGGCACCAATTGACTTTACCTGGGAGCTGTTCAATTCCTATTGCATTAGTGAGCAAACCATATGTCTGAAAGAGCTCCTTATTGAGTCTAAAATTAACCATTATTTCATGCATGTGACTTGAGGAAAGCAAGAGGACTTTAACATCTTTAAATTTTGTTACAAATGAGAGAACTCTTGCAGCTAAGGGCAAGTTGAAGCAAGACGAAGTATAAGAAAAAAAACCCCAGAAGGAAATACTAAATCAATCAACAAAATTGAAAAGCTTCACACTTAAGCAAACTTCAAAAGTAACATATGACAATACAAAAGAAGAGTTATGGAACAGCGTATGGTGTTTTCCACTTAACATGTTTAAGGTGCTATCTGATCTTGACCTCTTTCATATTAGCAGCGTTAGTTAACACTGTTTTTGTCTATATTGTAATTGTGACACATGGGGGTCTGAAATATTATCTCTGAGCCATAGACGCCAAAAAGTCTTCTTATGAAGAAACACCCCTGTCATGAGCCACCACCCTTCCTCATCTCCGTTCACAATGTGCTGCAACAAGCCAGCCAACCTGATAACCAGCAGCAACACTGGCTTCAGTGACCCACATCTGACTAAGCAACTCTTACTTAATGTTCGACATTTTCACCCAAAAGACCAATCAAGGTTTTTCAGATATAGCATACCACTGACACATGACATAACTCAAGTTTCGTTTTACGTACAACCAAATTAAGTGTATGGTTCTAGACTTCCCGCTTTGCATGGCAAACAGACAAGAAAATGCAAAGGAGTTTGGAAAACGCGCAGAAGAACTGTAAGGCTTTAGGAAGTTAGACTTAGTAGCCTATGTAGTTTGCAGCAGTAGTAAATTATCTGGAGAAAACCCCTTTTAAGGGTCCTATTCCGGTATTCAATATTTCGGCTACTTGTTCTGACCTCACCCCACAACCTATGACATGTGGTAGGCTATAATGCCGGGGGCCAAAAGGTAAAACAAGTGAGAAAACAGCAGGTGCCTACTTCACTGTAACGCAGTAAATACACCCGTTTACACAGCCACTCTGAAAATACGTATAACAATAATGAACAAACTCGCACAACAGCCCTGAAAAGCACCATGTTCACACAGTTAGCATGCCTGCTAACGCAGGCTCTAGAATAGCGTCAAGTGAAGGTGCACCTTGCAGAGGAAATAAACTAAACTCGGGTAGAGCCGCGTTAGCAGACTGGCAGGCTGCTAATGTTAGCCCATTTGCTGTGATAATCATTCCTATAAATAAGTTCCTCGTTCAGCAAACTGGCCTTTACAAAGATCTTCTCATAGCCATATGTGGTCGCTGCCAAAACCGGCTAGTGAGCTAAAGGCCAAAGAGATGCCTAAAATACAGCCTGGCCCAAGTAAGCTTAGGCTGCGTTACTGTTTCAGGGTAGAGCGTTTCCAGGGGCTACAGGGCTAGCCCCGTAGAGCTAGGCTAAGCTAAGTACCATGCTACCTCCGGAAAGCTGAATAAACATGTTTTGTGTGTGTATTTAACAAGGCTCAGTAGGGCAGTGCCTTTGTTACGTGTAAGTCGTGGTAGTGTCGATAATTCAGCTTTGGTTTTGCAGTGAGCATTAAAAACACTGCGCAGTTGACCTGTCATTGGAGAGTTGTTGTGAGCTAGCTGAGCTGAGAAGCTGTCGGTACTCACCCCATCAACCAATCCATGGTGTTGTTAGGAGTTAGCGGAGCTAACGCTAGCTGGCAGGGGATAAATCCACCAGGAGCTGGAGGCGACCCTCTGGTTTATCCGGCCACCAGCCTCGCTGCCCTGGCTGCCTGCCCCCGAGTCCCGATGCTCTCCCGGGAGCCGCTTCTGCACCACAGCGGGGTCCTGGCCGGTCACCACAAATGCCACTTAAACTTTTAACGATTGCCCTTGTTTTGATCCTCTGTTAGCTTGGAACATGAAGTGGCAGTAATACATACAGCTCAGTTTGGTAGCTGGTATAGACACGAACTGATGAGAGCGGGACAGGCGCGCAGCGGCGTGAGTGTCCGGTGTTAAAGTGAGGCGCTGGGGAGCTCTTTACTCCTGGGTTGCCGCTGTTCAGTTTGGTCACCTCTGTCATGTAGCTGTGTATAGCTACAGTGCTAACTGTCAGCCTGAACCCCACTAGAGCTTCTTCTCACTGAGCGAAATCTAAAATCGGAGTCCGGAAGTAAACAGAGACCCGACCCACCGTCCCTCCTGTGCGTAATATGCGTGACACACCGCGCGGCTTGCATACATGTATGCAGTGGGATATGTAGTTAATAGCGGTAGAATACATGGAAATCGGTCACTAGATAAAATCACAAAATCACACCATGACCATTATGAAAATAATCACATGTGTTCCTAACTTAAAACATTGAAAAGAAACCGAGGTTTGAGTCTCTGGTTGTAGTGCTTAGTCTTAGAAGCTGAGGGCGTAAAATGAAAAGTGCTATGGGTGATCTGCTTTGTGCCACTGAAAATGAATGACTGTTTGCTTCAGAGCCCTGGTTAATCTGAAAGTAGTGTCTTGTGGGCAGTCCATTTGAGACAGCAATACCCAACATCACGACATCAAATCTAGCCTAATAAAATTATATTAAGAGGCTATATTTTCAGAGGCCATATAATATGGAACCGTTTAGGAGCACTGACCCATACAATGAACCTGCAGCTACAGGACGCTGCAAAATAGCCTAATAGTTCATATATCACAGGATAAACGATGACACAAACTCGTTTGCTGTAGATCTAGTTCACTGAGGTCTACTGTACCCAGACACAGAACATTTGATTTAATACCTAGGTGTCATTTATGCTGTCCGAAATAATTAGTCTGTTCATTTACAGACAGAAATGTTAAGTACAGTCCCTGTACATCTATAGGTCTATGGTTTTCTATGTCTAATGCTGTGTGTGATAAAACAATGAGACAAGCTATGGGTTCTCAAACCCTAACCATAACCATGAACGAAAGAAAGAGCCAAAACCAATTCAATTCATTGCATTCACTTTTATTTTTAAACCCCAGTATCACAACAAAAGTCGCCTCAAAGGGCTTCACAAACAGTTAATCAAACATAGACACATAACTAACAACACTCCACTAAACTAAACTAAACTCGGGTCAAGTAATGAGTCAACAGGGCACTAGTGATTGTTAAATTTATTATTCTTTGCGACGTCTAGCTTTTTATTTGTATTAGTCGATGAGAAAGAAACAGAAGGTAAGATAAGAAGGTAAGATAATCATTTCAACCTCTTTCATTTACAGACATTATATTCTATTTATTTCAACTTTATAATTCTTCTGCATTTACTCATCTCCCACCACTTCTCACCTTCAGACAAGCATCTGCGTGTGCTCTTGGGTATAGTAGGACGTGACCTCTGCTCATCATCATACCCTAACACTCTTCACCTTCTTCTGTCATGCTCCTCTTCCAATCCCGAGCCTTCTATAAATAACGGTGGCATTGAAGCGACTTAGGGCAAAGGAAAATGGGAGCCCTGTTAACAGCAGGCAGAGCCATATGATTGGCTCAGTGACACCTCAGCGCCCTGCTGATCACCAATCAGTTCAACAAAAGGCGGAGCTAGACCACTGATCGTCAGAAAAGGTCCAACAAACGTGATACCACTAATATCCACACAGGGGCGCCGTAGGATGTTGAAATAAGAACACCTCCGCCAGGCACTGCAGAGGTCAGTTTTACAAGCTACTAGCAAAAGCTCTTTAATTATCTCAAACAATCAACACTTTTGGGGATTTTATATTTATATTTGTAATATAATTTTCTACAAGAGATATTCTGTTAGGTCGAGGATTAAATGTTGGCTGACTTTTTGATTAAAAGAACAATAGGAAAACCACAACACAAATCATAGTAGGATAATAAATAGCCTATGTTTGGGCTTAAACAGCTAATTTAACAGCTTATTCACTTTTTCAAGCTTCATTTACAAAATGAAATGGCTTTGTAAAGTTTGGGCGTTTTCCTCAAAAAGCAGCTTATAGAGCCTTCAAAGTTTTGTCTATGCGGTGCATGATTTAAATTGTTTCTTTGTCAGATTATTCACCCACATTTTGCTGGTGTTGATGTAAATCTTTATATCCACACTCTGTTATAAATTATTTTATTATACTTTTACCAATTTTACTTTTTTTTTTTTTTACAATATTGTTATCCAAGATGTTTGATATTTTTTTAAAAGACTGAAGACAGAAGATCTTGACAAATAAGTACATCCTCATGCTGCACTTCTGTGCTCTTGGTAAAGTAAAGCTTTCAACTACATTTTCCATAATCCTCAGCCACACCATGCTTTTCTCATAACAGCATGACTTGTCCTTTTATGACCTCACAGCAGTCCAGTAAACATCCATGACAAGTGTCTTCATCTATAGTCTGTGTTCGGGTCCGACTGGTGCCAGTGATGTGCGCTCTGGGAAAACCAACCAGGCCCTTGGTCAGGTGATCGTCTGAGTTAGCCAAGGTCACTTCCTGAAATCCATCCACCCATCAATACAGAGGCATACAGGGGTCGATATCATCCCATTCCACAGCATCTCATAGGCTGTGCACTGCTGCCGTAAGTAACCCCTGTTACCCCAACATCCAATATTATACAGGCATCTATTAATATGGCTAATGTACTAAAAGAGGATTTTACATTCCACTGATCAGAAGGTTCTTAGTCAAACAAACTAAGAGTGCATAATGTTTTAAATTGTTGCAGAAAACACTACACACTAGGGCTGCAACAAACGATTATTGTGATAACTGATTAATCAGTTGATTTTTTTTATTTTACATTTTTTTATTAGTCAATTAATAATCAGATAGTGAAGTGTCAGTAAATGCATGTTGACCTGCTGCTACAAGTTTGTAGAATGTCTTTTTATCATAAAAAAATAATTGACCTTTTCTTTTTTGTTTAGAGGGCTTTACGGCTCTGTCTTAGTAATAAAACCTTCTCTCTCAGCACATGGCATGTTTCAGAGACTATGTATGCCGCAGATAGTGATTACTCAGTTACTAAATTAGTTGACGATTATTTTAATGAACAATTATAATTGATTCATTCGATTAGTTGTTGCAGCCCTACTACATACTACATACAATATTTTTGCCAGAATTGCAGTAATAACTTTCATACCGGACATTTTGTTCAAGATACAAAATGCTCCATTAGCAAAAAACAACAACAACAACATGAGTGCATATCTTTGGTCAGCACGGTTGCAGCCAGGGCGCGGTATTGGCTGAGGCATGACTGATATGATTTATTTATAGCTGGCAGCGGTAACTCAAAAAGCCATTAGAAGGCATTAAAACTGAGACACCTCACATTACTCCTGCATGAATAATACATGGTTTATAGATGCAATGACGGGTGTGAGTTTGTGCACAGTGTTGCAGATGACTTGCACAACAACTAGCTATGTTGCAAAAGTTTGTCAAAATAGAAACATGTTATGGTTATAATTCTAAAATCCAGCTATGATATTATTATTTTATAATTCGTAAGTGTTCATGAAATTAGGCAAAAAGAACCAAACAACATCTACAAACTCAGTTCCAAAAAGACAAAGCTATGATGTGCAAATCTTACAAAAACATGTTTATATCCACAATAAAACATGAACAACACATCAGGTTTTTACTCATTTTACCATTTCATAAAAAAATAATCAATGATTTTGAATGTAATGGTAGCAACATGCCTCCAAACTGGGAGAGCTGCAAAGACTCTCTGCAAAGAAAATTATCCTACTATTTTTTATTTACGTTGTTGCCTCTGTTCCAACTTTTTGGAGATGTGTTGCAGCTGTCTATTTCATAATAATCTTTTTTCTATGAAATGGTCAAAAATGTTTCAACGTACAGTATGTTATTTTATGTAATAAACAATGAAATATGGTTTTATGAGATTTGAAAATGAAAACAATGTGTTTTTTAGTTTACATTTTTTATACATTGTGACAACTTTTTTGGGAAATAGATTTGTATTAAGAGGCTGGCATTTTGACCATAAAATCTCAATTTTAATTTCCATTTGTCATATGACTCAAACTATTTAACCGTTAGCAGCCTGATCTCATCTATGGGATTCATTTTCTCTGGAATGATCATGTGATGATAATGGCCGTGTGCATTACTGGGTTACAGACTGTCTGCACTGCGAAGTCTGCCACACTGTCTTGATCTAGTGTCTTATAATATAGGTGTGTATGTGGTTGTTCGATGCTTGTGTCATTGTTGGCTCCACACTGACGGCTGATGTCTAGCTGCATGACTCAGTGTTAGCCACATTACTCATGTCTGCAGACCTACCTGGCTCCAACGTTCCTACACTGAAAAGGAAAAAGCTGAATAGACAAAAGATTATGTCATTGCCAAGAAGACAACATGTAGATGGAAGCAAACCAAGAAAACGTATGAAATCTGGTGCAAAATAGCTCTTTTATTCAAAGTCTACAGAAGCATGCTGTTTTATATTCATTCATTGACCACAAATTTAAAAGAACCCTTACCCCCTGTGTGTTTAAAGCAAATCAGACATGAAGTCATTTTGAGCCAGAAGCTGCTCTACAGAAATAGCTTGCATGTGGCTCTGAGGTCATGGGTACCCAGCAGAGAAATGATAACAGAACAGTAGCCACAGACTGCTGGCTGACACTTTGAACTAGACCTCCAGTATCTGCACCCACAATTACGCATTCATAATTGCAGCTGAAATGGATTGCTGTTGATGTTTTATCAGCTTTTGCCAATGTTAAATGTAAAGTAATTTTATTTGTTCAAGGTCAGTGGTAATCATTAGTATCAAAAGTTGCCACAGTTTTAGTCCATTATGCACTTCTTGGTTCTATGTCTTGACCCATAGAGGATTAAAGTAAGGACATCAGTGCTAAAGGATCATTTGGAAATGCATATCTGGTGTTATTATCAATGTGTTTCATGTTAAGGAATCCAAATCTATATCTTTAACTTTCTATATGTAATGACTATGCTGAATATTGTGAAAACAGTACAACTTGTAAACTTTGAATCCCTGCATTCTCAACTGGTAGATCAAGACTTATAAGTGTGCCATGAGAAATGTGATCAGATTATGAGGAGGTGAAGTTGTAGACAAGATTGTGAATTATGAGTATACATTTAAATATGCAAAAAGTGGGTCTCATTAATAACAACAACAACAATAATAATAATAATAATAATAATAATAATAATAATAATAATAATAATAATAATAATAATAATAATAATGTGTTATAATCCACTTAATTGTAGTTTCTCTCTTATCCGTCCATCCATCTTCTTCCTCTATATCCGGGGCCGGGTTGCGGGGACAGCAGTCTAAATAGGGGCACCCAGGCTCTCCTTTCCCTGGTGCCCCTGGACACTTCTCCATCTCCAGGAGGCATCCGGAACAGATGAACATTAACCATCTCAGAAGGAGCAGCGGCTCTACATCCTACATCGAGCTCCTCCTGGGTAACCAAGCACCTCATCCTAGCTCTAAGGGAGCCCACAGCCACCCTTTAGAGGAAACTCATTTAGGGCACTTGTAGCCGGGATCATAGTTTCACAGTTATTTATGTATTAATTCATTTTCCCACTCTTGCAAAGTTCAGAGGGCTGAAGCCTATCCCAGCTGCTTTGGGTATGTGGAAGGGTACTCTAAACTATTGTAGGGCTAAGCATTAAAGACATCCAAACATTCACAAACAGGCATTCTCTATTGGTAGTTATAATTCACCCATTCTCTTACCCATGCATGTCTTTGGATGTTGGAACAAAGCCAGAGTGCCTGGAGAGAACCCAATGGAAAAACTGTGTATGCATCAGAGCTGTGAATAACTATTTTAAACACAGGTTGAATCATTTAAAGGCATGAGGCAGTGTCTGACCTTGGGTCATCGGTGCCATATAAAACCCTGAACCACCGTTTATTCTTCTCTGGAGGTCGAGGAAGTGGTTTTGGAGGTGTGGATGCTGAGATATGGGATATGCACACTGGCTGTATGTTGCACGCTGCTGACTACAGTAGCAGTGCATTGATGGGCTTTAGTCCGGGGCCCAGAGTGCTGATAAGGCTGATGCAGAGAGACAGAGAGTGTGTTCCACCATTAGAAAGACAGAGACAAATGTCAGCACTCTGACCACTTTAGTCAGCATTTCTACATACGTGTACACATGCATAGGCAGTAAAAAGCTAGCAGCATATCAAAACATAGGACACACAGCTAACTTTTTTATGCTCATTCAAAACAAATGCTAAGCGAAACATGAGCATCGGCAAAGTGCATTTAATTTCACACTGGCTTCCATTGGAGGGAACAAAAGTATTGATCTATTCTCACCTTCATGAAGGGGACAGAACAGTGCTTGGGGGAGTTTGACCAGGTGCCAGCAGTAGGTGGCAGCATTCAGTTATGCAACACCTGGCTAAATGTCATAGTGACTGCCTGAATACAAACAACAAGGCAGAGAAGATTGCTAACACTATGCAATCACTCATTGAATAATACTGTATAAAAGAAACAGTAATGTAAAGTTGGTAGGCCAATGTCAGAACATTGACAGCATTTTATGTGTAATACATACAAGATGAAATATTTTTTACAGCGGGAATTATGAACATCTTATTTACATTAGAGTATACTGCCAGTAGCCATTAAAATCAATTTTATGCCCAATACTTCTGGCTCTGAATAATACTGTATATCAACACATTTCTCTGTAAAAGTCTAGGTGCCACTGAAGCGGAGACTCAGAGGTGGAAATCTATACATGCAAGTTGACAACAAGTAATGAAATAAACACCTTAAGGTGTAGATTAAGCATTTTCTTTAATTTAGTGTGAAAGCTTACATGTGAAGAGCCCAAAAACTTCAAAATTGAACACTGAAGAAATTATGTTTTTACCTGCAGTGTCTCGCCTTAAATTTGATACTCATGTATATGTTAGAAGGGTCTACTGAAGCCATTTAGAAGAAACCTAGACTGAACTCTATGGTTTCAAATGGTCATTCCTGCAAGCATTTTTGTTGCTGTTCACGTCAAAGGCATACATTCCAGACATTATCTTGTGCCCGCTTTGTTTTGCAGTGATTTGCCTGTCTAGACTGCTGTTGTAACACCGACCTGTGCAATACGCAGGTGGTCACGACAACCCTAACTACATCAAGTGTGGATTACTCGATGCCTGCTGAGCCTCCACTACCTCGCCAAACACAAGTAAACACACTTTTCTTGCTGCTGCAATGCACTTATCACCTCCCAGTGTTCATTTATCCAAGTCATTTCACTGCAGAGACTGGCAATTCATGTGAAAGAGAACAAAACTATGGCTTCAAAGAAATGGGAGAACTCTCCTGGGTTATAGCTATATAAGAATCTTGACGGGACTAGATTTTAAAAAAAGAGAAACTAGTGGTAAACATTATATAAAAAAATTTGAGGCACTCAGCATTGGTCTTATCTTGCAGTGGTAAAGATATAGTGCCCAGATCTGAAATCAAACCTAAGTTCATCTAGTTCAGGGATAAATGCTATATCCATTAAGCCACAAATCCTTACATCTCACAAGTGTAAAGAGTCTTCTTCTAAAACTAATCTTTTATTCCTTAGTGACCCCTTGTGACTGGAAATAGTATCATCTGGGATCTACGGTGTCTTGCAAAGGTGCAGAATCATAAAAAAATGCTGTGTATGTCAAAGTGTATGTTATAATGAATTTTATTTAACATTGGCTAAGTTTGACTCCAATGAATGAATGGATGAACACATGAGAAAACAGCACTGACACTGTGGTACCAATATATGCAGAAAACACTGACTTTGGACCATTGCAAGCTAACTCTGGACCAGTGCAATCTGAAAAATATAGTGCCAATTGGTGACACACAGCATTGCATAAACTTGCATATAGACGGCTTAAATATAGAGTCCCAGAACCTCTTTACTGCTAAGAAAGTGAATGGATCTTGCAGGCCAGGCATCAATTTTGAGCTTTCAAGGTGCTCTGAGCAGTAAATATTTTTAATACTTAAAAATTAAAATTACCCACATGTGTGCCAAGATATGAGGTAAGCATGTTAGTGGTAACATAGTTTTACTGGTAACAATGAAACAAATGAGTTATTAACAATTCAAAATATGTTTTACATAATGGCCAAGTTGTTTTTGTTTACATTTTTTGTTTTGGTTCTTAAACTGCATCGTCGATTGTCCAATCAGAAAAGAGACCATTGCAGTACCGCCTTCAAGCCAGTATGCGTGCATGCTGCTTACGGTACCTTTAAGTCAACCAAATGCAAAATGCAAAAGTCTGTGGCACCAAACACAACACTTAGATTTTCCTTTGCAATGTACTTATAATAAACTAGCACTATCATAGACGCTTGCAGACATTTTTATTTCTTTCTGGGCATTAGCATATCTCATGTGAATATGGCATATCACATATTACTCCAACTTTACAAATATGATATCTGGCACAGTGGATTTATGGTTCAACTTTTGACCCAGACTAGTGCTTCATATTTTTTAAAAGCAGTTATCGAATGGAACAGATACATTGATTTTACATTGTGTGTATATTGCATGCATGTTCTGGCGCAACTGTGCTGTCCAACCCAGACAGGAAGTTGAAAATGCTTACATTGTTAAACCAACTTAAATGGTCATCTCTGTCATCACTTCAATTCTTAAGTGTTCTTATTTATTATCAAAGGCTTCAAAAATGCAACAATCTTTAGGGCAGCCAACAGGTGACTCTTTAGGTATGGCACTGTATTCGTATGGGCTTTTGCTTTGACACAGCCAGACCACCTCATGACAGAATGCACATATGTTAGCTTTGAGCTAGCTCTTTGGCATGGCATACAGAAGGGAACCACCACTAGCTCACAGCACTTTTCCCTGCTTGCGTGAGAAAGGGATAAGCATGAAAGAGAAATGAGGATAGGCAGAAATAGTTGGATAGGCACTCCACCAGATTCCAGTTTTATAGGTTATTGGTTTTTCCATGGAAAAGAAATGGGCCAAAATTCCTTCTGGATACAGTGACGTGTGGGAAAGTGTGGAATGCCGCACTGACGCAACTTTCGAGCAGCTAGTGAGCAATAATTGGTGTGTGCTTAAGATTAAAGTGTGTTAAAAGTAGCGGTGTGGATAATAAAAACAGAGGAAGAAAATGAGGGCATGTTTTGTGTGAGAATGGATACACTTGTGCATGCGTGTGTGCACAAGTGGAAAAGCAGAACACACTGTTGGCTGCTGACGTAACGCTCCTAACTGTTTCCATAAAGAAGGCCTGGGATGAGGCGCCAGGCAGCCTCTTGGCATGGATATGTCTGGTAGCCATCAGCCTTACAAGAGAGGGACAGTACACACACATGCAATGCACATTTATCACTTCATTTAACCAGGGCTTTACTGGCATCAAACACAACAGGTCCGGTTGCCAACACAAAAACATTAGCAGCCATTCATCTGGTCGTGCACGTACAAGTTCATTTACATGTAAACAGGCCGTTATGGAGAAGCTGTGAAATCTCTGTGTTCAGGACAGTGGTGGGTGATTTAGTTTGTTTAGATAAGGCCTGGATCAGTATGTAAAATGAAGATTGTTCAGCTTACAGTATGTGAACCTCTTATGTCACATACTTTACTGGCTCTGGAGACTTGACGCTGATCTGGAAAACCTACTTTGTGCTGCATTTAAGACTTTTTATTTTCTATTTTTTCCCCAAAACATTTTTTCCACATATAATGACACGACTCCACAACAAACCTTATAAAACATTTGCACTTAACTAAATAGGTGTTGTTCACCATTAATGCTGTATATTGGTTTGATGTTGAGTCTTCATATCCTCCCCATGTTACCGTGGGTGCTCTCTGATTTCATCCTATTATCCAAAGACATGTGCGAGCAAATGGTTGTCTGTCAAAGTGTTAGACCTGCAATGTACTCATTATTGTCCAGGGTGTTCTGTACCTCAGGCCAAATGCAGCAAGGATATCCTCCTACCTCCTACAACCCCAATACGGGAAAAAAACATAGAAGATAAACATATGAATTAAATTCATACCTTACATGTTATACATACTATTGAAGAGACCAGAAGTGTGCACCAGCTTCTGCGTAACCTATACCATCTATACCTACAACTAATTGTATAGGCACTCATAGAAATACATATTTTGCAAGTATAATTTTCAACATATCTTATATCTATATGTTATACATTGTTGTAGAGTAGACAGTACTGTGTAATAATCAGGGAAAGTTACATAGTGATTTTATGAGAGTAATAGCTTCACCTTTGAGTGCTCACATCCATAATGGAATATAATGGCTAATTTGTAAATATTGATTTGAAATGACCAGTAAATTTGACTTTCATTAGGATGAAGTAACTCTCTCCAGGTGGTCTAAACCGCTTGTTTAGACAATAGGGATACATCTCCTCCTTGATTTCTGTCTGTGAAGCCTTAAGTAAGCAGAAATATAGTTGAATGAGAAATCCCCACAGGAAGCTCTTTCAGAATGCTGAAATGGTACAGTGCATCTGCAACAAGAAACCTGCCTGGGAAGTGCGGAGCGCAGCACACAGATAGGTTTCCTGATCCATATTATACAAGCTGAGGGCACCTTGAAAAACAAACACACAGACACTGAGAAGCATACTGAGAGCAGATTATCTGATGTGATCCTGGTAATAAATACACCCTTGGACATTCAGGTTAGGCTGATATCAAAGTATGTATTTAGCATCATTGTGTTCTGGTCAGGGGAATTTCTCATGATAGTCATCAAGACCAACACCAATCAGGTGTGCAAAATATGCAGCCCCATACACAAACTGCAATGCACTGTGTAACTGTGTATTCTGAGACCTTTTTTTTTTAATTATTTTTATTTTTTATCAGAACCAGCATTATCTTGGCCTTAACTGCATCATAGGTTTATTGGACCACTTTAGATAGATAATACTGCAGGAACATCCCACAGCTCCACAGCTGCAGTTTTGGAGATACTGTGACCCAGTCATGTAGCCATTAGCACATTTCCACCCTTCTCACTCAAATCCTTACACTTACTTATTTTTGTTGCTTGTAACACATCAACCTTGAGAACAAAATGTTCACCTGGTACCTAATATATCTTACCTACTAACAGGTGCATGATAAAGAGATAATCTGTGTTATTCACTTCAACTGTCAGTGGTCCTAATGTTATGCCTGATCAGTATATACCAACAGAAAGGTGTAGGAGATGCTGGTAATGCTATTAATGCTATTACAAATTTCTCATAAAAAACATAGAGGGCACTGAAAGGGTTCTAATTTTGCATGTGAATGAGTGTGGGTGCTGTGTGTTAGCCTGTATTTGCCAGGCTCAGTACATCACAGCCTGGTTATGGCTTTGGGAATGTGATCTTTGACTTATGATGGTTGCGTGAGGTGAAATCCCGCTATGACATCATGAAACCAAAACTGTTGTTGTATTTGTCAAACCCACTGAGGGGTGAGATAAGATGGTCCCCGATGGATTTGGACAGTCACTGTAGAACACTGTGGTGCACTGTTTCCTCGGAGGGCAAATACCTGTCTTTGTCTTGTTCACACATTCACACCACAAAAAGGCAATATTCCACAACAGCGAGGGTAGTGACTAATGGGGAAATTTTGCCTAAAACCTCCAAGACATATTTCCTTTGTGATGGTGGAATTGTGACGAGAGTTTCTGGAAAGGTCAGAAATGGGCCAAGGAGCAAATGATTAGTTTTTGGCGTAGACACAAAACACAATCTGGGATACTATTGTGAGACAGGTATATCCCAGCTATCGCAAAAGTACTAACTCTGCTATAAGGGTTTAGTAAAGGAACAAATAATTATTTTTTTTATATATTTTTGGGACCAACAGCCTTCATTAGACAGAGACAGTTGCTATATAGACAAGAAATCAGGGAGCGATGGAGGAATGACATGGACCAAATTTGTCCATGCCAGGAATCAAACCTGATTCTCTTTGATTTATGAGGTACCAGCTCCAGAGTGAGCAACAGAGGTGTCCAAAAGGATTACTTGTTGATGTGGCTTCCGATCACCGTCTGAATCCAGGTATTTTCAGTAGATTTTTAGAGCATTTACTCCTTAATTAGGAGATTCCTGGTTTGAAATCAGGTCTGGGCACTAGATCTTTATCATTGCCAGATAGGAGGAGGTGCTTCTAGTTATTTGTGATATTCAGTGACCTTCTTAAACTGTCTATGCTTGATATGGCTATTATGCACTTTGTAATGACAACAATATTGCCCGCCTACTTAAGGTGCTTCCATAGTAATGTAACACTCAAACATAATTAACTGTGCTTTAGCTTTGTAGCCAGTACGTCATCTCATTCTTCATTTCTGAGATGTAACCACTGACTAAACATAACGCATCATAGGCAAACACCACGCCCTGGGCAGCCACCCCATACATATCCAACACACACGGACAGATAAGGAAGAGGTAGAGGGTGGAAAAAGGGCGGTGAAAACATGAATACCAGTCCTGTATGTGTCGGGAGTGGGAAGAGGAAGTACGGGGATAATGCCAGACAATGAGACAATCTGAGAGATGACACAGAGCAAAGAAACGTCACTTGGTGTGGCTTACTTAAACATTTTCTGTATGATACTGAGCCCCAGGGAATCTTTCTGTGCCTAGAGTTTACATTTTAGCATAGTATAGAAAAAAATCTCGTTTGGCGTTTTCTTTCAGGTGTTGCCACAGTGAATCATTCATGTGGGTCTTTGGCAGGTTTTGATGCCTCTCCCGACGTAACCCTGTCCATTTGTCCTTGAGGCCAGTGCACACTGTTTTTGAGTTTTTGAGTAATAGCATAGCATACAGAGTGGTGCTCAACTGGTCTGATATCACAGATTATTTTATTGTGATCCTTGACATTGGAAAGACAGTGAAATATGTATCTCCAATTCCAATAGCTGTGACTATATAATATTGTCAGGGTTATCATTTTTCGGCTGCAATATACCCAAATTTGGCTCTTTTAAGGGGTTCTCTGTCATCCAACCCTACTCTAAAAAGTCTAAAATAACTGTAGCTATATTTTTAATGACTTCATGAATATTCTATTACCTCTAAAATCACTAGAACTGCATTGTGAAGATAGGTGATTGTGGAAAGACATTTTTCTGTCTACCAAGGAGGTTATGTTGGTTGCATAGTTTGTTTTTTTGTTGTTGTCTGTGAACAACATAACCTCAAACATTGTCCCTTGTTCCTGCTATATCAATGTAAGTATGCTTCTATTTATGAGCAATCCAATCTAATACTTCTATTTATATCATAAAGATAAATACTTTTATGACCTTGGTTTGTTAAATTATTCACAGTACCATCCGTGAATGGAAACATAGCATTCACTGTGGGGCAAAAAGAAAAAAATCAATATGGCCCTGTTATGTGGCTGGAAGGGAGTTTGTTTCACACTAAATCAATAATACAACCCCGAGACTCAGGATGTCGTCATGTCATATGCATGTTCTGTGGAAATCCCCAAATCCCCATTTAGACCCCCGTGTACGTACACACACACACACACACACACACACACACACACAGAGAGAGAACAGAAGAAGCAGAGAGGTGGTTGTATTTTGTCATGTCTGTATTTTGTCTCATCTTCACAAAACATGTACAGGGGAAGGAAAAGCCTTTCAAGAGAACCTGAGGTATTTTGCGTCAAGCAGCCAAAGGTATCAGGATTTACTTTTAAAAACTTGTCTAAATTCATCAGTGTTCTTAGATGCGTTGCTATTTACATAATCATAATAATAATCATAATAATAATCATAATAATAATAACCACAGTTTTAGCAAGTGGGACAGTTGGCATCATCATTGTTACATGTCATAAATAATTTTAACAACATGTATTACAAACAGGACAGGTTGCTTGAGCCTCATGCCATTTATTGGGACAAAGAGTCAACACTGGAATCTATAAGATTTTACCATAGCTGCAATAGCAGGAGGTTGAAGGTCAGAGAGAAAAGCTAATCAGGGCTAAAAGCAAGAAAATACACATTATACATTATAAATAAATAATCTCACACCAGGAGAGTTTTCCATTTCTGCTTCATTCCTTAATAGTGTTTTTATCAAAGCTTTGGGAATTAAAAAAATAAGAAGAATCAGGACAAAAAAAAGAGCAAGGGAGCTTTACGGACATGCATTGTGCTGATGTACCAGCAGCAGCGGTGTACCCTGCGCTGGTCTTGGCTCACTGAAAGATCCCCTGAGAATGAAAAAAGGGCGTGTGTGTGGGGCCTAGTACATGTGTGGTTACATGTGGAAGTGCATACAGTATAAGGGCTTGTGTGTGTTTGTGTAACTGTCAGAAGCTTTGGTGGGAAGCTTTTTAACAATGGCAAACTGGTGCTGGCTAGGAGAGGACAGTCTAAACAGATGTTTGCATATACCTGTTGTTATGCAAGCACTCCTAAATGGCAACGTGTGATTAAAAAATTTAATTATATGGAAATGATCAGAGAATGCATATGCAACTTCTCTGTCTTTCTTTGCATACTAACAGAACAGTCTCTTCATATGACGCCTGAGCCCTCTGCTGGGATTAATCCACTAATTCACAAGCTATTACAGAATCCCTGTTCTTTAAGATCATACGATTGGGACAACTGTACCATGCTACCACCAAAACACTGACTATGTTCCAAGATCCACACTTGGCTTTTGTCAAGAGGATATAAGAGGACTTTGTTATAGAAACCAGAAAAGTGCATTTCAAAGCCATAATTCACTCTCCCAAAGAAGGAACAGCACATATTGCTCACTGATGTGTGTATTTGTATGAATGCGTTTTCATAAATACCGTACAGCAAATAATTATAATAATAATTCAACAAAAGAAAATGAAAATCCACAAAACATTATATTATTTCTCATTACCAGAATGAACCAATACAATAAATTAAAACTATAACTGAACAAAAAAGTCTATTAGGAGTCCATTAAAATTGCCATATATATTCATATTGTATATATATAGTATTTGTCTGTAGTCAGCCTTTCTGGTGCATGCTCAGTGGTGACCATAGGTGGAATGGGAGGGGGCTATGGGGAGGTCGATCCCAAATCTGTCCCATCACATGGTTAACACTGAAACGGGGGAATCAAAGTCTGTGCTTTAAGGAGAACGATATTCGCTGCAAACAGTCTCAAAACAGTCTGTAAAAAGAATCCTTCATTGTTTTTTGGCGCTTGTACCGTCATTAGAAGATGTCCATGCTGTATAGACTTTGTGCTATGGTGGTACGTGGAGACTGTGCTGTTAGTGAGTCTGTTATTGTCGATGTTACAGAGTTCGCAGCAGGGGAAAGAGAGGTCGGATGCAGCCGTGCGATAATGTTTTCAGGGTGAAGCTTTTGAGAGGAGAAATGAGGCTTGGTTCAAATCACAAGCTAAACACCCACATTACATTAGACCACAGGCAAGCAGGTACAGTCTGTCATAACAGGGAATCTCCATATATTAGGGATGCAACACAACACTTGTCCTGGGTTGATTCTTTTTTTATCCCAAAAAATGAATCAGTACTAACAGTTACCCCCGTTTTTTTTCCATGTGCCACAGGTCTGCTATGCACCAACTATCGGGCTCTGTCTTTCATTGTGCCTCTCAGCACTAGTCCAGGTGCAAATGCTAGTTCACTTTTCACATTAGCTTTAAGCTGCTATCTATTTGCCACTGGAGTCTTTAACACTGCCTATGAAGGGAGCACAAAAACGCTGTCTGCTTCCCTTCTTCATTGTCTTTGTGCACTCCTTCTGACTAGGTCCATTCTTGTCCCCATGGGACAGTTCTGCTCATGTCCATTATCTGTCAGGATACCTCAATGATTTCCATGCTGCCAGAAAAACTTGACTGCTTCCCGATTTTGCCCAGTTCTTCTCTGGACCGCGTTTCGGAAATGCCATCCTCAAACTCCATCTGACAGCTGCGTCGCTTGAACTGCTTGTCTGACCCGTTGTTGCTTGCACCATTAGACACTGTCGATGATGTGTCCCGGTGGTCTCTCTGTGTCTGTCCCATTGGGGGCTTCTCCCGTTGGGATTTCTCTCGTAACCGGACGCCTTCACTACATCCAAACGCCATATAAGCTGAACTGCTCCCTAACCTCAACGTTGACTCCTCTACTGTTCCGTTCACTCCTAGCTCCATGTCACCCCCTTCATCTGCCCCAAAGTGCCAGGGGGCATCAGTGGTCGGGGTGACCGGAGTGACTGGAGTGGTGGCTTGGACAGTGTCTCGGTGTTTGGTCCACATTGCCCCAGAGCCCACAATGGGCAGGGACGGGAGTGACAGTAGCAGTGATCCCTTAAGGTTCTCATCCAGACATGGGATCTTGTTGTCCAGTGACAAGCTAAGGGTCTGGGGTGGCTGTTGTGGCTGTGAGTGGACAGGTGAACTGTTAGAACTGTGCTTGGCTTTCCTTCTAGACCTGGATGACCGATGGACTCCTTCACTTCCCCCATGACCTAGCCCTCCGATGCTTCCCCCACTCCCTGGAGAGGGGAATGGCGAATCAGAGGAACTGGGACTGTCTTGGACGGGAGACTGGGAGCAGACACCATTAGATGTGCCTGACCCTGGACTATCCAGCTTGCACAGCTTAGGGACATCTTCAGAATGCGTGGGTGCTAACGTGGGACAGTGGGAGCTGTTAGGGGAGTACACAGATTTAATGTCCAGAGAAAAGGAGCGTTTGAGTCGGTTAGTATCCATGATTTTCTCTGCAGAGAGGTGCAGGCCGTTGAAGCCTTGTTGGAGCGTTGTGGGCGACGGCACTTTGGGTTCTGAAGGAATCTGCAGATCTGCCACAGATGAGTCATAGCTGCTGTGGTGTCCATTCATTTCCAAACATGTGTTGACCCCATTAACCTCTGAGTTCTGCTTACTGCTGCTCTCAGCACTCTTCTCTGAGTTTGAACTAAGTGCCTGAAGAAGTTGAAGTCCCTTTTCAAACTCAAGCAGCTGACCAAGGAAGTTGAAGTTTGGAGAGATGGATGGTCTTCTGTCTTTCACAAACCTGACAGGAAAAAAGAAATGTATAAATCAGTGCTACATTAGTACTACGAAAAAGATCTGTCCAGACAAGGCCTGTTACCTAGCAGCCTATAAACTTAGGTTCTTATGAATGGAGGGAGGATTGAAAAATCGTCTAGCATTTCCTTTAAGAGTGGTTTGTCTTTCTACAAGCCCTGACACCTTAGCTCAGCTGGTGGTGGGTGGGAGGAGCTTGCGTACCTGTAGGCATCATCTGATGACAAGCCCATTGTCTTCATGATGTATGCAATGGCGATGGTCGCTGAACGTGAGATTCCTGCCAGGCAGTGCACAATGACTCTGCAGTTTGACACCTTAGCTTTGTCTGTTGGGAGAAAACAGAAAGGTAAGTATACATATTACTACAGACACATCCTGACAGGACTCATGTTTAGAGCAGAGTCTCTGGAGAATATCACCGCTTACTCAAAGCACATGACATTTCCTGAGACAGGGTCACAGAGCGGATGTGTCATATCTATTGCCTTTGTTACCTATGCTGCACGTGGACATTTTTGTGTGGTATTAAATGTCTTTGCATTCTTAAAAATAACATAAGATGCGTTGTAAAGACAGCTCCCCAGTGTCTAGTGTATACTTACCAATGAATTCATTGGTTTTGTCCAGCCAGGGAAGGAGTTTCTCACAGTAGTTGTCATTAACTGGGATACGCATGAAATGGCTCTCGCTGATAAAGTCTGGCTTGGGGCAGGTGTTACTGGCATTCAGTACATACGTGATACCATTTTGAGCCATCAGATCCTATAGAGGTGAGGATAAAAAGTAGAGTCATGTTTTGTTACAAGTAAACAAAATAAGACAGTAATCTGACATTGATGCATGAAAAGATGGGTAATTGACAGTCACCTTGTTAAGGACATCTTTCTGTGATCCTAGGTAGAGGTGTGGCAGGATGCGAGTGGGCCCTACATTGGCCACAGGCAAACAGGGCTGAGACAGGCTCATAGGCAGAGCAGTGGCAGGCTTCCCTTCACACAGGCCCGGGAAACAAGAGGAAAATGCAGCAAATCCTCCTACAGCAACAAAAGACAAGGAGAGTGCTGGTCAGTCAAGGGTTTTCCACAGTGCATTCATACATCATAGTGAGAAGATTCATATGAAGTCAATCCTGAGCTTTAAAAACAACATTAGTGGAGCAGACAGACGCCCCATTGACTCTCAAAGGTGAATCTGGGCTACAATGTCTGGGCCCTGCCAATGCAAAAAGAGAGGCTCTGTGCTCCTGTGTGCGGGCCGGGTGAACTGCCGGGCGGCCAGGAATGTGCATGTCTGGCCCTTTAAGAGGCAGGCGGCTCTGCTTTTGGCATATATGTGTGTGCTCGCGCATGGTTCTGTTTCCTGCATGAGCTCATGTCCTGTAGCAGACCATTGCGTCAGGCTGAGGGAATGAGAGAGGCCACAGGTGCTGGGCTAGGACAGAGGTCCAGTAACATCCCATCCGCAATGCTCACCAACACAAATCACTCTAACGTTTATTCTTCTCAACCTACAGTATCTTCAAATGATCACTTTTACTGTTTCTAATTCACCCAGGCATGATTACAGTGCATTACAGCGGTTATATAACTACAGGGTGGGGGCACAGGCAGGAGGTGGGGTTGAGGTGTACTCTGGACCATACAAAATGTGAATATAAGCAAGTGGAATGCCTCAAGGAAACCCTGAGCCCCAGAAAGGCGATTAGGACCTAATCTTGGCCGAGCCCTGCCTGACCCAATCTGGGACACACAAATGTAAAGAGAGTGAGAGTGACTGAGACATGACATCACTGCTCTAAAGTAGCACACATTGCACAGAGCAGTAACACACACCCAGCTGCACTACTCATGTAGCAAAGGTTGGCAAATGTACAATAATTGTCGGCAGCACATATGTGCAAAATGAAATGACAGGCTGCAGAAGCAGGTTCTGCATACGCTCGCGCAGAAATGCTCAAGTGGAGTGCATCCCCTTGTTTTTTTTTTTTTTTGTGTTTCCAGCTATTAAGGGCAACCAACAAGCAATGACATCAGTGGTCCTTGTGGGGGTGAAATGGGGAGATGGGGGGGGGGGGGGGGGGGGGGGGGGGGGGGGGTAGATAAGGAAAGAGCAATCACATAACAAGAAACAGGAGAGAGTGCTGTGCTAGCTACTATCTGACCTTTTGGCTTCTATTGTACTGTGACTAAAAATATATTTGTTGGCCACATGTCCTCCTTGTGCCACTAGAGCCTCATTTAGTGACACTCTAGGCAGTGCTAGTGTGGTAATTGATAAAACAGAGAAAAAGAAAAAGTTCCTTGAAGAGTTCCCGGCTTTTCTGTTCCTGGGGTTTCTGGAAACTGTGTGCACTAATACACATGCAAAGATCATAAATGGTGCCACATTTAGCCGCTACCACCACAGGCCTATAGTATGTCTGTGTGAGGAAGCCATGTGTTCCGGGGAATTGTTAAATCAACAGGAAAAGCCTCGCGTCACATAACAACTATTTCCCTTTGGATGTGAGAACATTGCTAGAGAGCTGTTAGAAAGACAAGACAGGACATTCCATGGTGGAGACAGTGGGCGAAAGTGTCTTTGTGTGCACAATGAATGAAAGCACGGCTAAAAATATGTCCACCCTTTGATATATTGTGTAGCAAATGAGTATGAAAACATTACAGCTTGACATTACCTCATGTTAAAAAGAATATGCAGTTAGTGTGTTTGTCCAGTTTTCACTCACTCTCATCACTAACCAAGGGAACAGCTCACAACTTCATTTAGTGGTACAAAAGGATAGAAACCTCCCAGCTTCTACACTAATATATATATTAAGTATTAAGTATTTACTATCTAAATGTATGATCTAGAGTTAGACAGGCAGAGTGAGTAAATGGTTACTGGCCTAAATGACGACTGAAGTCACAGATAAGAAACCATTTTAAGTGCTATTACGTTACAGTCCCATTACGTCAACACAATTACAAACACCTTCCTCGTACTCAAAGCCTGCACTAATGGATGTTAGTCACACAGGAGATAGCATGTCATTGTCACCTCGTCACCTGGCCACACTCTACTTGGGGTTGCCATGGGGACAGGGAAAGGCTGATGACAGTGTTGGCACACAAACCCACAGCAAGTGGCCAAAGGGCACATGAACATGCCCCCCCCCCCCCCCCCCCCCCCCCAAAAAAAAAAGAGAAAAAATAAAAATAAAAAAATAAAGATGACACGTGTCCATTCCAATCTCACAGCATCAAGTGTGCTTACATGCAGCGTACAGTCACGCTGAGGTCACCGAAAATACCCTGTGACACACAGCAGCACAGCTGTCCATGACATCAGAAAGTCAACTGGGAGATGAGTTCACCTAATTGTAACAAAAGAGCTTTACTTACAAAGGTCTTAGATCATTTTGGACAATCACAGCTTTTCTTTAAATAGCAAACAAAATAGTGAATCTGCTGGTACTACTGTACCATTAACGTATTATAAATTTGCTGAATGTGTGAAACTTAGTTGTATGGTAAGAACCTGCCAAATCTGCCATATTTGTACAATGTCGCCATACAGAATATTTCTCATATGTTTGGAAAATATACTCGAACAGGATGTGACCAATTCTAAACACACATTGAAATGAGGAAAAGGAAAAAGCAGGAATAGCCAAACACCGAAAAGAGGGCACTGTGTCGCCACTGGCAGTGCTAGACTTGCCAGCAATGACATCTTGTTTCCTCTGCCTACTTCATCACTTATGCAACTGTTGATTTTTCCTTCTTGTTTCTGTCAGAACCCCACAGCCTTATTCTGCTTTATTAGAAGTCTGTTTTATACCTTATATTCACATAGTCTATTGTTACTCAAAAGTGCAGCCTTTGCTCTTTGTTTAGCTATTTGTACGGCAGCCTGGCAGAAAGCTGAAAAATGAATGTAAGTGGAATCCCGGGGATATTGACTGGCTGAATCTAACACCTGCCTGCTGCTGTTGTGGTTAATGGGAGCTGTGCTGTTACATCACTGCTGTTGGGACCATTGACTGCTTCATCAATACCCCCCCCCCGCTTTTGTGTTGCTTTCAGTTGGCCTCTTTAACTCGTCTCTTAATGGAGAGGGGCACACACCGCCTCGGGGCATTGATCTAGCCTGAATGACTTTCCCCGCACCCTCCGACGCGCCACTCTGTGGTCCATATCTTGGAAGACATGACGCCATCCTCTGTGCCCCTCCAGCTGTCCCAAACCACTATGAGGGGACATTTGCATCTCAATGTGACCCCCCGGTCCCTTGTTCTCCTAACATGACATCATTGCACACATGTCCCACTCAGCTCCACAAAGAGCGTGCTGCAGCCAGGAGAAGGCAGAAGGGGGGCCCGTTTGTCAAAAATACCTCTATTCAGGGCTATAGATGAGTGAAGAGGATGAGGTCATCGTTTTTGAAACAAGGCGTCAGGTTAATGGTGGATAGTAAACACTGTACTGTTGGCTGATGGTTAAACCGTTTATTGTCTTCTATCTCAGTGGACAGATAGTGGCACTGTGTATTTTGATGGTGATGGTAAAGTGCGAGTCTGCTTCAAAATAACCCATGACAATATTTCTATTTTTGAACACTGATGATAATTGTGGGTTTCCTTTAATAGCAAAAAGATTTAACAGTTACATGAGCAAACCAGCACATGTGCATAATACACAGCAGCCAGTGTGAAGTGAGGCAGGTGTGCTAACAGCTGATAACAACTAATCTAATACACATGGTTTTTGCAGTTTTTAAGACTAAACAATTGTTACATTTTGTTAAATGTGCAATACAATTTAAATATTGTTGTGTTTTGTTTTGTGTCCAGTTATAAATGTAGAAAATATTCCATTGAGATGATATCATATTCAGATTTTTACACATCTCTCATGCTCTCCAGAAATGTATTTAAGCAGTTATTGTACCTTAAAGAGGTGATTTGACCTCAAATCAATGTAAAAACATTAAGATCAGTATGACATTTTTAGATTTTTGTTCACTGAGGGCTATGGCAAATATAATGCTTGTGGTATAATCAATTGATTGTCATTGTTACTTTAGCCAATAATTCTAAATTCAGTTTGAGGCATTTTAACAGCCACATACTGAACATCTATGTGAACTCAATTGCATAAAAAAGGAGCATTGCCTCATGTCTCTGTGTGAAAGGTGTTATGTTAAACACCTGCAGTGCACACAGCACACATGTCAATAATACAATCTCCACAAGAGGCTTTCTGCAGAGAACAGGCCCAGCACGAGAGACAGAATGCAGAAACAGAGCAGAAGAAAGAGAAAGAAAAAGAGTCTTTGTGACAGTTTTACATGTCAATGACCACAGGCTGAGCGCTGGAGCACTATGTCATATCGCGGGTCATGGCTTTCATTCTAACTCCTTTAGACCTATTCTCTCTCCTCATTTCCTCCTCAGTGAATCTCGCCTTCATGATGTCATTCTCTTAATCCGCTGACTTCCATCTCTGTTCTCATAAACACATTAACAGTACAAACATAAAGGTGGGAAAACAATTAACATGTTCACTGGATGTCTGTGATCTATTATTACAACCTGCTGTAGCAGTAAATCCGGCTGTTAATTCAAAGCACGTTCATAAGGCTCACTTCGCATCTAGCTTTCATTTGCAGCACGCCTGGACTAGAATACCTCAATACCTTAAGCCTGCTGTGCCTTTGTACTCATCTGCAAGGTACAAACCACCAGCGCAAGCTTCTACCAGTATAAATCATTTACATTCTCCATGTCCACGCATTCAGAGACACAAAAAACACAATTACTGTGTGCCTCTTATTCACTAGTCAGCCAATATTAGCATCCATTATTAGCGTTCACACATGCCTTGTCTTGTACGTCCAGGTGAATACACACCTCGTAGCTCTCTCCCCTCCTTCATTCGACGGACCCTAATCTTTAGCCTCATGTCGCTTTCCTGCAGGTCGGGCCAAAAGCAGTCCTCTGCTGGAGCAATCACTACATCCAGAGGCATCCCCCAGAACACACTCTTCCTCACTCTCAAACAGACGCAGGCAAAGGAAAATGTTTTGAAGCTCCTTTCCACAGGGATAGAGCGATCAGTGCCCTTCTGTTCGAAAAATGTCAACAAACAGAAGTATCTGATTGAGGTGCGAGTAAAAATCCCATGAGGACAAAAAGAGTCCCAAATCAGCCAATGAAAAAAAGGCACAAGTCCAAAATGTTTGTAGACCCGTTCCTTAAAATCTGAAAGTCCACTTATGGCTAAAATTCCTTGTGCATATAGTGACCACAAAAATTCTGCAGCGGGATATTTAGTGGAAAGTGGTCACGACAAAAAACACTTGAAGAATAAAAATAGGCAACACTGAGTTCATCCAGCAGTTGTAGCGTGGCCGGGCGCCGCAGCTTTACAGAGCGTCCGTGTTTCTCTGTCTCTGAGCTCAATGTGTCTGAGTCCACAGTTAGAAGAGCACTATTGTTGCTCCTCTGCTCTGGCCGGCTCTCATTCGCTCAGTCGCTGGCTTACACTCCTCCCTCTGCCCCCTCCCTTATCCATTTCTCTGTGGCTGTGTGCAAAGACGATGACGGAGCGTTACTCTCTCTCCCGAGCTCTAGGGGTGAATGAGCTCACTCTGCCTCCTGCTCCTCCCCCTCCCTCTCTCTGGAGCCAGCACTCCATCATAGCTAATGTCTAAGGCATGTAACCACATTCCTTACTCAGCTAACAAAAATGTGGCCACCTCTGGGGCTTAGCAGGAGTAGACCTCTATCAGGGTGCTGTTTAGCAGAGACACATGCTCTTCCTAACATTGAAAGGCCACTTTGTTACATTGCAGTGTCAAGAACATGCGCTTAATGTAATAACAAGGATTACTGACTTATGCTGAACTTTCATTTCGACAACCTGAGAGTGAGTATTCAGTACTTATATGTGTAGAGGCACTTGTACCCATATTTGTTTGCCCTCCTGATATTCCTATACAAATACTTTACTCAGTGCAGTTAGTCACTCTTCTTTTATTTCTCTCCATACAGTATACTCCTGCATGTAAATAATTTAATGCATTCCGCTCTGCTCAAGTGTCAAGAGCTGAGAGTATATTGCCAATAGTGTAAGATAACCTTAAACTAATAAAAATTAATAACTATATTGTCATTATTATATTGAAAATAGGCTAAAATGCACCGTGGTATAGCTCAGTTGGTAGAGTTACAACGCATACATGGCAACAACAGCTTGCCTTGGTGTTGTGTGTCCAGACTCCAACTTTGCCGAATATCTCTCCCCCATGATTCCCTGACACTTTTTGACTACACTATCCAATAAAGCCAAAAAGGGCCTAAAATTTTTATTTTTAAAAAAGAAAGAAAATAGGCTAAAATATAAAAAAGGTTGTCTAAAACCTTAAAACCCAGACTAATGGCTTTTCTTCTTTAACTGTTATTGCCTGCCATTGGTAAGTTCCAGGGTTACTGGCAGCTGTTTTGGAGGGGCACTGAAAAACTCAGTTAAGTTCAAACCAACTAATTAGGATACAGTATAGACGAGAGGTGATGAGTCTCATCGCCAGCAGCCATCAAGCATTTGACAGGCTACAGACTACTGGTACTTTACTATGGAATGACAAACATGTGGGCCACAAGACCAGCTATGGAAACAAAGCTGCATAGGACTTAGCACAGCCTCTGGATGAGAGCCCATGTCTGGCAAATCCAACTGAATTATTGTGCAAGAATAACCAATTTAAAATGCACATCACAATCTATCTAATCAACTGGCTTATTGCAAATCTATTGGTAGTCCTTAATAGAGACCTTAACTCGTTTTAATAATAGTGTCTATGTGCATCAAAAAAGATCACATGCCCTGATTGACTGTCTGAGTGACTCCAGTTTACAAAATGATGCCACTCGTAACACTACTCAAACTAGGTCAGATGGGCTCTGAGTTCTGTCATCACCCAAGCTCCCCCCAAAAATGGCAAATAAGTTTATACAAGATGTCTGGTTGTAGGGGGCCATCTGCATGCTGACTGACCTCATCTCATCATTATATAGGCCTCTATGACCACACAAGGGTGAGAACAGCCTTACGTCACCCTCTGTTCACCCATGGGTCACTGAGAAGAGGGGTGGGATGAAATAGGTCACTAGATGATGTGCTTTGTAAAAAATGCAGAAGGTAGTTCAAAAACGGTGTCATGCCATGAGCTAATGGGTGCGTTCCCAAACATACTTCACCAAAATGAACTTATTTGGAGTTCTTGCAGGTGGACTTTAGCAGGTGCGGCTGGGGTCACTGCACTTCAAAGAGACACACTGCTTTGGATCCACATCTCAATTTGGTTGTTCTGACAGTTTGGCTAGAAACAGTAAACCTAAGTATACACAACCTCCAAACGCCTGCAAAACCAAAGGCAGTCTAAGTCAACAACAACACCAAAGGAGTTCCTAAAGTAAACAATCCCAGCCCTGGCCTTGTCCCACTCCTCTAGTCCACAGCAGGGTAACAGTGTCCAGAATAGTAGGTGTGTTAATTAGAGGATTATGGCCAGCATGCTATAAATGACAGCTAGCTCGTTTTATTGACTGCACAAGTGTTGCCCTGCTGTGACAGAAATAGGTGGGACGGTCAGTCCGGGCACCCCCCTCCGCACCCTCTGACATCTCTTTGATTTACTGCAAGCTTTTTAAGTATGTTACCACAGCGACGAGTAGTTTACACACACACACAGAATCCAAAACAGATAACTGGAGATGAGCAGGAAAAAGATACAAGGAGAGAAAGGACCAGACAAGTAATACAGGCTGCCAAAGTACAACAGTAATGGACAACCAATCATGACTGATATTGACGTAGTTAAGCAGGTACTGAGGTCTAATGTAGTTTTTCCTACTGATATATTAGATTTGGTATTTATTGTAGTGACAAATTGTATTGTAATAACAAAGTCATGCATAAATAAATTGGTAAATATAAATGACCTATAAAGGGATAAAATGGATAGAAGTGTTAACTGTGATCTGTCAGTGTTTTTAGTGTTAGCCTTGCAATTAACTTGTGTTACCTGGTTGCAATATGTAAGCAAAGTCAGTATATTTGTAATTATTATATTATACTCAACATGAAAGCACAAATAATGCTACCACATTGTGAAACTGTATTCTGATAAAGATACATCTGTTTATTCTTTAGTTGGATGGTGATTTTACTGAAGCTTAACAGAATATTAATTTCAGAATGTGACATGTTTTTGGTTACAAGGGAAAACAGGAGCACTCAGTAGAAACCGATGAGGACACAGGGAGAACAACTGGGGACCTAGCACAAAACCTTCTTGAACCTTCCATGCTACTAACTGCCCATTGTCGAGGGTGTACCCCACCTAAGGCACATAGTTATTGGGATAGGCTCCAGCCATCTGTAATCCCTAATGGAAACAAGCTGAAGATGAGTGAATGAATGTTTAAGAATGTTTACACTGTCAAAAAGCCTTTGACTACCTTTATCTATTTTGATCTATTAATTAAGACTACTACAGTGATGATACCAGGCCTGAAACAGCTTTATACCTCTTAAAAATTTAATTAGATTATAATTAACTTAATTAAAACATCCCTGTATGTCTTAGTGTAGACTTTATTTATAGTCTATATTTAATAGCTCTCATCATTGCACTTCTTGGCTGCTCATTGAGACAGGCAGTGACAGGATCGTCACTCTACACCACGGATCATCTGTCAGGATATCACAGGAATGGAGGACGTCATTCTCCGGATGGGGTAGGTTAGGGTGATAAAGACTGGAACTTCATCAGTGTTGGAGCAAGTTCATTTTAGTGTGTAGAAGTGTGACAGAGAGTTGGTGAGTGTGTGCGTGCAGTGATGCTGACCAGAGCAAGGTGCACTGAAGACGCAGGCCTGATGACGATAAACAGCAACTGGCTTTAATATGCGTTAATATAAGCATATGTGGACCTGTGTTGATAATGCTGGTTGTCAGGGGATCAGTAACATGGCTGCTCTGGGAGTGATGTAATGCCTACAGGAGAACACAGCTGACATGCCTGGGGGGTGAGGTAGTTGCCAGGGGAGAGAGACAGGAGGATGATGAGGAGGGGGTGTAGATTAGATCGGGGGAGGGGGGGGGGTGATTGGAGCTCAGATGGTGTGGTCATCTCCCAAGGGGGCATTAGCGAAGCAGGATGTATGTTTTATACATGCAGAGGCCAGTAGAAGTATCAAAAAATCCACATGGCTTTGTTTATTTAGCTGCATAAATGTAATCAATGAAAATCCTCAAGGAGTAAAAGAATTCAAAGGTTATATTGAAATGATGGAAAATGGTCAAAGATAAGCAAAAATAACAGCCAAGATAGATGAAGGCAATTGCACATGTGTGTATAAGATAAAAGGAGGGGGGTAGCTCGAGTATGGCGTAGTTACATCTCTATATCTGTGGAGCCTGGAGGGGGGCTCGCTAGCATCAGTCATGCAGCAGACCCCCTGCCTTCCAAACAACTTAACCCCCCAGAGCATCTCAGCCCCCAGGTCTTCTGCACCAGTCAAGAAACGAGTTTGAGATACACACTCAATGGAACACATATAAAATAACACAAAGGGAAGAGGGAGGGCAAACTATCAAATGCACTGAGGGGGGCAAGACCAGACGGGCTCTCGTAAACCTGATGGAGTGCTTAAAAATCCCAGTTGGAGATGTTCAGTAGTGTGCATGCACCAGAAGTGGGAAAACTGCTCAGCCTCAATACCAACTGCTGCATGTTTTTACAGTATGTTTGCACGCAGAACTTTTCAGTTAAGTTTGGCCAAAAGTGAGACGGCTCACAGCTGTTTTTATTGTATATAGACTACAAGCACATGTGTGTTTACATAAGTGGGGAAAATACTCAATATGTGCATAGGCAATGTTGTCATTCTACTAAAATGTTTCTGTGTGCATTACATGGACTATTCTGATTTCCCCAGAGGTGAGTTTGTCTACACAGGTTCACTCAGTCAGAATGGATGCTTATTTCATTCTAAATGCTAATGGTTGGAGCCTGGATGCCAATGGCTCCTTGCAGCACTTAACACACAGCAGCTCTTACATGCAGTCTCTGCTGCATGTAAGACTAGCCAGTGACATGCATGGTACAAATGCACAGGGCAGGGTTGCTACAAAGGGGACCTGACAGCAATCAGTTGAGTTTAAATGAGCCTACAAAGGAAGCTACATGCAGACTGACAGGCAGGCCTCAGATCAGGTCAGTGTTAATTAGCCGCTCACAGTGCTGTGGGTAGACTGACGCACTCACTGTCCTCCTGAAGGCACTGGAAGACACGCCATCTGGTCTTCTGCCGGTTACACATTCAAGACCCTCCTCTGCGTCGCTATCTACCTGCCTTTGTCTCCTTTACCATATGAGCGCAGACAGTCTCCCACTATATCAAGGACTCATTATGTTACAGTCATCAATTTTATACAATACGTTTTTACACAACAACTCCTATTATCTCACCAGCACATGCAGCATGACTCATAATGAATAACAGAACATTGGTTAGATATTTTCCACTGATTTCAAATAAAACTTAGTGCTCAAGGGTAGATTTTTTGAATGAGAGCGTTGTGTTGTTTATTGACTTACAAAAAATAGAAAAATAATTATTAATAAAATGGTTCTTTCAACTGTTTGGGGTGTATTTTTTTTTACCTGGAGGACCCCAAAAAATGTATAGTGCCATTAGGGCCAGTAGACAACTGTATACAAATTCTGTGTCCATTTAAATCTCACTTTCAATAGATAGATCAATAGATAGATGTCATTAAATGTTTGATTATTTGTGAACCACAAATGGGCCAAATCAAGTCTGACAATAAGCCAGCTTTGGCCTGTGGGAACCCCCAAATTGTTCTTAACCAAATTAGCAGTGATGTATGATTAATCAAATAGGCCAGAGCAGTAATAAGCCACCCCACCCTGGATACCGCATTAGGATGTACTGAACATGTATGAACATACATCTCAGCACACTGGGGTGAGGGTCAGTGTTTCTGCCTTTAACGGCCCTAAAGGCTGTGTGCTCCGAGTCAATGTGTCATTCACAGTGGGACAGTGACATCACTCAGACAGACACAGAAGAACAATAGAGAAGTAATGACGCAATGCTGCCAGAGGAAGTGGGCAAGCTGTCTCTGTGTGCGTCTTGCCAAAACCTGCAGAGACTATAAATTAGCATTGAAAAGGCTTTATTAAAGAGACACTATTGTTACCATTTTCCCCTGCATTTTAGGGATACTGTTTAATTCTTCAAAGCATATTGCATTTTTACAGATGTTGCCAGAGGTCTACTCATCTTTACACTGGACATTGAATAAATGGAGGCCAAAAAAACCAACAGTTCAAGTGTTCAGTGTTGATAATATGTTTGCTTTCATACGAGAAACAGGATGTAAGATAATTGCAGAATCAATTCATACACTGAACTTAAAACTATGACCATAAAATTAAAGTCGGTAGCTTTCTGTTGTAGAGAGCCTGTGGACACAGGTTTTTGAGTAGTTTACCTTTTAACGGAAAATTGTTCATTTAAAATAATTAAAATAATTTCAAATAAAAGTTAGCATTGTGCCACTGTTGTTTGTTTAAGGGACATTTATTTTGTTCAAATTCCTATGCACAATATTTATGTTCAGATCCCACAGTGTAAACCGTCTTCGGCCCTGGAGAGACCACAAGTTCCTTTATCTCAAACAGGAAATAGTTACACAACGAAATGGAAGTGACTTTATCTTTGCAAGTTTGTGTGGGCCACTATGAGCTTGTTTGTGTGTTCAAAGACGGAATATCAAGCAGACAAGTACGATCACAAAGTACTGCATTCCTCAATATGGGGCCAAGGGGCTTGCCTGGAACTCCAAAATTAGCCTGTTGCCGTGGTGATGGCAAAATTTCCCTCGTTTATCAGGAAGCGGTAGCAAGCTCATGGAGGTTGGGTTCAAAGTTAGTGTGGTCATGTATTTACGGTAATAAGACCTCTATTACAAGGATGTAAATGCCAGGAAAAGTGCTAAACCGCTGAGGATTAGAAATGTCTTCTGTTACTCCTCTGCCTGAAAAACTTCCATCTTCAAAAATAACTATACAAGTTAAAATATACAGTCTATAATAGTGATAGATAATTGTTAATGATAAAAAGCAACAGACGTCTAAATGTGATTTAAACAGTTCAACAAAAAAATGAAGGAAGCAGCACTATGGTATGTAGATAAGTGAATTTAAGAGCGTGCAGTGAAAACAGGAATCCACTATTGTTCCCGGGAATGACGCTGTGACAGGAGCGGCAGTGGGCTGTCCGAGCATGAATGGAATCTCGTGGATGCAGGCCAGTCGTGGTTAGGATAAACTAGCTTAATTGTTAGCCATTTCTTTTCTTCTTCTTCATCTTTGGAAATTTCCATTCCACATGTGTGTCAGTCATCGGGGTAGATGGTGCAAAAATTAAAAATGCGGCATTACCGAACTACAGAAAACTTGGCCCGATCTCTCTCTGTGAAGTTATGAGGTGCTTACGGGGGTGGGTTTGTTCTACTTTAGCTTCTGTTGACCTGATGTGTTGACACTGCCTAGGTAACGGTTTAAACAAACTATTTTTATTCCATGCGGCTGGATAAATGTATGACAGGGATGGGCTGGGATGTGCAGCAGCACTCCAGATAGATTTCAAATGGACCAGGAGCCACGAGGTATGCACTATGAATGGACTATATGCACAAAGCAGCTTAAACAGTTAGGGGTCATGTATTTAGGGCACCCATAGTAGTGCTTTGAAGCTACTGCATTGTAATAAATGTGCAAACAGAATTGTGTGCATGTATGTAGATGCTATCTTTCAACTTAAGTCTTTATAAGTATCACAATAACTTTCAAATCAGGATACGCTTACTACAAATGAATACTGAAAATTATTGGTCACATACCAACGTCTACACGTAACTATGCAAACTACACTCGACCTCTTAAGACAGTGCTATGGAGTAGTGAATTAAGATCATCTGATTCATCTAATTTGCCCCGCATCTTGTGACTGTGAGATCATAATAGTACACATTGTTTTGTTCTGGACAATATCCTTTGTATTAAACCAAAATCAATATGCTTAAAAAGGTCTTAGCTCAAGATCACATCCTAGGTTTATTTGCTGACGTCTTCTACAACTATAATCCGCATCTGTGGTATTTTATCCATCTGTGAGCGAACACCATCTTTTGTTTGCATGCTTAAGTATAGACAGCATGTATCCGTGTGATGAGATGGTATAAGAAGCTCTGGGTGATGAAGGAGAACGGGAAGAGGAGCTAGAGGCAAGCGGTGCACTGAGATCACGTCATGGTGGAAACATTTGGCAAAGGCTCACATAAACACTCGCAATGCACTCACACTGGCCTGTTTTTGTTCTCCGTTTTTGAGGCAAGAAGGGGAAAATGACATCAAGCTCATCATGTGAGGCCAATGAGACAGACTTGGGAGGGGGGGGTGAACAGAACAGAGTTACATAAAACTGAACTCCTTTGGGTCCTGTTACTGTACGACATATGCGTGAGAGCCTGTTTGTATGCTTTCTGTCACATGTGCTTTATTTGTGCATGTAAAGTCAAGGTCTTTGCACAAAACCACATTAAACTGCAAACCTAAAATGTATGTCTTGACATACCTGCAGAATGACGGCTTGCACAAACTGGAGCATTATGTCACGACATAGTACAAAGACTTCTCAAGGCTCAAGCATTTTCTGGAGTGCAGGGGTGATGTCATAGATATTTTCTTTGACCTTTGTGCCCCCTCCCTGCTGCCTGGGGTGGGGCCAGTGTTTGTGTATCTACGGGCAGGGGTGAGAGCACCGAGGCCGCTGGCGCCAGATGTGACGACCGCAGAAGTCTGGCCCTAAAAATAGAGCTCTGTTCTCAGCACCGTGAAACACAAGAGAGGAGCGAAAGAAGGAGGAGGATGGGGAAGATGCTTAAGTGGCAGAAGTAAAGGTAATGAGTGACGGAGGAAGGCCAGGTCATTGAGAATAATGTGGCAGAGCTCCCAGGGGAAGGTGAGCTCACCTCCTAATGGCACCACTGGCTCCTTCTCAATGAAATCATTGATCTGCTAGAGCTACCCGCGCTGTAATGGAGACAAGGTCAGATGGAAAGGGGAGAAAGAGGCAAAGAGGTGAACCGGGTCAGCTTTGAAGGTTAAATGTGTGGGGACAACACAAGGGGGTCGTGAAGTGATAGAAAGGGGAAACAGAGATAAACAAGCACCTCTTGACCTCACCAATCAGAACAGAGACAGACACCTGATGCCAAATGATACCTGATCGCCATCACACAGGTATGTTTGTCTGCCCGAAATGTGCCCATGACTCTACATAAACTTCAGATGGCACTGCTGTCACTTTACCAGGCATCAGAAAACACATCCTGGAAGATGTATCATTTTAGGGGTGGATAAGGTAAAAAAATAAGGTTAAAAAAATAAATAAATAAATATATATATATATATATATATATATATATATATATATATATATATGGTGTATTTAAAGTGTATTTAATGTAGAATGGCTGAAAACAAACTTAACCAACTATAAAGTTATTAGGGATCATGAAATGCAATATTTAGTGCAGTACTCTATATTGGGCTATATTTTCAGGATGCTGACACTTCACTATCTTGCAGGTGTGTGCATAAGTTTGTGTCATGGCTGCCACTCTGCTTGGGTTTCTCCCAGCAGGCCGGTGTGCAGGATGTGAGACTTCCCTTCAGAAGAAGAAACCATAGAGAGACTTTGAGTGCAGAGCAGGGCAGAGCAATGAATGAGCTCGCCGACCACACACGGGCAGAGTGACACATGTACACTTGAATGCACATTAATGAACGCCATGGAATAAAGAGTATTACCTCATCTCCTCAAAACTCTCCTTGTTTTTTACCATCTTTTTGTTTTTTGTTTTTTTCAAACAGATGCACATTTTAATGCAGATGCAGAGACAAACAGACCTCCTTATGTGGCTCTATGGAATGTCTCTGTGAACGGCTGCATTGTGAGCACAGGCCTCCCACCATTACCTCACCTCTTCATGCAAAATAACTTAACCACGCCTGCTTGTATAACAGTAGAAGAAGAATGACACATAACCGAACTGACCTTTGGACTCCTGCCTGTTGAGTCACGCCCTAAACTGATGTCATAGGAGCCGCGGGATACACTGTACGAGCGCCTGTAAGTGGGTCTTTAAGTAGCTTGTGTGAGAAAAATGGGAGCAGGTAAAAACTAAATGAGAGAGAGGCGCCTTTCATCTGCTAATACCACTCATCAGTATGTCATCGCCATGTCTCGTCTTGTGTGTTTTGGAGATGAACTGGCGGGCTGACAGCGTGGGAGGAAACTGTAAAAAACAAACTGTCCTCAGACACCATTATGATTTATTTAAGCCATATATTTTCTGTAATATGAAAAAATAATAAAGCCATTTAAGGCCAGAGTTTAAAACAACAACAACAACAACAAAAAAAGCTTTGGTTTTCTTTAATATGCTACTGATTTATCTTTTTTATGTGCACAGGTAGAATTGAATGGTTAGTGACTAAGACTGCTAGAATGCGGCAAGTCTGACCGAGCCTGTTAAGTTACAAGATAAAGGGTCAGAGCCATATCTCACATAAGGAATTATTAGTATGATGGTAATGCACCTGAAAACCATTTACAAAGCTTCACAAATTCTTGAACAAGAGTTGTTGTTTATTTTTCAAGGCAATTCAAAACGTAATGGTTATATTTTTATTAGGGCTGGGAAAATTATCGCGTTAACGCAGTGCTTTAATTTATTGATTTAATCGCGTTAATTTCAATTGACGCATCGATTAATTTGATCACAACAAAAATATTACGAGGACACTGACAGAGGCAGCAACACGCCACGGGTCTTCCAGCGGAGCAGAAATGCACCGCGCGAGCGTAGAAGACGACACATTTCCGTTTCCATCCATCAGGCGCGTTCGAGATGAGCCAGACTTGCCCCGTTTCGATCAGCGTCGGTCTGTGCGCAGTGCACGCCGGTTAGATTTGTGTCCGACTTGTTCACGACTTGCTCTGATGCCACAAGTGCGACGGTCACCGTGAGATCCAAACGAGACCAGCGCCTGAGCCGCCGCAGTTCATCAGGAGCAACTGGCACGGCTCAATGCATGATGGGAAAACGCACACCTGTCAGCGGTGAACGGACAGGTAATTGGATCTGAGTTGAGTGCTGATCAGAAACGTAACGCACGACACTTCACTGCCCTCCTCTCCTTCTTCCCCCGCCTCTTTTTTTTTTTTAAATACAGACTAAAGTTATAGTTTTGACTTGGATAAACCAACACACGCGAAAAAAGACACATTGCTAAATGGACAATTCTGCTTCAGATCGTCACCAGACAGCAATATAGACAAAACAAAAGTTATGTGCAGTCTATGCAAGGATGAGTTCAATTACCACTGGAGTAACACAGTTCATAGTATTTACACTGTTCTGAACCACAACAATTGTTATTAATTGAAGAATTAAACTTATTTTTGTTAAAGTTCTAAAAGAGATTACACATGCTTTTTTAGGTAAGTTTTGTGTATTTGTTGGTTGTACCTTATTTAGGCAAACTTTGTGAGTTACAGGTCTCAAAGAGGCTATTAATTTATTTTCTTTGCAAGTTTTGTTTGCATTGCACAAATTTACAGTAAAGTATGTGAATGTTAATTCAAAATAAATGGGTACGTGAATTCATAATACGGTTAATCGCGATTAATAACTGGTAGTTATTAATCTGTAATGTATGTTATGTAATTATTTAGAAAACGTCAGTAATGGGCCAAAGAAAAAAATTATTAGTTTTTGATGTGGCTCTGGATCACTAAATCCATTTAACATTCTGCACCAATGCAACATTAGGCCAAAGTTATTAACTCTGGTCACAAGGGGTCAATAAAATAACACATGGCTAGCTTTAGTGTGGTCTTTCCCACTGAGAGATATAAGATCTCTGGTTCAAAGGATAGCGCAGATACCCCTGAACTAGAGTATTCCCTTTAATGATCATAAAGGGTTTATTACATCTAGTTTTAATATATATTTCTAGGCCAAGCCTTTCTTTTTGTGATTTACTTGTGATTAAATTTTTTGTTTTTATTTTTGGAGGTCAAACATATTCATGTCCCAGGCACGTGCTAGTTCCCTCACCTCACCCTCATTTCCTTATGCAGCCTCTTTCCCTCCATCACTTTGACCCAGTGATGCAGTGCTTTAATAATCCTGTAAAAAACATTGGCAGATGGTGCTGGGGAAGATTACCAACAGTCTCACACACCTGCAACCTCCACTCACATTCAGAAAAGGATAGTCAAATCTGCCTTAGTTTGTTGTTTTTCAAACAACAAACTTGATGCATATCCTATGCACTAAGAATAAGTTTTTATTTTTATCCCAACCTCTCTCCTCTTGAAACCGCTCTTGTTTTTCACTGTTTTATCTTTTGGATGTTTTTCATGCATTTTGTCAGTAGACTTAAAAGTACATGTTCCATGTCAAATTTAGGCTCACATGAGAGCAGGCATGACTTTCTGTGCTGCTGTAAATTTAGCATTTATCTAACATACCGCCTCGCTAGCAAAAAAAAAAGTTGTCTTGCGTTTACTTGTGTATTGCAGATTGGTGGGAAACAGGCAAAGTTTAGACCCAGTGGGAAGGCAGTTGGCTCCAAGCGAGTGATGTTTTTCTCCGTTCGCACAAGTCATAACTCTCAAAAAGGCAAGACGTATCAGCCCGGGTGAGATCATTGCTGTGGTAAAGAGAGAGGCCATGCTTCTCACAACATTCTCACAAAAGCCTATGAAGTAACAGCGTATGAATGCACACTCTTAGTATATGCAAAACCGTAGCATGCACAGACATCATTGGTTCAATCAGCACCATGGAGCAAGAGTGGTTTGTGACCCGGATTAGCTGTCTCATTCCCCAAAACAATAGCTCTTTTGGGAGAAGACCGTGTCCATTACATCATCCAAACAAAGGAAATGGTGTGATTTCTGAGCCAGTAAGAATATTGATTTTTGTGAAGTCAAAAAAACTGACTACACACCAAATGGATCAACTGTCATTATTTGAAATCATCTCTTTTGTTGTGACTATACTATTTTTAGTCCAAGACTCTAACGTGATGAGCTACTTGGCAGGCCTCTGCCAAAGTATCAGCTAAGGCAGAAAATCCTCCTTCTTCCTTGAAATAAAGCTTAGTATCCTTCACTCCAGATCCTCCCTTTTATGGATTATTTTCATTTCATCTCTATATCTAGACCTCTTTTCATTTTCCACTCACTTGAGCCCTTGGTTGATTTGCAGTTGTTAAGGTATGTAATGTGTGCATGGGGGGTCTGCAAATGTGAGGCTTAAAATAAGTCATCAGTCACATACATATGACGTTAGCGCTAGAATTATTGCAGTGCTATAAATCTGAGGCTCACTAGAGAGAAGAGAGGATGCAAAAAGGGGATTAATGCAGCTTAAAATGAAACAATGTTAAAAGAATGAGATAAAAATTAAGTGTGAAAATGTTTGTTAAGCATAAAATCATATATAGATGTCCATTCTAAAGTTAGGATTTGCAGCCGTATGCAGAATAAGGGGAGAATAGATGGATAGAGAACTTTTTACAAACTATGCTAAATAAAAAATAGTCACTTTGTATTCTGTACAAAATCAAAATGCATCCATCACCACTGCATGGCTTGGCAGAAATATGGATGTGGAACTACCTGCAATCCAGGCCTTTCACCCCCAAAAAAATATTATGTTTACTGAGATGTGTTGCTACCATCAAATTCAAAATATAATACAAAGTGCTTTATTTTTTATTATACATACAAGTTGTATAATGAAATTGTGTGGATGGTCAGATGGAGGGTTAGTCCCGAGATGCTGTGGCTGAGCGTGCCGCTACTATGGGCCAACCTGACCCACATGTTTTTGGTGGTAGGGGAAACCGGAGCACCTGGAGAAAACCTATGCAGACAAGGGGAGAATCTCCACACAGAAAGGCCAGTCCAGGAATCAAACCTGGGACCTTCTTGCTGTGAGTGCTAACCACTGCAGCACTGTGCAGCTATTATTTTTTTACCTGATACGTTTGTATGTTCTATATTGTGAATAAAATTAGGTTTTATGAGACCAACATTTTTTTTTCAAGTACTATTTTAAGTTCAAAGCATAGAAGGCCTATATACTTTTCTCTCATCTGTGGAAAAAGTAGTGCGACAAAAAGCTACAGAAGTTACCCAGGTAGTATTAATACTACTATCAAATTCGCCGAAGCTGCCTTTAAATGCCAACCTTTCAGAAACTCTAATCAAGTCTCTTATGCCACCCATCTATTCAGAACTCATCACCTTCTACTCCAGAACTTATTCACACAATGTTAAGTATGTGGAGAAGGAATGCTGTACATGCGTGAAAAAATGCAGACTGTACATCCTCCATCATACACTATATATACATGACAGAGCCTGCTAGCTCCACTGACCCCGATAATATAACTACCCAAACAACAGCCAATCCCTACGGCTAAGCCTTTTTGGGGACTAGTCTCTGCCACTGTTGTCGTGGAAACAGTAGAAAAACGGGAAATGAGAAGCCCTTGCAGTATTTCCTTAGTTAAGAGGATGCCTGATAAAAAATGTACATCTGTGGGTGTGCCCGGTACATCTCTCTGACTAATTATGTAGCAGAGTGCTTTGAGGCAATCCTCTGCATCTATGAATGACTCATGAAAAAAAAAGTTAATCTCTGCGCAGGGAAAGAAGAATGGGATGTGGTAATGCAGGGAGGAGGGCAGAGCACAGATTTGCAGGAGCAGCATGCCTCTGCGATCCCGTGTTCAATTCTGACTGAGGTGGATTATGCTTTCCTCTTCGTGCTGACACATTTGGGACGGATTCATAAGCCTCTGCCTTGTATATGTATGTGTGTAATGTGAGTCCTTAAAAAGCATCAGCCACAGTGATCGAGAAGTTATTAACTGAACGGGGCTATTAACAGTTTTGCCGGGGCTCAATTATAAGCCTCAGTGTGCTTAGTGGACACTGTGACAGGATAATGTGTGGTAAATAAGGACGAGATTAAGCTTTAATGCTTTGATGAGGAAAAGACAAATTCTGGAGAAGCTTACAGATCTGAAAGTCAACAAGTAGACATAAATCATATTTTCTGCCCCTTTCTGGATTAAAATGACAGTTTAATTAGTGCTAGTTAATAAGGCATGAGTATCAGCTGATTGACTGAAGGAGGCAGTTTCTTTAGTGACCTCTGCTGACCAAACTCTGTCATGACACTCATACAACAGAAATGTAGCTATATATTTTTATCAGAATAAATAGGAAAAATAAAATCCAATACTTAGTGTACACAGGCAGTTTTCACATAACTGTCTCACATATACCATACATTGTCAAACAGCAATCTTTACATACCTGTGAGCAGAGACACTTTGTGGAAAGTACCCTCCAACTTTCCCATGAGAATTTGCACAAAGCCATCTTTGGACAGATGCCCTGCTTCTTTGGAGCTCTGGTCATAAACCACCACTTCCTGCTTCCTGCCCAGTTCCACCTGTGCAAAAAAGATGACAAGGAAGAAAGGACAGTTGTCACATTGTGGAATGAATGTCATGCAACACCTAAAAAAAAAAAAAAAAAAAAAAAAAAAAAAAAAAAAAAAAAAAAAGAGTTACTGATATAACTGATATAACTGGAAGAACATCCCCTTGTCTTACTGGAAATGAAAAGATAATCACACATTTGATGCAGTTTATTTTTGGAGCAACTAAGTGACTTGCAGTTACTTGTTTCTTTAGACATTAGATTCTGTTGTATTTATATATACCAGGAAGTGGTGTATATAAATACATAAAAAAAAAATAAAAAAATAAAAAAGCACCTCTAGGAGTTATGAAAGCAAACACTGCTATTGATGCTACTGTCTGCAGCAGTATAAGTGGTAAAACTACAGGTGCTTCAAGACTGAGGTATACAACACTGGTTTATGAATAATACATGCTATGGCTGAGCTCTGCAATGTGCAGCTCTGACTGCAATGTTTACTGTGCCGATCGTGTAGAGTTGTTTCACTGCGAGTGAATTTGTGAAACACAGCTCAGGGAGGTGTGGACGACCATCACAGCTCCAGAGAGATGCTAATGATGTAAGGCTGGTAGAAATGGTAAATATGAGCATGCACTGCAGTGACATACAAAGCCTGTGTGTTTGTATGCGGACCGCGAGCGTATGTGCTGCCTGCATGCGCACAGCAGCACGCTTGTGTTGTTCTTCCATGTTGTCAGGCAGGCTTTGGTCACATGACTATCAGGCAGTGCCTACTGCAGCTATGAATCACTGCATCACTGAACGGCCACTGGACAGAAGAGAGGAGCAGGGAGGAAGGATGGAGCGGGTGGGGGAAGTCAAGGAGCTGGGCAGGCAAAGATGGTGAAAGATACAAATGGAAGACAAACATGGCAGGCAGGAAAAAGTATAAGGGACTAGTTCTGCAGGAGATTGGCGATGTAACACACAGCATTGTGCTATATACATCTACAGACACCACAATAAAAAAAAACTTGAATACAACAGCTTCAAGGCATAACTGCACTTTCTTCTTTATTCTTTAAGGCACACTGCTTCTAAAAGCCTTCAGCATTTATTGCTGCGCAGCACTCATGTTTCTGTGCATGTGCCGTAGAGCTGAGATGAAGGAAGGGGCGTAGAATATACATAAACAGGACAAGGACAGTGTCTATAGGCTCAATGCACAAATAAAGATTTCAGTCAAAATATGTTTTAAAAGAACAACAAATACATGAAAACTAATAAATGTTTTGTTCAGTATAATAGTATAACTCTAGTTAGGTGAAACACAATGGGCTCACAAACATGCTGATGATGTCTTTTACAGTAACAGTTCAGAGGACTGACAGTCAGAGTTTCATTATATGTTTATGCTCAAAATACCAGGGGACTAGTTAGTAGACTGTAGCTGCAGTATGCATGATGTATCAACCTGTGTTTACATATTTGGTCTAGTAATCCATATTTAATACCCAATTGTAAGGGTATGTATAACTCTTTCTTTGCTTGAAATCCTCTGCATCCTTTATCTTTACTAACCTTGGATAATTTTGGCTAATAATCCTAATGGGATCAGATCTAATTTAGGACTCTGAGGATTACTGGCCTGTGCTGATACACGGTCTGTGCTGCTGAGTTTCAGACAGCTGCCGAGCATTAACTGCAGCAAGAGTGGTAAAATTATTGAAAAATATTGAATTTTAGACAATCTTTGCCATTTCCTGTCCCTGTGTTTGTCTTTGGGGTTTTTCAAATTCAATGTACACTATCTGTTGAATAAAAAGTGTGTGGGGATTATAGAAAATATGAGTGACCTGCTAAAGCGGGTAGTTGAGTGAGTGATGAATTTGCTGCAGTGGTCGAGGTCAGTGACCTGGAGGAGCACTGGGCTGAGACGGCAGCAGTTCTCTGCAGTGCTACACAGGGCAACTAGTAATGCCACTGGTAAAAAAGACAAGGCAGAAACAGTGGAGCAAAAAGTAGGAACAGAAGTTGCTAATGGAACAATACACAATACATTTGAACACAAGAGTGAAAAGGTGCCGGGCAAAACTCAGATTGATATCATGCATGTTTTCTCCGGAATCCTGTAATAAAATAATACAAAACGTGGGAGGCAAGTGGCTGAAAGTTAAAAGCCCATCCTACTGTCTATACTTAAGAACAGGGACACTATGTACACAAACTCAAAGAGACACAAGTGACGGTTATTTGGCTCCTAAAAGAATGGAAACTAGCCTGGACTTAACAGTAAGAGCTTGTGTAAGAAAGTGAAACATGATTTCCCTGACCTCAGCAGTGCCACTGACCAAGAAGGTCAGTGCTGAGCAGCACAGTATATGTGTTTGTGTGTGACACAAGTACAGCACAAACAGTCTAAAAATGGCTCCACATTCCTAAAGCACAGTCTGATCCTGTCAGAGACCCCTGTGGGATGTCATATGGAAAACAACATGACAGCACTATGAACTTTCTTAAATCCATTTAACAAACAAATGACCATTACTATGGAGTCTGTGGGCTTACATGAATGAACATTTAGCGAGTCTGGCATGTCTGAATATTGCAGAACTGATCGCACACACACAACAGCTGACGCTACATTTGATAAAAATTTTTTATTTTTTTATTTTTTTTGGGACAATGCATATTAATGACCATTTCTGTAATTATGCCAGAGTTAGCCAAAAGGCTATTCTTCATCTGCAGTCCCTGGACAGATGTTAAGGTCACCCGAAAACAAGAAGAGTAAAATTACATAACTACAAGAATTTACTTTACATTCAGTAAAAAGTACAACATAGAGTATATGACAATACTAACAGATGACCTACTCTAGCAGCAGTGACCTCTCGCTGGTTGATCTGTCAGTCTGAGATTCCTACGCATTGGGTGTGACATATACCACTCTGTAAAGATACCACCCAGGGGCCAGATGATGTCATTGACTGGCACTAGCAGCTGTATACATGTATACTTATGTAGGTGTGATGTGCAGGTCACTGTGTTCCTGCGCTGCAATGCCACTAATAACCAGATGTGCTGTGAGAAAAGAGTGTGAGACAAAACTAAGAAATCAGGCTAGGCTACTCATAAAATCTCAATATACTGAGACAGAAGAATCCTCTATTACAGACAAACTTAACATTCTGAATTGTGTTTCAGACATAGATGTGAAGATGGCGCCGTGGTGAAAGTCTTTGCGGCCTGTGAGCATGTGCAGGGTGAGGTCATCATGGGTCAGTTTAGTCAGTCACCTGATCTGGTCGCACCTTTACACCAATGCATGTTCCATGACCTTTAACCCATGCATTAACACTGTGGTCTCCCTGTGTGCACCATGCTGAGGTGGGGCACTAGACATGAAAGTAGTGTCTGTCCCACTTACTCTGATAAAAGTGACTAAAAAGAGATTTTACAGTGTCTATAAAAGGCACCAGCATATTGTATGTGGTTTTAAAATTCCTTATCATCATCTGAAGAGAAACAGAAGGGACAATTTACAGCACATCTTTAAATCATACCTGCATAGGCCTTTTTGTATATTCTTGAAATAAATTAGTTCTGCTTTTTGGGTGCAGTATTCTGTTATATGTGTCTATGTTAAACACTAGGATCTGTAAAGCAAACAGTGACTCACGCTATGACCTCATCCAAGCAAACACATGACATATCCTGCTCTGCAGAAAAGCAAGTGTCTTTGTTTGACTTGGCGAAAGGTAACATGCAGATGAGACATTAAAAAACCCTGAGCGTGTCCTTTACTAATTCAGGAAGTAATCCAGAGATTGAGTCAGTTACTCAGTTTTGCTGCTACTGTCAAAAAGAATAACAAACAAAAGGAAGATATATGTTCTTTAATACATTTACAGGAAACTTCTTTCCTAACCACCAACTACAATAAAAACTACAATAAACTATGGCAAAACTTTTAGTTTTAAGCCAATTTGAGGATTTCCGTTGATGAATCACTGGATTAAGCTCCATTTATAAGAAGGTCAACAGCCTATGGCTTTCAACTCAAGTGAAAAATGTGTAAATGTATGTGTTGGCCATGTGCTGTCTGAGGCAGCAGCGCACAGAGCAAAACAGACCAATCAAGATCTGAGAGAAAGATCACAGCATCATCACATCACCGGTTTATGTTTACCGCCATGTTGTCATTTTAGCCACAAAAACAACTGGCCTGCTCAAGCACTTAAGCTAGGTTTTCCAAGACTTGTAGACACAGTCAAGTATAATTACAGGTGTATGAGCTCACAGAAAACAAAAGCGCATAAAAAGATATCAAGGCATAATTTATCTGGCAATGCTTCAGAGAACATCTGTGACTCAATATTCATTTTACTGTCTGCTACAATGCACTACTGCATTTTTACATAAGGGTTATGGAAAAGACTGATTATTTTGCTTTTAACTGATGCCACATTTAAAGATGCATTTGTGGAATAATCAGTGAAGGTAAGTATGTGGGATGCACCCAAGAACATTTTTCCAAATCTGCTAATGCCCAAACAGCTTGATTCTTCAATTCTTCAATAAATTTGGAACTGAGAGGGACCCAGGGTATCTGCATGGCTCAAAAAGTTGAATTTAAGACCTTTTTTTAGAGCATTGCTACAGAAAATTAAAACCCATTTCACAGGCTATTTCATAAGGCTGCACAAAAAACGTGTCATAAATGCGGCCTTGCCGTTTAATTGTGATGACTGATGATCAGTGAGTGCCACAAAGCATTTTGTTCTTAAGAAAAAATCTGAGTTCTTGTATCGACGACAGTAATGCGCCTTAAGTGGGCATATTTAAGACCTGCTTAAACATATTTAAGACCTAGTACTCTGCATCTCTGCAAATTTAAGACTTTTTAAGATCTTAAATTCAGATTTTTAAATTTAAGACTTTTTAGACTTTTTAAGACCCTGCAGAAACTGGGGACCACACGAATTCTTTGTGTAATAAAAAATAAATGAAATGAGGATGGCTGGACAGGCCAGCATTCTATATCACATCTTATTTTATAGGTCTCATCTTATTAACAGATGTCTGGCCTGTATTTCTTGTTACAGGTGGAAGGGTGCATTCCCAGGCTGGCTGCTGGTAGTGAAAACCTCTGTCCATCTGTCACGCCTGCCTGCCGGGCCGGCTGTCCCCATCATGGCAGCACAGATTAACCGAGCTTAAGTCAAGACACCATCCGCCTGGCCTAGAACCTGCCAGCGCAGCCATGAGGAAGCCCTACTTCCAACTAAGCCTGGGCCATCCTTTTCACAGCATAGGTCCACCACCAAATCTCTCTCATCTGATGCATTCTAACCTAAATAAACAGAGAAGATGAAGCCGAAGGACACCTTTTTTGCTGAGCTGGTCTTGGTTGCTCATTCAGCTTAGAGGCGCTGGAGCTTGTATGAAAAAGGGTGAGTGCAGCGCCTTGGGGGATGCAGGCTATTAGTGTTCAATGGGTTGTGAGGCGGGAGGCAGCAGCCCATCTATGAATACACTCAGTGCCGCTCTCCCGCTTCCTGCATTCACTGGCCAACAAAGAGCCACAATGGTGTCCTTTGCTGTCTTGGCAGGCTGAGGCTGCTCCTGGCCATGGTCAGAGCCATGTGGGGGGTATAGAGGAGAGAAAGAGGTTAGCTTAACACCACACATCCAGTCTGCACGTGCCTAGCCCGCGTCCTGCCAGTGGCCGCACAAAAGGGATGATGTCATGCTTAGCCAATAACAAAAGAGTCTGGGTTTGCCTGGCCCTCCTCTCTCACCCAGCTAGTTCCAGCTTGAACCAGACTAGCATTAATCGCAAGCTTTATCCTCTTTACTGGGGGTGGGGAATGGATAATAACAAAGCAGGCGTGCAGCCGATAGGAAGGGATAGAGCAGAAAGAAGAGGAATGAATGATGAAGATAGTAGGAAGGACATGGCTGTATGAGACAGACAAACAGACAGAGCTGTTGTTCAAATGAAAGCCAGAGAACACAGCAGGAAGCGTGGTTCAGTGGGGTGCCACAGTATGAGTCCAGCAGAGCATAGGGCCCCACACAGTGATAGACCTATCCAGCCCAACTCACAACACAAGCATTTTATGCATTTAAGTCACAACTCACAAACCTTTCTCTATGAAAGTCTTACGACAGTATAGAGCAAGATATTACAAGTCACTGTATAATATTCATCTGAGTAAGAACTGATCTTTTAGCCATGAAAGCTGATTTGTGAGGCACACTAGGAATGTTAGTTTTATAGCTACATAACTCCAACGAGCTGAAAGCACAAAGGTGTTTTACAAGATTATTGTACAATTCATAAAAGTTAGATCTGGGTGAGAAATTGTGTTAGTCTGCCATAGGCATGCAATAAAGGCAAATTAAAAATTAAATGATATAACTGAAACGTGAGAAACACCAGACACAAGGGGACTCCTGGCTAATGTACAAATTAGTTAATGCTATTAGCTGAACTTCAGGTCACTGAACTCAAGCAAGCAACAATAATGCAGCGTTCTTTACCATTTTACTGTGGGAATAAGTGGAAAGTGTCACCTACACGTGGTAAGTGTAATCCAACAGCAGCAGCACAACTATCATTTAGAACTATAAAGTATAAATGTTTGCAATTTGTGTTGCAGCATGTGTTTAGGTGATTAGATGGTTCTCTCAAAACTATTTCTAGACACAGTAATGGGTCATAAATCACTCTTCTAAGTGGCTCAACTGAACTAGCTCAGAATGACAGACCCGACACTACGACCTGCTCCTGGCAACAAGGAAGTATAACAACAAAAACAAAAGCAATAGCATTTATGAACTGCCATTATATCCCAGTGTGTCACACCTACCAGATAACAAATGACACATCAATCAACTTTTATGTGTCATCATTCTTTGTGAAGCCTAGCTTTGTTGTATGGGGTGTAGCATGTTTAAATGTATCCAAAAATAACATACTGACAATGACCACAGCTATTTAGAGAAAAACTTGTAGTTATTGTTGAACCATGTTCATCATTGCATTCAAGCTACCATGGACGCAAGTGTTAACTACACAACACACAGTTGTACACTGCATACAACGCACACACTTAACCCCCTGCTATGGTTTCCTTCAGTTTCACACAGTGACTAAAAATACAGGAGTCAGCATGCCATGGCTGGACAGGCCATGGAAAAAAGGCTGTCATATTCAGAGGAGAAGTCATGGAAAATGAGAGGATCCGATTTCAGGGCCACTGATAAGCAACAAACTTACAGTACGCCTGCATACCCGACAAATATAGCCCCCACTAGAGTGTGCTGGCTTGGATTAAACAGAGGAGCTCAAACCAGTGGCTAATATCCAGGAACTGGTTTAGTCTAATTGTTGACACAAGATCTTCATCCCAACATCTCCACATCTCAGCTCTCAGCATTTTAACCAAACAGAACATTTCAATAGCTGCTACCAAATGATATCTATTGGTTGATTATTTTTAAACAATATTAGAAAATATAACTTGGAACAGTTGCTTATCATGCTGTTTCTGCTAAATCAGATTTGCTGATTGCTTATGGTGTACAATACTGTACACTTAGTTGCTGGAGGTTTTATTTCTTGGTATTTTGAAAATGTAAAGTTCTGTAAATCTAACTTAAAAGTTCACAGACTTATTCCTTGGTTAAATGAGAAAAAATACCTCCATGCTGTTCTGTCCGTGTCTATTCTGAGCTTTCTGAATTAAAAAACAATGAAGAGACACTGTCAAGGTATGCAAGTGTTGTGGGCTACTATATTATTACAGTATTATATTTTGACTCTGGGGTGCACAGTGGTAGAGGTGGGTTACATCCATGGGCTGGTCATGAGAGTTTAAGTTGAGTCCTTGTGGTACCATGCATTTGTGTTGGAGGATTGGTGACTTTAAATTGACCCAAGTGAATGAATGTGAGAGTAAATGGTTGCCTGTCAGTGTATCTCTGTGTCAGCCCTTGTGTACCCATAGTTGCTGGGACAGGCTCCAGCCACCCACAACCCCAAACAGGAAAAGCATAAGATGTAAAACTACATTTTTAAAGGAAAAGGAAATTATGGCAACAGACCAACATTTTGGAAAGTTGTGTATTACTTAAAATACAAGACAGCAGCTATTTGCTGGGAATTATGTCTGGTGGCTGTCGTCACTCACCTTCACCTTGCCATTAGGCTGCAGCAGCTCAGTGACAGATACTTTGTCCTGTTGCAGACGCCTCTTGACCAGTTTGGAGCAGCACACGTTAATGGCACCTTGCACGTGGGAGGCGTTGTACTCAGAAAATGTCCTGCTGTCGATCACAAGCAGTCGGCCCGTCCCCCTCTGGATGAGGCTGGCTAGGCGCTTGATGTCCATGACGCTGCGTTTGGTCAGACCTTTTTCTCCGGCCATGATGTTGAGGGATGGTGTAGTTTGAAATACGTATGAAGGCAGGTCAGAAAGGAGGATGAAGAAGTGTTGTCAGAGGGCTAGCACAGGAGCAGGCAAAGGAAGATCCATGGTGCCTGAGGAAAAAAATAAGAGGGAAAGATAAACATTAATTCAAATTTAATCACAACACTGGAGTACTTGGCTCAGCTTGGTGTTCAGTGAGCGCTTCATACCAGGGCTATTATTGGTCAGCAGTGATATTCAAAACTGCTCCTGCCACTTTGGAGATGCTGATGATCAAACAGCTGTTCATTAAATGCAAGGTCGTGATTACTTCTGTGCTCTGATCACGCCAGGTCAACACATGCCAGCACCTAAGCCAGACTGCTAAGTGAAAATGATGGGCCCTCTATTATCTGCACTTTTTATTGCTAGACAACACATTGTATTTTAAAATAGCCACTACTTTTAAAACAAGTTATTTAAGGGCTTCAAATGCCAGTCGGATCATCCGCTGGGATTCATCACTCCTGAGATCTAAAGGATGCAAATACAAAGCCAAAGACTAAAGCCAGACATGCTTGACAATAAAAGGTGTGTGTGTGTGTGTGTGTCTTGTTGATCGGGGGTCTTCTGTGCAGAAGCTCATGAAACAGGAAACTGAGATAAATTAAGCCAGGGGAATTCAGAGAGCAGGTCTAGTCAGGTCTTGAAATGGCCTATGTGACATCCTGCCTATGTGTGTAAACGTGCCTCCTCAGAGGAGGAATTTGGTAGAGGAAGATTCATGAACCTAGGTGGAACACTGCTGTGGTCAGGCAGGTGCGATGCGACAAGTGAGAAGGTCAGAATGTTTGTTTTATTCATCTGCACGCACGTGGTGTCATGAAAAATGAATAGGCCTCTTCTCGTTTACCCCAAAGCCTAAATGGAGGGTTAAACCTTGCGTGAAAAGGGAGAGTATAGGAGATAGATAGTGGAGAGAGAGCCAAACAAAATATTGAAATCTTCATGAAAGCTGGCAGATATAATGTTGTGTTACATACTTACATAAGAGTAGCAATAAAGAGGGCTTGTGCACAGTTAAGATGTCAGAATGATTAGCAACCCTGCTTCACTGCAAAAAGGTCATGTAATTGATTTCTGCATCAGCCAGTATAAGAGCCTTTCTGGGTGCAAATCCTCTCCTTCCCATCATAGGTTCTCTCCATCCTTCTTCCATCATCCAACGAGCATCCATGCATGTATCTTTACTGAATATTTATGAAGACTGTAACAGGTGGACATCCTTGGCCACAGAACGTACTTCAAAAACTTTAAGCACCCAGAGAGCACAGACTTCTGCCAAGGCATTTGCCCTCTCTCGCTATGGGAGAGTATACAGTGTCCAGACCTGGACTCAAAACTGGGATCTTCTATTTAGCTAGCTTATTCTTATTGATAAAATTATTTTTGACAATACAAAGACATGCCGTAAATGATAATGTAGCCTTTTACCTCTTTTTGACAACCTGTCCAAAGAGAGAAGGGAGGAGACAGTGGTACGCGTTTTTCAATTATGATCTTTTCAGCCTAGCGACGCAGCCAATATAAGGAAGGTGGTAATTGTCAAGAAGGAAGAAGACATAATGAACTGAGGACAAAGGATGACATAATATATATATATATGACATACCTACTTAGGAAATATATTCCTAGGGAATTTTCTAATTAACGTACATGTTATAAAAGCTTTTGGATCAATTTTGGATTGGAAAATTGGATTGGAAAATTGGATTGTCAATCATTTAATTAATGTATTGACACTGATCAAATTATCTTGACAGTGAATAGATAGTATAACTTAAATATGTGCAAAACTATTTTAATGACATTTATAGACTGAATCAAGGCAAAAGGCTAATACAACAACTCTGGCCAAGCCTAAACATGGATGCTGGTGCTGCTTGGCAACCCTTCTGATGCAACAGCAGCAGCACGGGACATATATACTCTAAAAACACAGCCTAACTGCTAGTGTAGTGCTAACTCCCCATCCGAGAACATAGGCACTAAGAAATGAATAGGCTAGTTGAGCACAAATGTTGGTACAAAATGAATGTATGTTCAAGCAATAAGCCAATCAGCTCTAAGTGACAGTATAAATACTTCAAACAATGCTTCATTTCTGGACATAAGCATGCTAGCACAGTGGCATTTCCCGCATTAGCCTAAATCAGCAGCAATTGTGCCAACTACTTACTGACCTGTGCTGCAATGCTTGGGTCCCCCTTCAAGAACAGCCACATCACCTGTTATAGAGCACCTTATATGGCGCAGCGCCTGTTCTAATCATGCAGCAAATAACAGTCTCCAGGGGCGTGAATCTGCCTGTCGTGGTGCCACACACAGCATCCCACAATGTCCGACGTCGACTGCAACCGCTCTTCCACCCTCCCAGCCTCTCTCACTTTTCTCACGGAATCCCTCCTTCTTTCTTTATTACCATTCTCCTTGGTCTAGTGCAAAAGACTTGGATGGGGAGGGGAGGCATGAGAGGAGTTGCATGTGAAGGTGTGCTGTGGCTAGCATTCAGTGCTGCTAGACAATCAGCCTAGAGCATCTTCAGCTAATGTCATCGCTTTTTGTTTCAAAAGAAAAGGGAATGAGAAAAGATAGGATTATGGGAGAGAACAAATGTTGCACTGAGGAAGAAATAAAAAACTTGCTGTGCAATTGCAATGCCATCTCCCTGCCTCCATCTTGCTTCCAGGCAGTTTACAATAAGCAGCAATACAAACAAGCTCCTCAAACTATATTAGGGAGCAGCCATGAGCTTGCCACAAGGCCCGGAGCAGATTCTGTGGTTGCCATAGAAACAGTCCGGGCTGGGGGTGATCAGGGGCACAGGAAGGATGCCACTGGTGCTGATGCTGCAAACACTTGTCACGGATAAACAACATGCAACTTTCTGAACATACTTAAAAGTCATATGTCCATTTTTGGGGATGGGTACATTGGCAAAGGCATGTGTTTTTGAACATTAATGCCAATCACTGCACCCTTGGAGGTAGATGATTTGCTGTGTTCTCTGCTATAACTTGTATTCACATTATATTATGTATACTCAAAACTATAGCATTCAACCTCACCTACATTTTTTCTGCTTTGTTGAGCCTCGTAGAGTCATGAGAATCATTCACAGACCCTCTTATGAAACCATAAGCTCCTTTGTAATATGTCAGTCATCGCCAAGTTGGGAAAGACACTATCTCTACATAATCCATACAAAGACCTTTCATAGAAAAGCATGAGCTAAGCATGATAGGCCAGCTCAATAATAGAATATCAAGACAGCAGCCAAGGCAAACACAATGGGAGCAACTAAAGGCCAACCAAAGCTGATGTAATGCCATCCAGGTTATTCATTAACTGCTATATAACGTCACCTGCGGCCATCGTTTAGAGTAGGCCTGCTTAAAAGTGCCTTTTAGGTTGATACAATGACAGGCCTGGGCTTTTGTTTAGACACAAACAATGACATCATCAGAGATTTCCCTGCTCCTGCTCTGAATTGTTGCTTCCTTGCGAACCTCAATTTGCATCCATGCACACTGTGTTTGTTTATCCGGAGTGCATGTGTTCAATTTGGACCAACATGTACTGCAAAGAAGCACCAATCACTATCAATGTTCAGCATTGTATATTAATGAGACTGGCACTGCACTCAATGAATTTGCAAAAAATACCAACAGTAAGTTATATGTTGTGCAACCTTATTCATTCCACTGAATGAACTATTGACACAATTAATTAATGATTCACTTTTTTAGTAACAATGTAATACTCTTCATTCAACAAAGCGACCTATGCCAGTTGTATAGGCTTTGACAACCAGACCACTCCCTTTGGGTCTTTGCTTTTATTTGACGTTAGAATATCATGTCTGTCAGGTTTAGAGATGGTGCCAGACATTCATAAATAGGTCTATAAGAGTAACTATATAGATGTGGTTGCAAAAAAATATTCTGTGGAAATCATTTACAAGCCTACAGACAGCCCAATACTGTAATGTCTGATCACTGTAATGCAATCAGCATTAACAGGTATTACGTCTTCTGGAGTTTTCTAATCAATATTCTCTGTGTTGCATCTGGAAACTCCGGGGTCATGTATCAAAATGGGAATACCCAGTGCTCAACCATAACAACAGCACCTGCCTAGACCCACGTAGTAACAAAAGGGAAAATTACATTTGCGTATATGGTATTGTATCTATGAAGCAGCACAAACGCTTAAATGGGACATCGAGGCCCGTTTGATAACGTCCAATAATAATAATGGAGCGTGAGCCGTCGTAGACCCAGATAATAACAATAAAAGTCAAAACGACGCTAGAGCACTTCTGACATATATTTTTAATGCGACGCACGAATTTAGCTTAAATGTTATCCACGCATTGTGCTGGCAAAGTAGGAAACCTTGCCCGTGTTGTTATGACGCGTGTTTATGTCCGCATGTGAAAACGAAGCCCTCCATTGATCGGACACATAGTGATAATAAAACACCGCAGCGGGGAAACCGAAAGAGAAATCAAAGACAGCGCGTGTTCTACTTACCTTCAAGCAAATCCGGTCCAAAACAACAAAGATATGTTTTATTGGGTTAAATATTCGTTACTTTTGCTCGGGTGGGTTAAATTCCCATTCTGAGACGGGCGCGCACGAAGGGGGAGTGCGCGCCGCGCTGACAGACTGCAGCAGAGCGAGGAGGGGCGCGAGCACACTGCTACACATGCTAAGCTAGCTCTGAGATAGCCACGGACTTGACAACAGCAAATGTAGGCTATAACATCGTGCAACTTAATGAACGGGTAAATTCTACTCACCTCGGGCTCCGGGCAATTGCCTTGTTATTCAGTTGGCTCACAAGTACACTGAAACAACGCCAAAGTCTTCATGGAGTTGTCCGGTGTTTACCTGTCTGACCGACGGGGGACTGTACAGCTGACAGTCAATGACAGCGCCAGGAAAAACAGAGCACGGTCTAAAACAAAATGCCTCAATAAAACTAAAATGTTTATAGTACGTGGCTGTGAGTGGAAGTATAGATTAGCTTAGCCTTTTTTGGGCTGTATCTTAAGCAGATATTATGTATGATGTGTGTTAGGAAGGGGGATAGTTACAGAAGGTGTACTTTGGCACTTTCATGAACCAAAGCGGTGAGGTCATGGTTCAGAGGAGGAGAAAAAAAAAGAAAGAAAAACATGAGGTTGACGTCACCGAGAGCCAATCAGAGAAGACGGCTCAGGGGCTGAGTAACGTCATCGCTGCGATCTGTGGATTTAAGGAGCAGCCCGGCATTTAAAGGAAAATCATTGAGGGTGCGTTTACAAATTGTACGTAAACCAAATAAAAAAAAATAAAAAAATCGTATTATTGTTTAGAAAACGTCATCACTAATGTATGAGTGTAAGGATATATAATTGACGAGTTGCAAGTCGATACTAAAGTAGATATATTATTTTATAAGTCATATATTGTGAATGACTATTGTTATGAAGCCTGTATCCCTGGATTTGTTTTGTATTTTATTTAAGTATACTGTATATTCACATTATCTGCGTTAATGTGTAAACGTGAAAGCTTTTTAGAGACTGAATTTATGCAACCGATTTTTTTTTTTTTTTTTTTGCATTTGATGCGATCTGTGACCCGTTGATGTCTGACTACGCAATAGGAACGGTTACGTCTTTGAAATGAATACCATATACTATAAAATGTAATATAAATATAAACTGTATTTATTTTTTATTTATTGTGTTTTTTAAATACATGTTTACATATTTATATATAAACATAATCTATTTTTCAGATATTTATTATTTTTGGTTTATGTGTAAATGTAATTGTATTATGAACTTTCATTTGTCATTTGTTAGTTTTTGTATTGGACGAATGCTGTAACTTGTTAAGACGTTTAAAACAAACAAATTCAATTCAATTTTAGATATATTTGAGTGTTTTATTACATTTTTAAATTAAATTATACGATTATTTTGGGTAATAAACAAGTTGTTTGATTCTGGTCACGGTAGCTTTCTTTTGTGTCTGGCGGTCTTGTATTTCCCTCTCATATGGTATACTGAGTAAATACATGGAATGAATGCGAGTTTCTTAATGGAAATAACTGCAGAGGAGGGATTTTATTGTGTATAGTGACATCTAGTGGCAATTTAACTGCATTATCGTCAAAGTCGTGCCATATAAAGAAGCGGGTTTTTATGTCTTCTTGTCAAATTAATCGAAACAAAAACGACAAAAAAGTTCATGAAAATCTATTTTTATTTGGATGCAAAACTCACAACTCAAAGCGATACTGGAGCAGATAAGAGGAATACTGATTTGCTGGTTGTGTGTATGTCCGAGTTTTGGCTATTTTGTCATCGCCGTTTTTGGTTATCACAAGAGAACCAAACAAGCATCAAAAACAAGGAGTGAAAATACAACTACACTGAACATTATCAGAGGTTTATAAAGTTTATATAGATTTTTATAGCTTTTCTGCTCAGCCTACTTTTTGCAGTTTAATTTATTAGTTTATGTAGTATCATGATAATTGTTGTTGATTAGTCACCGTTATTTTATCCTCTGATAATGTTCAAGATGCTTGATCTGATGCAGGTCATCACAGAAGTAGTTTGATTTTGTTACATAGAAAACTGTTTACTGTTTTAGCTGCCTAACACATAGCGTTTACTTCTCATGTTGTGAACTGAGAGTGGCCACAGATGGAATTGGGGACTGCGTATAAACTCAGTCTGAGGTAAAATTTTCTAAGAAAACAATAAAATGTACACATAAAGCAAAGCATATTAAAGCAAAGCCTAAAGGCAGAACATAATAATACTGAGGACTTAACAGATTCTTCTGCGCTCTAAGGTAACTTAGGTAGTTGTCACATTTTGTTCTGTCAAATCTTGCAATAGAAACCAATGTTTTGATCCACAGTATGAGCTACATTCCATCATGGTGTAAACAGAAATATACATCAAGGCATCTACTCGAAAGGATTGTATCAAAATGTTCTAAAAATATCTCTGGTTGGTCTCACAAAAGCAAACTGTATCAAAAGCATTGGCCAAGAGCAAGCAATATAATAGGCTTAAATCTTTTTACACAACAAAAAGCAGGACAACCAATCACATCGCTTGATTTTGGACCTGTAAAGTCCCATACGGCACATGCAATTCATTTAACTCAACACAATCAAAACACAATACAGAAAAAAAGAACTTTTACAGCTTAACATCAGAGAGAGAACCTTGATTGGTCTATTGTGCTTCATACAGATTAGGCTTGGCCCGTCTATACAACAATCATGGGCTTACATCACAGATGTGTTCAAGCTACCAAAGGCAGAGGCATCACAAAATGTCTGTTATTAAGAGTAACAAGCTTTATGAATGATGTAAACACATGTATTAGAAAATCATTCTGTAACATGGGCCATTCCTTGTGCATTTACCACTTTTGGTGTTGTATTCTCAGCATAGATTTTTCCAGTGGAGTTATTTCTGGCCTTTATCTTATCAGCCCCACCGACTTTGTGATGCCTCTGTGTGTGTACATCTAGGTGGCCTTAATGTGGGAATTGCTTGGTGTAAACATAGTGAGATATGGGTTTGACTACACAGGCAGCATGGTACAACTGCAATACTGTAGTTTGGACAGAAATCCTGATGAATTCATTATTGACCTAATTGTTATACATTCCTATGTTTCATAACATTGCACATGCCTTCATGAATACGTAGCACCATGCAACCTGAAAATAAGATGGCTCCTGAATGCATCAAAATCAGAACAAGCTATTTGTAATATTTTTATATATAAAGTAAAAGTCATAGATGGTCAATGAGCAAAATAGTTAATAATCAATATCTATATATTTTTAAATATTAGGCTGGAATTTTATTACTGTTGATTTAAATTATGCTGGCACTTGAGCACTAAAGGGCCCTTATTCAACACTAACTAACTCTGAGCTAGAAATTCAACTGTAACACTTATATTAAATCATGTGTCCAATGGCAGGATGTTAGTTTGTAAATGGAAACCAATACTTAATGATTAAAACACTTTGGCCATAAAAATATACCTGAATTATTTTAGGTATGAGTCTCTTTGATTAGACTTCTATGTCCAATATAAAAATGCTCAGGGATATCTTAAATTTTACCCTCTGGGATTCATCTGCACAAAAACATACAATAAGCACAAGTGTTAACTGATCAGTTGTGATGGAGCAAGCCTGTCTGGAGTGTATGAATGAATGGGTTTTCCTTGTTAAAGGGTGACTGTGATGATACTAGTTACAGTGGTGCATACCACCAAAGGTGGCACAGTGTACAGTGGCGTGTCTCAGTCTGGGGTCATTCATACTGGGGGACGGCTCACTCTTCAGCGGTGTGGGACAGCTGCTTCTCATACAGGCTTAGAACATGATGCACAAACTGGTACTGCTCGCATGTCTGGATCATCCCTCCCCTAACAAAGATATCAGACAAACACAATATCAATCACAAATGCAAATTTTCAGCATTATGCATTAGCATCAGTTACACCTAAACAAAGAAGCAGTAACACAGTATGTTGAGTGCCTGTGAGTAGCCAGGCCTTTTAAAATATTGTATATCTAAAGAAAGAAATTGCTTTTGCTGTGTTATGAATTGAGACTGTATATTTAAATTTCTGCCCATTCATATCTATTGTGGTAACAAGACTAAATCACTAATGAATGGAATGCATTTTAAAGCAAATATAGTTCAATTCATGACATCCCAGTTTGCCCTAAAAGTATAACAATAATAACAGGTGCATGCCATTTAGGAGTGCCACTTTTAGGGCAGAGCCATTGTGCAGCCAGACAAAGCTAACTGGGTCACTTTAAAAGAAAATGAAACATGTCATTGCTCTTAGTCACACCTGTACTTTTCCTGCCATTGATAATCATCATGTTTGCTAGGTAAGGGGTCCAAAGGACAGACATTTTGAGTTGTATTGACAAACCACCTGGTCTTGTTTACACTCCTAAGGTTTGGACTTTGGTAACTGGGCCACCTTTTCTATATATGTAAATATAAACTGGGGTACAGCTATGGCTTAAGAATATCTCACCTGTCCAGACGGAGCTGGCAGGTAGCTCTCAGGATGTCAACCACACCCTCAGTCCTCAGCTGCTTGCACAGGATGGAGGTGGCAATGAAGCAGCCAGTTCGACCTATTCCAGCACTGTGAACACAAAGTAGGGTGGGGTAATGGAAAACATGGGATACTGTAATTATTAGCATTAATTTGATTAAAAACATATCCTCCCTGGGGAAATCAGGTTCTCTTCAATTAGATAAATGTTTATCCAGGCTTATTTTCACCATATCATCATGCAGCATCTCTAATGAATTTGACAATTTGGTTGCAGCCAACAAAAAATTCATTGTGTTTTAAATTAAATGTATTGCTTTTTACTTAGAAGTAGAACACAAATTATTGTACATTGCAATATACCTATATATATGAATTATAGCAAGTTTACTAAACAGAAGTAACTATATATTAAGTATTTTCACATGCTTTTTACTATAGCTAACCTTACCTGCAGTGCACAATTGTAGGGCCACTGGAAGGTGGGGCTTCCTCTCTGGCCCTTTCCACTTCCTGTACCAGTTCGAGAAGGGGTGGAGCTTTGTCTGGGGTCTTTTGGTCTGGCCACGAGGTGTACCAGTACTGACGCAGACTACGCTCCTCTCCTTCATGCTGCAACATGCATCAACACACAATTCAGGAACTTATGAAATCTTTAACCAACCTGTGTGCATCCTAGTGTGCCACATGATAAATTTTGGTCCAAGTACAGTTATGTAGACTACATCTAGACTACTGCAATTCGATAAAAACATCATTTTCAATTCACGGTGCTGCTTACAATTGTCTGGTAAGTATGCAATTGTCAATCTCAATATAGTACAAAGTATTGAGTAAAAAGGATGCTTTAATTTTGTTTCTGACTATTTGATATTTATACTAAACAATACTACATATGATGTTATATCATATTAAATGTAAAATCTAGATAAACCCATTGTCTTCTTGAATTGTAACGTGTATCTGAGTACATGATATTCTGCCCTGAGCATGTGGCACATTAACATTGTGGTCATGCCTGCATTAGTTCACCTTCAGAGTAAACACCCTCAGACTGTAGTCGTCTTCCTGCGTTACCGAGACAACCGTGATCTCAATGCCCTCATGGGTCACAGTGTCCTCAGGCCAGTACTCTGCACATTTCTGAAGGATGCATCAGCCAAACACTTGCTTATCAGTGTATGTCCAATTATGAAAGCATTTATTAAACAGGATCATCCTCCTGCCATGCTGCACCTTGTTTTTACACATACCTCATTCTTCTCTTCCAGGTTTGTGATCATTACGATGATTGGACATCTCTCCTGCCACACCATCCTCCAGAAGTCCCCCACTGTGTTCACAGTAGGACCCTGGGTGGCTATGTATGCATGCTCCTCATCATCATAACCCTGCACACACAAAACACAAACTTACAGGACTGTCACAGGATGCATAGCAGCATCCAGCAAGGGTGTGTTTTGGTCTACCTTTAAATAATTGGCATTGATGTAGGTACTGAGGAACTCCTCTTCATCCTCTGACTTAAGGATAACTCTGCTGTGTGTGTCTGGAAATGAATAGTTAAAGATGTGTGTGAATAAATAATACGTGTGTGTTTGGGGAGTGGGGGGGGTGGGGGGGGTGTCATTGTGACACTCACTTGGTAAAATGGTTTTGTAGCGGTTCTTCCTCACTAGCCCTGGGTAGTTGTACTCCTTTGGGTCCACAAAGTTCATGGGAGTTTCCTGTTGATGGTCACATAGAACAATACATATTCTGTATAACAGCACTGTTACAATGATGGAAGTGTGGTAAAAATAGATAAGCAAACTAAAACATATACACACCACATAAATATATATTTAAAACATTACATCAAATCATATCTTTTATATTCTACATTGTACTTAACTGCATCTGAATATTTGTGTGAATGCACATGCTTCTGCCTAGCAGACATCGCAATCCTTCATGGGTTTTCATATGCAAATATGCTTGTATGTATTCTTCTTCGCCCACTTATCGGCAATGGAAAAGCTTACGGGTGTGTGCGGAGCTCCACTGGGTGTTGTGTGTGGGAGTGTGCATTTCTGTTTGTGTCTAGGTGTGCATGTCCATATCTTTTCCGGTGAGTCTCACTTATGCTGCAACTATCTGTTAATCTAAGGAGTGTAGGCGTGTAGTCGCTGATGCCGCTCTCACATAAAACTCAGCCTGCAGGGCCTGGTCATCCATGGCCCGGCTGTGCAGCATGGCAGGGGTCAGGATGTGCGTTCCCTGTCGAAGGTACTCCTGGGCTGACTTGTCTCTGGGGGACAGCTGTGCCCCGTAGCCATAGGGCTCTGTGCAGCCTGGTGTGCACATGTCTAAAGTCAGGGAGACATTAGAGCCCCTCCTGTTTGACATATAAGGTCAACAAATACAAATGAAAAACACATGTACTGTATGTGTGCATATTATCATTTGATGTTTTTTATGTACTGTTTTATGAGTAAATTAAAATGAATATGCATACCGTTCCTGAAGCCCCACTGGAGTGACAGTAAGGGTTGCAGAATCCCCCTCTGTCCTAGTATCATTGCCTATGTCAAACACTGGTGTTTGGGGCACAGGGTCCAGGTCCAGCAGGTCCTCCTGGGCATCCGTCCACTCTGACAGAGTAAAGGAAGGCTGGCGACTCACAGACTGACGTCGGTCTCCGAGCTCCTTTGGTACAGTTCCTGATGACCACAAGCCAGTGCCATAGCGCCACTTACACACCATGTGGATGACCTTCCAGGAAAACAGCAAATATGAAAAAAATTCTATACCTCAAAATAAAGCAGCCTTTCTACCTCTATGCATGTATGAATATTTGACATCTGATGTAATCCAGCCAACAAGGGGAAGGCAGTATCTTGATACTTTTTAACCCTTGTCCAGCCCTGTAAACAACTCAGAGCCTTTAGTACCAAAAGTGCTCACGTCCTTAAAAGTCAGTTATTGATGATATTTTTTTCCACTTTGAATCACTCAAATCTTTTAGTCAACTTGAGGTTTTACTATTTTTATCATTATGTCTTCATCCTACAGTAGTTGACAATGAAAGAAAAACACCACCAAAACAGTATATAATGGAGACCTTAGCCTCAAGCTTCTATTGAAATGGTCATCATATGTAAAGTAATGGTAGTCAATGGTACCAAATGTGATGTGCCAGTCTCTCCAGGATGTCCTTCAGCCTGGTGCTTTCCAGCAGCTCCTTGCTTGGTACTTGATCCTGCCACCTCACTACTGCCATGTACCGTAACATAGCTCTGTCTGTAGTTCTGTAGTCAGCTTTCTGGTGCATTTTCATGTGTTTTTTAGCTGTCTATGGTAGGAGGAAGATTATTAAAATTATCTGTATTTTTAGATTAACTTAACAGGGAAAAGAATAACGCGGCTAAAAAAAACTCAAAATGTCACTTGCATACCTGCAAGCATACCTGCAACACCTAAGCACCTTATTAAATATGCATGCTGTTAATTTGCATAACAAATTAAACGCAAATTAACTAAAAGAAAGATAAATGCTGTGCCTGTGCTTTTTCCATTTGTTTAGCTCGTTTCATCCTAAAATGAACAAATATGAAGAAAGTAGTGGAGAACGATGTATGCTCTGTCTGTCCTGTCCTCTGCTGCTCTCTCTGCCCTGACGTCGCGCACCAAGAGAGAGGGGGGCGCTGTCACAGTGTGCTCCGCAGGGGAAGGCGAGGGGACGAGACAGAAGCTACTGAGCGATCCTCAAAGAGTAAAAGAGTAAAATGCGGGACACAGGCAGCTTTTAATTTTCTGATGTCATTTGGAGTCATGCACAAAGTCAATTATTTTATCTCCTTCTGGAAAAACCAGAAGCCCCCTTCCAAATCGCACTCTGCCTACATTGATCTTAAACTTTTCTAACACTCCTGTTGATGTCTTCACTCTCGATGAGGCTCCTGTATACAGGTTCATCACCATTGTAGCCAGTCTCTCAGGCACCATCTGTCTTCTCCCACCTCAGTGCCTCACGGGGAACCCTATCAAAAGGGTTTTCCAGGTCTACAAATATGTGGTATAGTTGTTTATTTTTCTCTCTAACTTTCTCCTGCAGCTGTTGCATAACAAATATTGCGTCCACTGTTGATTTTCCTGTTGAAAAACCAAACTGCCTGCCATCAATGGTTATCATCCTGAGTCTTGCTACCAGCACCTTCTCATACAACTTTATTCCAAGTTCCAGCAGACAAATTCCTCTGTAATAGCTACACTGCAAAGCATCTCCTTTTCTTTTGTATATGGGGGTTGTGTAGCCAATCCTCCAATCCTCTGGGATTGCATTTTCTGCCGCTCGTTGTAATACTTCTGTAATCACTCCCACTCCCGGTTCTCCAGTGCTTTTTAGCATTTCAGCTGTTAGTCCAGAAGGCCATGGTGCCTTACCATCCTTCACTGTGGCCAGCGCTTTTCTCACCTCCACTTGTGTAATTTTGTTCAATTGGTCTTTCAACACCCTTCTCAGTTTCCAGGTTGTAGGGTTTTTCTTTGGTCAGTAGAATGTTAAAATAGTTCCTCCACCTTTCTGTAATGTCTTTTTCATCAATGATAATACTGTCATTCTTGTCTTTGATGAACTTATTGTCATTGACATCTTTCTTTCGTCATTTGCTTTGCTATTTTGAACTCTTTCCTTTCCTTCTTGCGTGTCTAAGTCTCAATGCCATTCCTTCCATGCTTGTGAAGAAAATCTTTGCTTCCTTTCTTCTTTAGCGATACCTTTCTCTGTCTTCTTCCTTCTATGATTTCTGCCAGTTCTTATAGCCAGTTTTCTTTTCTTGTATAGACTGCTGTACTTCTGCCACCAAGTCTCTCTTTCTCTTACTCCTCCCCTGATGTGAATCCACACACATCTCTGGCCACCAACAGAACATTCTCTTTCAGCTCTTCCCAACTTTCAGGCCTGCTTTGCGCCCACCTTTTGCTCAGGCTCTGCTGGTACTGCTGTTTCGTGCTTTCTTTAAGGTTCCAGATCTTAATCTTCTTTTCTCTTTTCTTCTTCCTTTTCTTGTTTATTATCATTCATTCATTCATTCATTTTCTTCTGCTTATTCCCATTAGGGGTCGCAGGTGACTGGAGCCCAGTAACTTTGGGCCTTAGGTGGGGTACACCCTGGACAGGGACCAGCTTGTCACAAGGCTGATACAGAGACAGTCACAGACAGACAACCATTCACTCTCACATTCATTCACTAGGGGCAATTTAGAGTCACCAATTCACCTAACATATGTATGTCTTTGGACGGTGGGAAGAAGCTGGAGTACCCGGAGAGAACCCACGGTAATGCGGGGAGGACACGCAGACTCCACTCTGCTCGGTGATTTTTAGCACCCCTCACCCATTTAAGGCCCACCAAGGACTTGGGGCCAATTTTTCAAGTGCCATCATTTAGGATTTCTTGGAGCAAAGTTTTATTGCCTGCGTGCCCTTGCTGACGCCAACCACAATTATCGGGGGTGGGCCAAACCTATACCCAAAGGCATAACCTACAAGGCAACAGGTGGTTTAAAGTTAGCGTTTTCCTTCTCTTGGAAACCCAGGCAGGGATTTCCCTACCTGCCCAGCAGAGGCTTTTTATCCATAGCTGGAGCCGTTATGGGTGCTAACACTCTGGACTAAAATGTACCTGGGAGCAGCAATGATTGAGGGGTAGCTCCATTATTTGATTAATATCAAATCAGTCCCCAGAACTCTAAAGGTCCCCCAATCAAGTTCTCCTGGCCAGGTGCAGTTTTAGTAAATTTTGCATAACATTTTCAATTATCAAAACTGTACCAAAGGCTAGACAAGGGTTAAATGTTTCCTGTCAAAATAATAATTGGAAGAGTACCTTCTTAAAAATACATATTATACACTGTATATTTAAGTGGAAGTGTTTACTATTTACTTTGTCGTGCCACCCATTTCTTTTCCTTAGTAATGCTCGTCTACAGAATAATGCCTGAGTGTGCTTATGATCCAACCTCTAACTTCCTGATGTGAACAAAACCATAAGCTAAATATACATTTACTTCCTTTTACAATTTTTTTTTCTCCACTGTGGGCTGTCATAGGGACAGGAGGTCAACCAACCAATAGTTTATTTAAGATATGCATTTTAAGATAGGCAAACAGCGAAGTGCTTTTTTGAAGCAATTATACCCTACTGGCTGATATGTTTCACTTAGTTTAACTGAGTAAAACAAAATTACAATGTTCTTGTAAAAGCGAACTACTCATTCATTCCTTTGTTTTGTCAATCAAATATAAAAAAATCCACAACCTCATGGTCTTACCATGATAACACAGATAGCAATGCCGATGCCTGCAGTGCCATGGACAATCCAATTGTGCTCTTTCGTGTTGGCAACCTCCTTCATCAACATCATTGACTTAAAAATAGAATACAAACAGGGTACTGTTGTAGGGAGTTTTAAGATTATATATAGTATTTCCGTATTATCCTGTACTGATACTTACATCCACTCCAAAGATAGGGTGGCAAGGAAGGATGAAGCTAAGGTAGAAGTCTATTATTTGCAGAGCTTTATAGATGGAGGAAAATGGCCCATTTCCTTCCATTACAAAGAACACCCAATAGCCCTGGAAAAAGAGAGTAAAGATAGCCTGTGTGTTTGCATGCTCCAGTCATTCATGCATGAGTAATCAGACAAGAGCTGTGCTTTTTCTCACGTAAAAAAGGTCCCTTACACACAAGAAGAAATTAAATAGTAATACAGCCTAGTCCTACTTTGATTACAAAAAATGAAAACAGAGATAGCAGATTTAGAAACAATATTTTTTACTACTCTTTATAGATGACATACCGTGACCTGGGAGACAACAAAAAGTGCAGCCCAGCAGTGGATCTCTACGATCAGAGCATATACTTTGTGTAAAAACAATTCCTCTCCTTGTGAGCTCTGAGCACCATCTTTGCATCCAGTAGACTTATCCTTACTAGGGAATCCATCAAGTATTTTGTCTATCTTTGTGGGCTCATCCAGCCACACAGGATCCTCATCAGGCCTTAGGAAGATGGAGTCCTCGGTGGGCGAACGCGTGGAGCTGCTCAGCTTGCGGGTCATGCTCCCCCAATCAAATGAAGCTCTCCTGTGTTTACAGGCATTTTTTACATTACCACAATGTAATGACAAATATGGCAGAGCACATTTGTTATCATATGCAGAATAAGAACAATCATAATAATCAATACATTAATAAAATGTGGGGCTAAATATTGAATACTCCAGAAAATGTAGTCAGTTTTTGTAGACAGAAAAATGACAAATAGACCAGCCTTTTGTAAATTATTTGAGTTTAGTTTGGCTATGCTGACAATTATCATCTGTAAGGTAATAAGTATCTTATAGACTCAAACATAAGACGAATATACTATCCAGAACATTATAAAATTATGTAATCTCCAATTAAACTGTCTTGCGTTGCCACTGAAATCTTTTATTTTGATTCATGCAAACAGCTTCAAAGCCCACTAAAAAAAAAGGATTTTCTCTTTGCACAGTGTGAAATACCTCCATACTTTTGAACTGCTTTTGAATGTGTGGAGTAAGGGCCAAATGACAAAATGATGACTATAGCTTTCTTTGTCAGCCTGTGCATGTGTGTATTTAAATGAGTGTGCATATGACAGAGCATGTTGTCCCACTGGCCTTTTCAGATGTATAGCTAAGCGGCTTGGAGTGGCTGTCATATCCGGATCCTCTTGTCTTCGTCAGATTGGACTCAATTGTGTGAATGTGAGTGTGAGAGAGAGAGATTGGGCGCGAGGGCCTCTATTGTGGAGAGATGAGTCAGGGGTAGCGTGTTTACAGCCCTGTCCGTCGCCTAGGTAACAGAGTGGCTCTCATCCGTCCTGAGTATTATCATCAACTGACAGAGCACGTACATACACACTCTCAATCAGTTAGCAGTGTATTCAAAGCTCCTTTTCCATCTAGCTCTTTTGTCCTTCAGCCATTAATAAAGATGTTTTGTACATTGGCTGATTACTGCCACATGGAGCGCGTGGATGTGTGAACATGGGGGAAGGTGTTATTCCATATCACTTTCTCAACGTGTTTTCATCAATGGATAGCTTTTAAGAAATAGACAAAATGCACAGTCGCGTGTGAGATTATCTGAGCAATCACATGACTCACCTATGTAGATGATAGGGTATGAAAGGGTAGATCACATGATCAAGTGAAGTCCTGTATTCTGAAACAAACGCCTGTTGTCAGTCATTGTTTAGCAGAGACCTGAGGGAACACAATAACAGATATAAAGTAAAGGGCAAAGGAGGTGAACACACAGAAAGTTATTTTTGTTTTATGTGGCCAATAAGGAGTTACAAATAGCTGCTTCTGTACCTCAATGGTGCATTTTATTTTAAAATTCTTGAACAATTGCCATTTTTGGAGTGATAAGGTTAGAGGGCCCAAAATATAGATGACTATTTTAATCCATAAGCAAATAGGCCTATGGATTGTTACATCTATCCTAGGAGATAATATGTATAAGTGCTATTAGTCTAAATGATAAAGAACAATAATGCAAGTGGAGCTATTAATGTACTTCTGATATTCCTGTCATTTTACATATAGTGGAAATTAAAATCCTGCTCTGCCTATTGTGCTGGAGGAGTTACATTCTCAGGTAGTCAGAATCCATTCCCACATCATGACTGTGGTCGATCTGACCTGTGACTCAAACTTGACTGGTCACACAGTGACAGAGTTAGTAATCCAGTTTTATCTAAAGATGGAACAGAGTAGCACCCTTGTCAGCTTCCAGCTGTGCTTTCATGAGCGGAGGATGGTGACACAGTAAACTGTCAGTACTTCTTCTCCCTGCCTTTCTTCCACGGCTTCTCTCTTACCCTATGTCCCAGAGAGACAGACACAACTGGAGGCAGACTAAGCCTCCGAAACACTTTCACAACACTGGGCTTGAATCAGTATGCGTAAAGCCTCTGCCCCCTGCCTTCCCCTGAGCCAGTGTAGCCTGTTAAAGGAATAGGACCACACCAAAAGTGCAGGTGTTGAACAGAGGGGAGCCGCTCTGTGAGTCCTTTTCCTTCTCTCTTGCTGGCTGCGAAGGTGGTTTTGAAGTGATGACGCCAGTTACCCGGCCTGCATCCATGGTAACATGCATACATACAATGCACTCACATACACACACCTGCGTGCTTAAACGTATAAGAGGGAAATACAGCATGGCTCCTCTTTTAAACAGCATATATACAGTCGGATGAGAGGACGGATGGATGGAGAGGAAAGGGCTGTGCTTTTTGTGTGAAGGTTGTCTGAATCAATGACGCAGTGAGGTTGGCGTTTTGGTAACTGTGGCAACCAGAACACTGTACACACACCAACACTATGGTTCACAGCATGAAAAATAATATAAAAAAAACCCACAAACACACAAGCACACACTGGGAGCGCAGTGACAATATTCACTTTGCTCTGAATTTTCAGCCACTCTTGGATTCCACTGTAAATACCTATTTTTTTACTTGGCAACTACATGGCTTGTCAAAATGTCTGCTGCACCTATTCCCTTCATAGATACTTTCAATAACACTATTATTATTTTTTCTTATATAATAAAATACAAAAAAAGATATTACTTTAATAATGCCTAATGCCTGTCTGTGGAAAATATTTTTTGTAAACATATAGTTAACAGTAAATGGGTGGGTAGTACAAATTCATATCAATACAACTGCTGAACAACTGAGTTTTGATCAAATCTATTTCTGGTCCTTATCAAGACAGCAATAGGACAGAAAAATCGAGAAAGAGAGAGATGACATGGAGTAACTTGACCTGAGGCCACTCTATATTATGTAGTACTGTCTTAGAATTGGCTGTACCAGGTATGACATAGAAGCAAGATTTTTATCTTATCAATAAGTGCACTCTCATTTTTGCCCACCAATAAGGATTGTTGTTGTGCTGTAAATTTGCTAAGCTTTTTTAAGTATTCAAGTAAAATCATACGTACTCTAAAGTTGCTATAGGTGTAATAACCAATTGAGTTAGACGTGTCCGCTGCATACTCCTCATTCCTCACTGATGGGACACTGTCTTTGGGCCCTTACTAACACCACCCCCTCAGTCCTTAAATAGAGCATGTGCGTAGTATTTCCATTGATCCGCCTGCCATCCAGCTGAGTCCAAATGCTCCATAGAATAAAGTCATGAGCTCTGTCCTGGGAAGACCACAGAGTTACTCCACACTCACAGATGTTTAATGCCCTCTCCTGCTGTATGGGACAAGAGGATTTAAAATGATCTATGTTTTCCTTTCAGCTACCTTATAGTCGTCAATAGAATCCAAATGTGCTTTCTAGTTTTAGTTGTCAAAGTGCTCATGTAGCAAGGAGACAAGGTAAGCGGAAGCTCATGGTAGAAGTGATGATTGGACGGTAACATGAGATAGTGTCACAAGGGGCTGAGGCTTGCCTATTAACCTCATCTTTACACACACATAATCTTGGAATGACCTTACAATGTAAAACCCAGTGTGCTTGCAGCTGCTTCCTGAATATCTCTAAGACAGATAATCAATCAGCACTATTGTTTACATACTCTTCTACAATAGCCCATGCTGCTGCTCAGAGGCCAATACAAATCTCATTTTATTGTCCATTGCAAACCTAATGGTGAAGCTGTATATTGTATTATGAATAATTTAAATGTGCTGCATAGAGAAATTGATTTATAAAGATAAATCTGGATATGCGGTTGGTAAAAGATATAGGGTTACGACAAAATTGTCCTGTCCGAAAAACAGAAGAACAGTGCTGGAATGGCAGTCATTTCCCTGGCTGGCAGTCATTCATACTAAAGGACAAAACACCATTCATATCACGTACAGGGCTACGGTGAGCTAGAGCGACCACACAGTGCAGAGCTGCTTGGATTAGTAATGAATCACCCAGGGAGGTGGACTGTTGCATCTCTCTCTGGTAACTCCCACATTGTCACATCGAAATGGTACAAGACAGAGCAAACGAAGCAGGAGATTTATACAGGAGCAACATGTTGTCTGGCAGCGCAGTCATACACATACAGGCGAGTTTATTGAGCTAGACAGTTGCTGTAGCCTTTTTGCTGGGGAATTGGTATTCAACTCATGTCGCGCAAGAAGGGGAAGCAGCCAATTCCGTGAGCTTTAAGTCTGCTTACCTGGATCATCCCGTTTTTCACATGGCCATCTGCTTCCCTCACTGCCTTCCGAGCCTGAACTGCCAAGGAGCAAAACCGCCAACCACCGCCAATCCCGTTTACTGCTCCTCTGTCTGGAGAAGCGTGTGTGCATGTGAAGACAGACTGGTGATGGAGAAAAGGAGGAGGAGGGGGGGGGGTATACAGGGGAAGGGTATGTGAATGGGGTGGGGGGGTGGGGGGAGCGGAGGTTGGAAAATAGGAGAGAAAGCAGGAATGTGGTATGTATGTGCGAGAAAGGAAGAGGACGAGCGGTGGAGGAATAAAAAGTCCAAAGGTTTTTTTTCTCTGTTGTTTGTATCCTGGAGGAGAAAGAGTGGAGATCCACAGGCGGCAGCTTCGTCAGTAGGTATATGCAGCAAGAGGCTGTACGGTAGCCTTGGCAACAGAGCCTGGATGAGGGAGCGAGTGGGGAGAGAGAGAGAGAGAGAGAGAGAGAGAGAGAGGGAGGGGGGTAGAGAGAGAAGCTATGAGTGGATGCGCTGGTTACATAGTGAGGACATACAACAACATGATGAAGATATAGCAGACTGATTCCATGCTGCTTAAACATATAAGATATACAAGTAACCATGCCTTTCAATAAAAAAACAACCCCACTGAAATGGACATGTAAACATACCTGTTGGAGCTCATTCATCTCAAACACAAAGACATTAATGATGAGATTTTGTCTATTTAAAAGAGTATCTGTAAATCATTCTTGCCCTGTCCTGTCAGTGTTGTGGCGTTTACAGAACCGTACACCTATAAATCTTTATGTAAAAAATAGATCCCCATGCGGGTTGTAGCCTATTTCTGCTAGATCTCCCAAATGAGAGGCTTCGTGGATAGCCTGCAGACATATAAATGACATTTCAGTTTCCTTTACAAAAACAGAACGTAACCCTAGAATAAATGTGAACGGTGTATGAAATGTGATCAGTGGGACTACGCGAGATAAGCAGCTATGTAACATTGTATGTGTGGCAGATCTATTGACAACATAGACAAGCACACTTATTGTTTTTGTAACACTATGCATTACAGTATCCAGATTGCAAGGAACTACTTGAATCACAACAATGCTACATGTAAGCTTGTATGTGATGCACTATTAATTGTGGTGTGTCCAACAACAGAAGTCCTGGTTTATTCTTGTGTCCTGTCAAAAGGTTACTTAAAATGTCATTTTCTGATTATATATATATATCAAGAAGTTGACAGTAAAAAATCAAAGCAATATCTGGACCATTCCATTCACGTCATCTTTCTCATACAGTACCTGCATTTCCCAGGTTTAGACGGCTCTGCCTCATTCTAATTGCTGCTCTCCTCCTGGTTTACCGTGTGTCTGTCTCTCCCTCTTTCCTTCCTGTGTCACCATATGGTAGCTTTTTTTCAGTAGGCTCTTTGAAGTGGCCAGCAGGGAACAGCATATCCTGTAATGACACATAACACAATATGACAAAATTGCATATTAATATGACATTACAAAAAAAAAAAGAAAAGAAAAAGAGAGTAAAAGATATATTAATTTGTTTTACTGTAGTACTTCACTTATTAAGACCAATTTTCTCTTATTAAACGGCGTCCTCCTCAGTCTTCTGTCCTTCCTTTTATTTATGGCCCACTCCAGAGTGCACTCACCATCCATATATCTCTCCCACACAAACCTGGCAGGCCTTAAGTCCAATCAGCTAAACGAATTCCAGCGTACTTCCTTATTACCTCCTCCACTTCATTCCCTCTTTTAAAATTGACCTCACGTTTCCACAAACATCCTCCATTTTAATCCTCAGCCCAAAGTCACTGTCACATAGTGTCATTGGTAAATGTCAGAATGTTATTGAATTATTGTGGACTGTCTGGCTAACTATGACTCTAATGCATGTTGTTTCTGAATATAGTGTACTGTATTGATTTGTTTTTATTTATAGCAAGAACAAGTAAATAAGTAGGTTATGTCATTCTGTGAGTGAGATAGTTTCAAAAATAGGGACCTCTAGAGGCCACAATGCTTACTGCAGGTGCCTTTATGATATCACGAGCCTCTGGAATAATAAAGTGGATTTGTTGTTCATCTGTCAATGATACAATGAGACTAAATTTGAATGCTACATATGATTTCCTGTCCACATAGAGGTGGAGTCTGACTATCTGGAACCATAATAGAAGTCAGTCTAAAAGAAGCAAGCGGGTAATCTTGGTACACATTTGCATTGCAGGGAATCAAAGAGCTGTAAAGACTGATGACAGGAGGCTGCTGCAGTCAGCTGATTTTCTCTGCATGAAATACAGCTATATACACACTCACAGTAAAGGAGTTGATCAGTGAAGTTAGACACTATGTACTTAATTTAATGGAAATCCACCTAAAGGTCCAAGCTAGTATACAAGATGAGAGTGGTGGAATGCAACAAAGTAAAGGTACTTTATTTAAGTAGAATTTTAATGTGTCTGCACTTTGCTTGAGTAAATTTTACAAGGGGTACTTTTACATTTACTTCACTACATTTTAGAGCAAGTATCTGTACTTTTTACTCCACCACATTTCTAAATTGGTTTGCAATCATGCATTTTTGCAGTTTTGTCATTGTAGACACACATTACTTAAATATAAAAGCTGCAGTAATGAGGTACTCCTTTAGAAACATCAGAATAATAAAGACAGAAGACCTCAGTGACAGATTCAGCCTCTTCTACTGCACCAGTTTGTTGTCAAAATCCCTCACATTTAACACATTAATGAGCTGTCGAGTCTGTGTGAAATACTTTTTTAATTGCATGTACATTTAAAAGTTAGTACTTTTATACTTTTACTTAAGTAGAATTTTCAAGGTGATACTTTTACTTTTACTTGAGTAAATGTTTGCACATTTATCTGTACTTTTACAAAGGTGAATTAATTGAGTTCTTCCTCCACCCCTGCATGGTGGCAAGCATCTGTTGGCGCAGATGTGTGCAGCCGCGCTTCTGTCAGTCTACCCCAGGGGAAACTGTGGCTACAGAATGTAGCTCACCACTGACTATGGAGTGAATGCAATACCCCTTCCCTTCTGTGCAAAGCGCTTTGGGTGACTTGTGTCATAGGTAAAACACTATATAAATCCCATTCCCAAGTGGAGTTTCAATAGGCTACTTGTGTTAGTTTGATTATGTTTATAGCCAACATTAGGTCCCTGCAGGGCTACCATAGATGTTGACATGAGTGAGGTGTGGATTTGCTATGGGCATTATCACCACCAGAGGCCACTAGAAAAAACACAGCACCTGTATGTGCCCTTATAAAATTTTTGTCTTTAAAGATCGGTTGTGTACTTTTATGACCATTTTGAACTTTTGGAAGCGTGCAAACTGCTATTTCTTAGAAAAATATCCTAAACTGTAAAGCATCTGAACAGCTATGGTAGCCCTGCAGGGACATGTTGTTGTCTAGGAACATGAACAGATGAACAGAAGCTGTAGATGATGATTTTTTTTTTAATGAAACAAATCAAATAGTTACTTAGTAGTGGCAATGAGTACAGTAGTTACGAGATGCACACAAATAAAAACATGTTTTTTTTTCTTCTAGTCTTCCTTGTCCTCTGTGAGCAGTCCTAGTAAAAGGATGGGCAAGTTATGGAACTTCCACTGGAGTTTTCCAATATAAAAAAATCCAAATCAATGTTTATTATATATATTTTAGCAGAATTATACAACCACCACCTTACTTTCAGAATTACTGACAATTAATTTTTAGGGCCGGGAATCGATAAAAAAAAATTAACTAATTAATCGCAAATCTGAAAAAATTAATAGAGATTAATAACTACCAGTTATTAATCATGATTAATCATATTATGAGTTCACGTACAATCACAAAATTGTAAATTTAGAACATTTATTTTGAATTAACATTCACATACTTTACTGTAAACCTGTGCAATGCAAACAAAACTTGCAAAGAAAATAAATTAATAGTCTCTTTGAGGCCTGTAACTCAGACAAAGTTTGCCTAAATAAAATACAACCAACAAAAATACACAAAACTTACCTAAAAAAGCATGTGTAATCTCTTTTAGAACTTTAACAAAAATAAGTTTAATTCTTCAATTAATAACAATTGTTTTGGTTCACAACAGTGTAAATACTATGAACTGTGTTACTCCAGTGGCAATTGAACTCATCCTTGCATAAACTGCACATAACTTTTGTTTTGTCTATATTGCTGTCTGGTGACGATCTGAAACAGAATTGTCCATTTAGCAATGTGTCTTTTTGGTCACTCATGTTGCTTTAGCTCGCTCACTTGTTGCATTAGGCTCGTTCCAGATGAACTGCGCCTCGCCTGGATTGTGAACGAGAGTGCACGACCGCAATGAGAGGAGGGGAAATACGCCTGTACTGAAGTCGGACAGTTTGTGGCTCAGATCACGCACCATTACGCCCGAAATCACTTCTCGTGTGTGTTGGTTTATCCAGGTCAAAACTGTACTGTCTGTATTAAAAAAAAAAAAAAAAAAAAAAAAAAAAGAGGCGGGGGAAGAAGGAGAGGAGGGCAATAAAGTGTCGTGCGTTACGTTTCTGATCAGCACTGAACTCAGATCCAATCACCTGTCCGTTCACCGCTGACAGGTGTGCGTTTTCCCATCATGCACTGAGCCGTGCAGCCTCCGCAGTTGCTCCTGATGAACTGCGGCGGCTCAGGCGCTGGTCTCGTTTGGATCTCACGGTGACCGTCGCACTTGTGGCATCAGAGCAAGTCGGGAACAAGTCGGACACAAATCTAACCGGCGTGCACTGCGCACAGACCGACACTGATCGAAACTGCGCAAATCTGGCTCATCTCGAACGCGCCTGATGGATGGAAACGGAAATGGGTCATGTTGCTGCCTCGGTCAGTGTCGTTGTAATATATTTGGTGTGATCAAATTAATCGATGCGTCAATTGAAATTAACGCGATTAAATCAATAAATTAACGAACTGCATTAACCCGATAATTTCCCCAGCCCTATTAATTTTATTATAAATGTTCACTCTGGCCCACTGTGGATCAGCATTTTATTCTGTTATTGTACATAATGAACCAAATTATTAGACTAAAAGGACAATACGGTGTAAAATTCAATCTAAACCAGAAATTTAAGAGTAACAATAAACATTATTATAACTCCATTATGCAGCAAGTACAGAGTTACATATCTGTAGAGTAATTATTAGATTAAGAGCACTGTTAATGCCAATGCTTTGTTCTCAGGTTAGGTTATTAATGTATTTAATTCAGTCAGAGTGATAACTTATTGCAGTTACTTCCTCATTCTTTGTGGAACATTTCTTGGTAAACTCACTTCAGTTTGGGCTTCGATACACATTTTTGAGGTGTTACATTTAGTTGTATGTCAGTAAGCAATTCTGAAAGTCCGCTTTCTAGTTCCTGTCTATGTTCAAAAGTAGTTTTACATGTCTTATTCAGCTAAATAGGTGTGAGGGACAAAGGCGCTACTGTTTTTAACACACTTTACATTTGAAGTACTTCCTCATAGCAGATGGAGGCATGAACAGTGCAAGAACAATGTACTAAACAATGGTGAAGACACACAGCCCACCCCTGAACTCGAACCAGGCAACTTCTAGTACAGCTCTACCCAGTGAGCCCTGTCACACAATGGTAAAGACTACTAAAGATTACTCTACTAAAACAAATAAATCACTTGTTCAGCTACACTGTTAGACTTTTCATTGTACTTTGACTGCTTGCGGTAGGCATACCGTAAGTTTCTCTTGTGGTAACTAGGCCTTACTGCAATTCTTTGGTGCGGTAACTAGGCCTTATCGCAATTTTATGTTGTGGTAACTAGGCCTTACCGCAATTCTTTGTTGCGGTAACTGGGCCTTACTGAATTTTTATGTTGCAGTAACTAGACATTATACATTTTAGGACAATCAACCTATCAGTCAGTGTGTTTTTATTTAAAAATACAAATAATATAAAAATGAACAGACTCCATATTTACCATAACAGCATTTCAAAATAAATGTCTGAATGCAAAACTGACAAAACACTAATACAACATATAGGCACAGTAAAGTCAAAAAACAAACACTTCACAGTGCTTTCCACAAGACTTTATACTTCTAAAATACGTGGCTACAAATTAATGTTACATCAGGGTTCCTGCAGGTATCCGCAACTCTGACTTGATGCTATTTAATGCCATTTTTTAATTGTCAGCTTAAATTGTCAAAATTTATTTGCAAGTATTGTAAAATATGGTTCACAAAGTAACAATAATATTGAAAGACAAACATCTGGGAAATCCACCAAAAAAGTGTGTCCAGAATGCAGCTACAGATGACGACAGACTGATGATTGTCTCTGACCTCTCTGGATGTGCTCTGCTTCATGGTCTCTTTACTCTGGGGTGGGAGTTTGACAGTTAAATTTTTTTTTTAAGTTACCGTAAAGTCTTTCTGCGGTTACCGCAAATTTAAAAAATGCGGTAAGTTACTGCACATAAAGGCAAATTATCCATAATGCTATGCAAATTTCAGTAAGTAACTGCAAAGATAGATTGTGGTACATTAACAGGGCACTTTGAGGTAACTTACTGGGAAAATTCCAGCAAGGAGTAACAGTATATTGACCCTTGGGGTTGGAGTTAGTATGTTTGGCTCTGTCTCACAATGGTGCCTATTATTATAGAAATCTGATTTCACAAAAGTATTATTTGCCCTCTGTGGAAAAGTAGGTAGTTATAGTAGTAATAGTAGTATAGTAATAGCTACAGTGGTAGTGTAGTAGAGGTGGTATTGGTAAGTGCAGCTATAATTTTAGCATTAGCAGCACTGTTGTAGAAGTAGGACTGTATGTTTGTGTCAGTCCCAAACTCGAATAAACGAAGAGAGTTGCATCATGAAAGGGATCCTGCATAAAACCTCTGCTAAATTAATATTCCAATCACTGTGTGGTAGGAGGCCGATGAATTGCTTTGAAGGGAGAGGACAAGTGGAATGAAGTTGTGATAGCAGCAGTAAGCACTTTTTACTTTTACTCAAGTAGTAATTTCACTGAATAGTTTAACTATTTTGAAACATTACAAATTTTGAGTACTTTTTCTACCACAGCTCATTACTGTCCTATTCTGAAAATATCAGCTAACAAACCAAATAGCCACCAAGCGAATTACCACAGGCAAAAGCTGCAGACTGAAATGCTAGTATCCACAGCTATAATACAAAGAATGTGGACATCTTTAACCTTTCAAATGAGCTATGAAGTTTGCAAAGTTTTACCAAGTAGTCTCCACCCTCACTGACTTCTGTCACAGTAACCCTACTGCCCTGCAACGTATTTGTCATTTTTTGTGCACTTTAGGAATCCCCTGAGGCCTGGGACAGTTTCGAATGCTTGCTTAGAACTCCTTGTTTTGTCCTATTTTGAAATCTAAACAAGTTTTGTCAGTGAAGATGTAAACAAGCTTGTCCATGGTTCATAGTGGCAATTATGACCATTTGCTTGGCATAAACAAACAGAGATAGAAGAACTCAGATAGTGGGCGGTGTTGGACATATCCTGCTCCGATGAAGGCAGTGATAATGTTTATTGGAAAATGTCCCATTATACAACTTTTTTCACTGTGTCTAAATCTGTTTGTAAGAGTGTAGGCTGCATATTAGGACAAGCTCTAGAGGGCCTTATAGATGGCATGATTAACAATGTGCTAGCATGTTACGTGTCCCAGTGTAGACAGACTGAATTTCATAAAAAAAAAAACAAACAAACAAAAAAAAAACAATCCACAACATTCTATATGCGATGGCTTGGTCTCCATGGAAGCAAGCACCTGAACTATCCCCATAAATGTCTCAGCATGGAACCTGTCCAACTGACCTCTTCTTAAAAACTCTACCGTAATCGTTTTGCATGAAGACTTTAACTTTTAACTTAGATAAGTTTGCATTTGACGTTGGTATAAATGGAGAGGCCTGCCTGGTAACTAAAAACGTATGCCAAATTTTCCATGCAAATGATTTACTGTGGCTTCAGCTGTGTAGGCAACAGGTGTATTAAGTGAAATTACATGAAAATGAAGAGCAATTTAAAGGGCACATATGCTTTTTTCAGGCTTTTTGAATTGGTTTTGGACACATTTGCATTAGTATTTCACATTTTATAACTTAAAATAATGTATATGTAAGGAAAACGTCTTCTTTTGGGGAGCTGTTACTTTGACTTAAAGGACACTTGGTTTTGGTGTCTGACACATCACTGCATAAACTGGCTTTTTATCATGGCTATTATGGAGCTAACAGATAGATAAATGAGCTGACTGCTTTGTAATGACGGCAATTTAAGCGCTGAAAATATCAGAATAATCCAAGAACCATAATAACCAAATGTAATAAAATGAATAAAAGTATCAGTGGACTTGTATGTAATACTGTATACTTTCCAAAGAATTAAGTATGTTGACTTATGTTGTATTAAGTCAATCAATTTCTAAAAGCAAATTTATAAGGATGAAGATACATTCAATGTTACTGTTATATATAATGCTGCCTTGCAGATTTTTTTTAAACTATTATTGCACTGTCAGCATTACAAAAGTCACACTAGGGCAGCAAAAGACAGTAGCAAGTATAAGTACAAGGCAGACACATCAGTTCATCTTAGTTAGGACTTCATCTTAATAACAAACTTTGTCATGTTGTCTGGACTCAAACTGAAGATCAACTACTTTAGGGGTAGATGCTCCACTGAGCCACAAAGCCCTTGTATCTCACAATGGTACTGCAGAATATACAAAAACGAATCATTTGTTCCTTTACTGACCTAGAGTTAGTATTTTGTCGCAATGGTACAGAATCCTTTTGAAGACTCCTGGCTCCAGCCTGTGTTCTGCATCTGCGGCAAACTTGTCCCAGTTCCCAGATCTATGGCCCAATATCCTGAAAATGTCATCAAAATGCGACTGTGACTTTTTGAGTTTCTTGCTAACTGACTAACAAACTAACAGCAGTAAAAAACACAACCTTCTTGATAGAAGTAAAAACAGCATTACTCATCCTTACTCTCTTGAATATAATTTACATTCTGAGCCCTGGTTCATATCTAATCGTAAAATACCAGCTTTTATGGAAGCACTAAATAAAGACTTAAAAGAATTTCAACTAGGGCTCAACAAATGGACATTTCCAATGCATGTACCAAGATAGCATTGTCCAATGTTGATGAGCTTTAACTTTGATATAAATTTATTTTTCTATTATCCCTAATCATGCCAACCATTATCAGTGATGCAAACCTAAAAACATGCAGCTCAAGACAGCCATGACCCTAAAACTTAACCTATCCAAACCTCTGAGGAACACAGAGAGTTCAATGGCCGACGGCCAACACATATAGAAACATAAATTAGGACATTCCTCCATTGTCTTTAGTATTTGTTCTGGAGCTTGAACAGTTTTTTTCTTTCAACAAGAGAAAAACATTTCAGAAGATCACCTTTATAAATAGATTTTTGAACATGTCCTCTGAAGCTTCATCCATTTAAATGTGTGTTTAAATAAAATACAATAGAGGAATTCAACTGAAGGGCATACAAAGAAACATCTGTCACTGTCCATTTTAGTACATCTATTTACATACAAACTGGAAAACATTGCAGCTATTTTATTTGCATAGAACCTTGCTGGCGTCTATTTTATACCAGACATACGGAATAGGAAAAACTTGTGTCATGGTTTGCATTCAAACTTTATTTTGGACACAGGGCATCTGGTCCATTGAGGGAAATACATATATATATATATATATATATATATATATATATATATATATATATATATATATATATATATATATATATATATATATATATATATATATATATATTTATTTATTTATTTATTCATTTATTTATTTATTTATTTATGGATAATCTTAATCACGACAGCGAACCAGTCACACAGTGATTTAGCACAGCTTTTTACATCAGATGCCCTTCCTGCCACAACCAGCCAGATAAAGTGAATAGAGTAGGCAATGTGGACAAAACAGTATGAGCCGACCCTCTGAGTGTGTGTGGATGTGATCATGCCACACAATAATATGCTTCTGATCATAAGTAAGCATGGCTGTTACACATACATTAACTATTGCATGACATGGTATTTGCAGTTGTAAAATATGGTTGTTCCATGTAAGATTAAGCATCAAGTTTAAAATGTGTGCTTTAATATGTGTTTCTAACAGGATGATATAAATACTACTAGACTCATCCACTTGCCTGCTCAAATTAAAACTTAAAGATACTCAAAAGGAAGCCAGGTCAAAGTGTACATAGCCTATATACTGTATATGGTGAGGAATGGAGATGTAGACCCCACGAGAAAAGGAGGAGACACAGAGAGGGCGACTATCTCTGGAGGTTTACATAACATTTCCTTGGGAATGGTAGGTCAAAATGACCACTTCATGCTGTCTGTCTTTATTAGAGTAAAGACAAAACTTCATATGTTTATGTTTTTTTTTTTTGGTTTTTTTTTTACATTCTGACATGTCAGCAAAGCAATTTTTTGAAAGACCAGTAAAGCAAATGAAATTGTATGGAAATCATCATCTAACACTGTATAAAAGCCATAACATCTAAGTAGTGCTCTTTATGCTGCTAATTTTTAATGCATACACATGGGAAATTTGCAAACTCTACTTATCTCAGTCACTGACAATCTATCTTAAAGCATTATTTTCCTGTTAATCTCCATAATCCTATTCTATATTACTGAAGAATGAGGGTATTAATGTCTGGTGGTACTTATTGTTAGAATCATAAGTGAATATGCTAAATACTTTGGGGACTTTAAGGTAGGCTTTATCATGTTATCACACCCTAAAGTAAACAGGTCCAAGCCTAAATAGCATGCCGCTTCCGTCTCACTGACGGTTCTCTCCAAGCATCCTACCAGCATCCAGGAGGAACTGGGGCTATGGGTGTAAGGGTGACTCTAAATTGGCCATTGTGAATAAATGTGAGCTTAAATGATTGCCTGGCTGTGTACTGGCTATAGTAGTAGTGTCTGTAGTGTGTTGCTTTGTGGTGTGTTATACCTGCTATCACCTGCTGATTGTTCATTGTGCACCCCACATCACACCCAAAGCAGTGGTTTCAGTCCCCCAGCCCTGTAAAACACCTGTGGCACAAAATAATGAATAATGCATATGATGATGATAGTATATAAAATAAAATAGATAAAGATAAATAAAATGATAGGTTAAAGACTTTATGTTTCTGCTATTGGTTCAGTTGCGTATGTTTAGGTAGCATAGTCTTTACAAGTCTTAATGCTCTACCATTATATCAATAAGAAATGTATTATAAAAAGCAATAATACTATTTCTCAGTAGGCCTTACGTTTTCACACTGTTCGCCCTTTTTGCTGCTTGTTGCTTCCTGAATATGGTGTTCTGTGGCAAGGCTGATAAAAGGCTTTATAAATAACTCTAACTCTAACAACACTCAGAGGAACACACCCTAACCGTACTTGATATGAAACAGCCTACTTTTTATTTTAAAAAGGTAGATCTCCTTTCAAGTTCCCTTTGAGAAATGTCACATGCAACAAATAGCTAACGGTGTCCCCTAACAGACTAAAAAAAAAAAAAAAAAAAAAAAAAAGACACACACACACACACACACAACTAAACAACTAAAAAGTGATGAGTAAAGTTTACGGATGTGATTACTTTTGCATTGTTCCGTGAATGGTCCACAACTGAGACAGATTCACGGAAACCATTACCTGCGTTCTGCTGGGAAAAGTTAATATTTGCAACTTAGAATCACGTGCCCGGCCCCTGAAACTTACCTTAGTAGTTTTAGTGATTTAATTTTACCAATTGTGGTTAACCACAGGTCTGCTCACAGCTTACAAACTGTGACACATCAGAGGTGGTAATAACGCAGAGGGCAGACGAGGAGAGGAGGGGCACGCGTTGCCCTGGGCTGGGGGAAATCAGGCTGAAACTTCCCTGAATGACGCGCATGGCCGCCGCTGCTCCTCCCCGTTAATGCAACTTTTCACTTCTGCAACTTGTGCTGATGTCGCGACGCTTTTACCATTGTACTGAGGGCTTAACCACAAGCGAGGACAACGACATGACATCGTTCAGGACATGAAAGTATTAACTGGGTAGAAACGACATTTTCCCCCAACGGCATCATGAAAGCATCGCTGGGCTTCACGGTCTCAGTGTGGACTCTTGTGGTTTTCAGTAGCCTTTTCGAGGTAGGATAAAACTCTTTTTAATGTCAAACTGTCAGCAAAGATAACTTTTGAATGTAAAAAGTAACCAACAAGGTAGTTTGAGCGGTTTACGAAACTTTTTTTGTGTGGATGTGAGTGGCCGACACACCTGTTGCGCAGGTAGCGTCCTCAGGCTCCAATGGAATTTCTGAAGATCAGCATTCTAAGTAGCGCTGCTGTGGGAAAATGAACAAAGACCATCAATATTTCCTAAAATGTTTGAGTTATGTCTTTAGTTGAGAAGGCAGTGGCTTGACTTAGGGTTATGAGATTTAACGTTGAGGTTTGTACAGTTAAAAACGTAAAAGGCTATTTTTACTGTTGCATATCTCTACAGTTAATTTCGTTGTAATAATTATTTAAGGAAACACACAGCTTAATTATAGCCTAAATAGTTTTTGTATTGTAATTGCAAAGCCATGGGACCAATAGCCTACTAATTAATTCAAAATTCATTGCATAATTAAAGGTTAATGTCATTTTTATAATTGTTTGACAAATTGTCAAATCATTTTCTATCTTTCATTAGTTGCTTGCATAAATGTATATTAAATTCAGTTTAGCAATACAGTACATGACTATTCAAGACAATAGTACAAGTATGGTCCTACTACTTTGGTAGGGCCCTCTTTTTGGCAGACTATTCTGATTCTACAGGTCAGTGTGCGCTGTGACCTGAGTCCTATTGTGAAATGTGTTAACTATGCATCCTATTGAACCAAGCATGCTTAAGAGATAAGCCAAGGCCTCCAGCTCTGCACAGACACCTGTCCCGGTCTCACTGGTCGATCTAGAGGCAGACACAGTGAGGTGGATAGAGGTTGAGAATGGCATGTGAAGATGTGTGTGGCCAGCACAAAGGGGTCAGGAATGGAATGAAGTGCAGCGCTGTGTCCCTGTCACTCTGCTGCTCATTAGACCACGAGACACCAAGCAGCAGCTCTGGTCACTGGTTAAACTATCAAGGCCTGCAGCTAATCATTTGTTTTATTAGTGATTGATCAGCTTCTTCATACATGAAAACCTCACAAAACTTATGAATTGTTTTGAACAGCCCACTGCTAATGTCTGACGTTAAGAATAATCTGATTCCTTATAAGCATCATCTTTACCTTAGTCTCTTAGTCTTTATAACTCCTTCAGATTGACTGTAAGCAGTCTACCAAACAAAGTGCTCTTAGAAGAAGACTTGTTGCACACTAAACTAATTAACAGATGACAAATGACTCTAACCATAAAAAACTCTACCAGTGTCCTTCCAGTTTAGTTTATTCTTGGAGATTACATACACATACTCTACATATTGTTGTAGACAAAATGACTATTTGTCTTTTTAATCAAAAGAGGAAGATGCAGGGTTGCTTTATTATAAAAGAATTACAGTATAGTAGAGGTCAGACATTCAGGACAATAGTTCTTATCTCAGCTGAAACAGTAACTATGCAGTCCTTTAGCAAATCATCAAATATTTATGTGTGTACATAACTGTAGCAGTGTGATAATTACACTCACATTTTCCTTTATCATTATTTTATTATTTTACCACAATTACTTTCCCCTTACTTTGCCTTGTAATGATAAAATTAATATTTTTGACTTGTATAATTTTCATAAGAAGCATGTACTATATCTATATCTGGGAGTGGTTACATAATGGTACAAAATAGCCGGCTCTCATAGAGAGCTTCCTTGTTGAAGAGATGCGATGTGTGACCAGCACACCTGTGTGCCCTTTAGCTATAAAGGGAAGCAGAAGAGAACTGAGAAAATCATTAAACAAATTACTTATTATAACTACATGCTAATGTCGGATTAAAAAGTACACACACATACAGTATATATAGTTCAGATTTATCTTTCCTATATGGGTTTTCAAGATATTTCTCGTTTATAATGATTTTAACCTAATACTTTTTTAATACATGATGTTTATAATTAGTACAGTATATTTTTACAGTAAGACATGTGTTTACACATACTTTTCATGTGGAGTCCAGAGGTAATGTGAACACATTGACTCATAAGTGATCCAGGAAATGCACAATTTTGCATAAGCTACAGCAGTGTGCATCAACATGCTATTCTAGCTACTGTAAGCCTTTTGTAAACTTTTCCTCCCCCTTTATTGGTTCCTAAGCTGCAATAGTATCAGGAAAATTCTAATGTCAGAGCCATAAAGCTTTCTATACCAAATAAACATAGCATTGTTACCATTTTAGGAATTTGTAAAACTTTTGATGACGTCTGGGATTTGTCTCATGTAAGTGACTGCCCTTCTTCACACATATTTTCACTCAGCATAAATGCCACTTTCTTGCATCCCATTATTATTTTGAAGAGCAAAAGTCAGATATCAAGTCATCCTTTGTGGAATGCTGCCCCTCCGCCCACTCCCAACCCCCTTTAGTGGCATTAAGATGCTTCAGATTAACATCCCCAAAACCGTACAGCCCTCCACCATGTCTGTGCCTGGAAGCTCTGCGTGTTTAAGTGTGTGCTACAAAGAGTCACAGTTCCTCACTCCATGTAAATGAGCCACAGACTCCCCTCTCAAACTCAAAGGCCTTATTGTCAGCACACAGCCATGGTTTTATCAGTGGCAGCTGCGTGAGGCATGGCCGGCAGGGGTAGAGATTCAAAATTATTGTTTTTTTTATTTGTCATTTTTCTGTAATGCATTTCTATGTAAGGCCCGTGTTTAAATATAGTAATATGCAGTAGTTGTTGGCTAGTCAAGAAAAAGGCCAGGGGCAGATGAAGGTGATGTTCTCTTGGACAAAAGGTGCTCTTGTTTTGAGCTTTAGGTGCATTTGGTTAATTAAACTGTGAAGGGCATGTGTCAAAGTGAACTGGTTCTGACATCCCTCATTCATCTTAAATCATTATAGGGACATTATTACTACCAGAGTTTATGTATTGAAAAGGATTGGTCTGTTGGTTGGTTTGTTTGTCTGTTAGCAGCAAGATACTGCAACTCTTAAGGACAGTAATGGGCCAAGGGAGAAATTATTAGTTTTTGGTGTGGAGAACTCTTTCTGGATGCAGGGATTTTTAAAGAATTCTGGGGTTTGTTTATTATCTTGTAGTTTCAGTCATCTGTGGACCACAGCACACGTTTCATCATCAAATTTATACTATGAGCTGTATTCAGGGGTAAAGGCTGGATCTGTTGTGCCACAAATATAATGTACAATGATCTGGATTTACACCAAACACTTTTTTTTACTTAACTGACCACTTGTGGCAGGAGCCAGTATCTTTGGCCCTATCTGACAATGTTAAGGTATCCTTTTAGAAAATCCTGGATCCTGGTGATGTTCATAAGTCACACCCAGACCATACACAGAAATTTAGAAATACTGAGGTCCATCTTGTTAGACTGAGACCGAGTTTAGTCTTGGGTTAATCCTGGTCTAATCCTGGTGTAACCCTATACATCATTTTGTCCTTGTTTTATCCTGGTTCTGTACTGGTTTTGTTCTGGTTTACATGAAGCTTGAGGCCTGATTTAGGTCCTGGTTTTGTCCTAGTTTTGTCCTGGTTTAGTCCTGGTTTTGTCCTATAGTATTGGTTTAGTCTTACTTTAGACCTGGCTTAGTCCTGCTTTAGTCCTGGTTTAGTCCTGCTTTAGACATTATTTAGTCCTGTTTGAACCTACTTAAGTCCTGGTTTTGTCCTGGTTTAGACCTGGTTTAGTTCTGCTTTAGACCTGGTTTAGTCCTGTTTTATACCTGGTTTAATCCTGCTTTAGTTCTGCTTTAGACCTTATTTAGTCATGTTTAAACCTACTATAGCCCTGGTTTTGTCCTGGTTTAGACCTGGTTTAGTTCTGCTTTAGATCTTATTTTGTCCTGTTTAAACCTGGTTTAGTCCTGGTTTAGACCTGGTTTAATCCTGCCTTAGTCCTGGTTTAGTCCTGATTTAGCTAGTTTATTTAAACATAAAATTCATTCAATTCTTCATGGTTCATTTAAAATATTGTAGTTTCTGTTTCTTATATCGTTGTACAGCAAACATTATAAAAATACTGGTGTCCAGACCTCTGTGACCTCTATGGTGCATTTGGCCATGGTGGTCACACCATAATAATAACTCATATTTTTCCAGGGCATATTGTGGCATATTCTGTAAAGTCATCAAAATCTGACCAGTAGTTTTTAGATATCTTAATAGACTAAAAAACAATAAACAAACCAGCGCAGACGTAAACATTATCTCCTTACCAGAAGTAATTAAGTAAGAGAAAGAATTTAGGCATCCAGTATGTAGGTTGCTGCTATTGTTCACCATGGGAAATACAAGTTGTTCATTACGATTATGCATTGTTATCTATATTTAAAAAGAGCAAGGGCATGCATATAACCACAGTTTTGTAAGTAATTGCAGGGTGGTAACAGCACACAGAAGCCAGTATAATAATAAAAAGCCACAGCGTGCTTCGTGGGCACTTTTTCTTCCTCACACCCCATGCTCTACTTTCACACATCCCAAACATCACACTGATCATCACACTTCTTTGATCGGTGCGATGGGTCCAGACGTGCGTCCGCAGTCCGTGGGTGTGCCACACATCTTCCTCCCCGCTGCATTTGGGTGAGCAAAAAGGCGAGCTGTTATGTTATAAGAGCACTGACTCACACGTACTGTATACCGGCGCAGTGGGCACACAGTATGGGGACAGTAAAGGCCACGTCACTCATTTCCATAGCCTCTGATGTGGCCCTGATAGTGGTTGCAGGACGCTGGTGTGGGAGGACCATACCTGGACACACACAAAGCTATCATGGATGTTGTGCTTTGGGGGGCTTATTTTTAGACATGTATTTCATTGTTTTTCATGATTCATGTTTTGAGTACAACATGGGACACTCATATGATTACCCCTTTACCTTTGTGCCCCTTTGGCTTACCAAAATACAGTATCATGAAATTAGAAATTACATTTACAACTATTTTTTTTATAAACACTGATTGCAATGATTGCAACTTTGAAATAACCAGCACCAATCACTATCACACTGACACATTCATACAAGCAAGGCGGGTGGAGGGTCTTGCCCAAAGACACAATGACAGTATGCAATTCCGATAGCTGGGATTAAACCGCCAAATGTCAGGTTAGTGGGCAAATGTCTCTACTAACTGAGCTCCTGCCCCACTGTATGCCTGTACTTAAACATGGAATAAATACTGTATGTGGAGCCAAACAATTTTAGGAAAATCTAACATTGTCATCAAATAAAAAATATAAGAACTCTCTAGTGGTAATATCTGATTCCATCTAAAATTATTATATTTAATTGATATAGATAGTCCTATATCATCATCACATTTTTTGTTGCATTGGTTTGGTTGCTTCCACATTATGATTTGAGGCCCTGCTCAGCTCTTTTACACAAAAACTAAATGTCTGTCACATTATACAAATTGTCTCATGTTATCACAATATGTCTTTTCAATATTAATTAGTGATATCTTTTTGTTTTTACAATCTACTTTTAAGACCTTATCCAAGCAGACACTTGACCGTCTGGTTAGATGAGTTGCATTATGTACAAGTGACAAATGATGGCATACCTATGTAGTTGGGATTGCAAGTCAAAGAAGCCCATGAGGACACAGTGACGGAAATTTATTTTTTCTGCCTGAACCAGAACCATTGGCCTGACATCAAAACATATTACCATTTTAGGTTGAGGTGATTTTAGTCGGGATTTTAATCACATCAAACTTTTCATGAACCCACCTGGTTTAAACATTTACCAGATATTTGGCTCTTGTTGTCTTATAAAGTACACAGCTCACTTTTTAATAAAAGGTTTGAGGTTTAAGGAGTTCTGGTTAGGTGGGATGAGGAAGTAACAGGAAGTCATGTTGAAGTGGACACAATCAAAAGGTCAGCCATGAGAAACTATGCTTATAGTGAACTTATGCACTTCACATAGGGAACAAATTGCCGATTGTTAGAGAAGGACGGTGGAAAGTGAGAAATGTAGTGTTTACAGTATGTCCTTACAGTCATATCTGTTTCCATCAGAACTTCCCTGTATTATATTTGTTATCACTTACATGTAAAGCTAACACATGTCAGTCATGAGACACCTGTTTGAATGTTTTTTACTACTTTAATCACAGCTACAGCAAATTTCCCATATACCTCAAATACAGTGCATTTTAATCATCACATGGCTCTCGGTACACACTTTTAGAAGATGTACACGCAGGTCTTTTGGTTTGAGTCAGATAACGCCATTTTGCAGAAATTTTAGCTCTAGAGGAATCCACTTTCTCCACTCAGCAAGTCACCAAGGACACCGGTCTCTCAGCCTTATGCAATTGGGCGTAATTCAAGGAGGAAGAAAAAAAAACAGATTATGCTTTTTTTTTTCTTTCCTTAATCAGATTATGAGATGGTTGAATAGACTGAACCCTGAACAAACAGCCTTAAAGGTGATTTGGCGATTGTCTTGAGGCCTGGCTGTTATAATAGAGGAAGGAAGTCGGGCGTTATCAGGAGGTGAGCAGCAAAAGATTGACTGGGAGTCAAGAGTGTTGGGCGCGTTGCTTTTAGGGTTGATGTAATGTTTATGTACTGGTCAGAACAGTCACCCACCCCTCAGACAGGCTGAGTCAAAGGGCACAGGCCAGGAGGGTCATCTGGTCCAGCTCCAGCTAAATATGTTTCACTGTAATTCCCAAGATGTAACCATGTCTACTTTTGGCTTGTATCCAAACATGCTGTGTGAGGTGTCAAAGTAAATAGAATTCCATAGCATTAACATGAATGAAAATATACTGTATTACTTATCTGGGATAAGCCAGTCTCTTGCTGAGGGAAAATGGTGTAAACTTTTGTTTATGGTCAGGAGAAAATGGTGATAAGTAAGGCTTAGGGCCAAGAGAAACAAAATATTTGGGAGTCATAGCTCTCAAAAGTCCTTTCCTAAAGTTCATTTGGATGTGATTTTTTAAGAACGCATAAAATTGTTAAAAGTTTCAACTCTCAAGTATGATTTGTGCAATTACGGAGCAGTTTAGCTCACTAAATGTCTTTTTTACTCAGTTAACATATAGTCGTAGTTGTTTTTGATTAAAATGCAATTTATTTTTCATTCTAATGATTGATAAGGTGTGGCCTAATGTGGAAAAGTTGATATTAGTTTTTTAACTGTGGTTTGATCAAAGTACAAGGAAGCAAATTATACAAAGTAGCAGTAGTGGCGCAGTAGGTTAAATAAATGGGCACATTTTTAAAGCGCTTTTCTATCTCCATGAGCACTCTTTACAAACTGCTTTACATCAAGGAACCATTCACCCATTCTCCCTCACACATTCATATACCAGTGAGTACGCAGACACTGGAGGCAAGGTGGGTCAAGTGTCTTGCCCATCATGGACACAACGATAGTATGCAGTGGTGGGAGAGATTGGTTTGAGAGACTGCCAACCTTCTGGTTAGTGGATGAACTGTTCAACCATCTGACCAACCAACCAGAGGGCCAGCAGTTTATGTCTCACCCGAGGCCCCTACTGTTGTTGTGTATATAATGGATGAATTTTTAAAAGGCAAATTTTGTGTTGTGAAATTTTGACCACTGAAAAAAGGCAATGAAAACAAGAAACTGAAAATTCAGTGACAAAAAAATTCAGACACTTTTTTCAGTGATAGAAATTCGAAGGTAAAATTCAAAATTGGATGATATGATTTTGCTTCCATAGTTGTGTCCTTGTGCAAGACACTTTACCCACTTGTCCACTCCAGTCACAATATGTGGCTGTTGCGACAGGAAGGGCATCCGGCATAAAAACTTGCCAAATCATCTTGCAACTGGTTTGCTGTGGCAACCCCAAATAATAAAGGGAGCAGCCAAAAGAAAAAAAAAAAAAAGAAAAAAAATAAAATAAATAAATATATATATATATATATATATATATATATATATATATATATATATATATATATATATATATATATATATGACTACATAATAAAATATATTTAAAAAAAAAATGTAAGTGCAGGAGGACTAGTAGGCAAATGAAGAAATATTGGTTTACTTTTAGCTTTGTGACATAACACTACATAATATACATGTTTCTGCTTCAGTTATAGTAAGCAATAAGCTGCAGCTCAGTAATACTAGTATGCATTATATTGTTAATATTTGTCCAAAAATGCAAACTGAAAATGCCTTTCTGACAGTGAACACACTTTATGCCTTTTGAAAAGCCATCCTGAGAGGGCAGGAAGGGTGGGGCTATGATAAATAATGTCAATGAGGGCACAGAAATGGGAGGAAAGATGTACAAAAATGTTTATTTTATCCAAAAATCTTTATATTAATTTAACTTCACTCTAATTAGACTTGTCATTTCCCCTGTTAATGGGTGGTAGTAGGCCTCCCTATTACATGTAGTTTCTCTGGGCTAGTGAAAGGTGAGAATCATGCACTCATTCCATGATGCCATGTGTTTAATGTTTAGCCTTGTGGTAAACAGACTAGTGTGTGACTCGGTCAGCGCTGTTTAGGTTTTGGCTAATAAGTAATGTGTGATCAGCAGAAAACAGGGAAAACCATAGTTACTTTTTGTTTAACTTGGCCCTTTAAAAAAGGAATATGAAAATATGATCCAATGAAGAAGAATCTGTGTATTTTTAAGTCTAAGTTTAATGGTTCAGCTATTAATTCAGATAATGGCAAGCTGTTGAGTTTTTATACCAAAGATGTTCTTGTTTTGTGTTCTTTGATTTGTGACTGATTAGATTTATTTGGTAATGACAATTGAACTGTAAGCACCTCATGTTAGAAGTTTACAATATATGCTTATTTTCATTTCTGATGAGAGATTCTGTTTTTGTTTTTTTCATTTTGATTTTTGAGTCCAAATTTAGTATGAATAAAAAATAAAACCTGTCATATTTGTGTCAATGCTGACCTCTGCTGGTATAAGTTGTTTAATGTGCCTATTTCTGCTCTTACAGATCTATAGATGCAATAGTTCTGTAGCATTAACCGCAACAACAACAACAACAACAACAACAACAACAACAACAACAACAACAACGATAACTGAAAATGTGAATCCTACAAATACATCTGAATCCATTACTACACTGAATGCACATACAACTACAAGTAAGTATGAAATAAAGTAAGTTTTGTTAGACTTCCTAATGGAGACACAAATATTATATGCACATTCACTGACATCTTTCTCTTTTAAAAATCATAATAATACATCTTTATTTGGATAGCACTTCTCAAAAACAAGGTTCACAAAGTGCTGATCAGCAAACAGAATAAATTCAACATTATAATCAACAAAGAAAAGAGGCATATAGCCATATAGTCAGATATGGAGCAATAAATTATATCATAAATAAAAATAAATAAGTTTTAAAAAGGCCAATCAAAAGTGGGTTTTAAGAAGTGATTTATAAGATGATACCGATTGTGCCAACCTTATCTCCTTAGGCAGGTTGTTTCAAAGTCGAGGGGCTTAACCTGATCTTGAGTCTCGACCTTGGAACAGCAAACAGGGACCTGTCTGAGGATCTTTGTCTATTACTCATACAGAAGGGCATTATTTGTAGTTACTTGTGTCACAGTACTATTTGATTAATGCTGCATTTTGATTGTGGTTTCTCTGCACTTATCAACAGAGCCTAAAATCATCCAGAATCTCAATGTTACCAATGTCACAACATCGTCCATATCTGTGAGCTGGACTAAACCAGAGGGTTACAGCTCCTTCTATACTGTAAACTGGACTGATGGAAATACATCAGTGACAATTAATGTGAATGGGACATTCATAAACATTACTAACCTGACTGCTGGTGTGCAGTATACAATAACTATCACTGCAGTGGGAGATGGTGAAGTTCTTGCCTCTATCCAACAATACACAAGTAAGTAAACAGATAAATAAGGTTACAAAACATAAAAGACAGAAAAAAACTCTCTGTGTTATAGGCAGAGTTTACTAAACAACTGTTACTAGTCTATTATCTTAAGAAACCATGACTTATAGTTGTTTGGTTCAAACTAAATACAAGTGAATGTCATTTTTTCTCCCTGACCTGAACTCTTAACATTGTGGTCTAATGTACTGTAGTCTATCCTTCTTTATGTCACACTACACTTTTATCAGTATACTCTATTTATTAGTGTGTATTTCTCTGCACTAATCAACAGAGCCAGAAAAGATTCAGAATCTCACTGTTACTAATGTAACAACATCGTCCATGTCTGTGAGCTGGACTAAACCAGAGGGTAACAGCTCCTTCTATACTGTACACTGGACTGATGGAAATACATCAGTGACAATTAATGTGAATGGGACATCCATAAACATTACTAACCTGACTGCTGGTGGGCAGTATGCTATAACTATCACTGCAGTGGCAGGAGATGGTAGTACTAGTGGAGATGGTACCTCTATCCAACAATACACAAGTAAGTAAGCAGATAAGTAATGTTACAAAACATATTCTCTGTGTTATAGGCAGAGTTTACTAAACAACTGTTACTAGTCTATATCTTAAGAAACCATGACTTTTAGTTGTTTGGTTCAAACTAAATACAAGTAAATGTCATTTTTTTCTCCCTGACCTGAACTCTTAACATTGTGGCCTAATGTACTGTAGTCTATCCTTCTTTATGTCACACTACACTTTTATCAGTATACTCTATTTATTAGTGTGTATTTCTCTGCACTAATCAACAGAGCCAGAAAAGATCCAGAATCTCACTGTTACTAATGTAACAACATTGTCCATGTCTGTGAGCTGGACTAAACCAGAGGGTAACAGCTCCTTCTATACTGTACACTGGACTGATGGAAATACATCAGTGACAATTAATGTGAATGGGACATCCATAAACATTACTAACCTGACTGCTGGTGGGCAGTATGCTATAACTATCACTGCAGTGGCAGGAGATGGTAGTACTAGTGGAGATGGTACCTCTATCCAACAATACACAAGTAAGTAAGCAGATAAGTAATGTTACAAAACATATTCTCTGTGATATAGGCAGAGTTTACTAAACAACTGTTACTAGTCTATATCTTAAGAAACCATGACTTTTAGTTGTTTGGTTCAAACTAAATACAAGTGAATGTCATTTTTTTCTCCCTGACCTGACCTCTTAACATTGCGGCCTAATATTCTGTAGTCTATCCTTCTTTATGTCACACTACACCTTTATCAGTATACTCTATTTATTAGTATGTATTTCTCTGCACTAATCAACAGAGCCAGAAAAGATTCAGAATCTCACTGTTACTAATGTCACAACATTGTCCATGTCTGTGAGCTGGACTAAACCAGAGGGTAACAGCTCCTTCTATACTGTACACTGGACTGATGGAAATACATCAGTGACAATTAATGTGAATGGGACATCCATAAACATTACTAACCTGACTGCTGGTGGGCAGTACACTATAACTATCACTGCAGTGGCAGGAGATGGTAGTACTAGTGGAGATGGTACCTCTATCCAACAATACACAAGTAAGTAAGCAGATAAGTAAGGTTACAAAACATATTCTCTGTGATATAGGCAGAGTTTACTAAACAACTGTTACTAGACTAAATCTTAAGAAACCATGACTTTTAGTTGTTTGGTTCAAACTAAATACAAGTGAATGTAATTTTTTTCCCCCTGACCTGACCTCTTAACATTGCGGCCTAATGTACTGTAGTCTATCCTTCTTTATATCACACTACACTTTTATCAGTATACTCTATTTATTAGTATGTATTTCTCTGCACTAATCAACAGAGCCAGAAAAGATTCAGAATCTCACTGTTACTAATGTAACAACATTGTCTATGTCTGTGAGCTGGACTAAACCAGAGGGTAACAGCTCCTTCTATACTGTACACTGGACTGATGGAAATACATCAGTGACAATTAATGTGAATGGGACATCCATAAACATTACTAACCTGACTGCTGGTGGGCAGTACACTATAACTATCACTGCAGTGGCAGGAGATGGTAGTACTAGTGGAGATGGTATCTTTATCCAACGATACATAAGTAAGTAAGCAGATAAGTAATGTTACAAAACATATTATCTGTGATACAGACAGATTTTACTAAACAACTGTTATTAGTCTAAATCTTAAGAAACCACGACTTTTTGTTGTTTGTTTCTAACTAAATTCAAGTGAATGTCATTTTTTTCCTCCCTGACCTGAACTCTTAACATTGGGGCCTTATATACTGTATCCTTCTTTATGTTACAGTACTTGGTTTTCTACTTCATCTTGCACCTGCACAGCTCTGGCTCTGCTTATAAGATCTGTGTGAACTGTCATGGCATGTACTTATATATTTGTGTACCTGTTTCTGTGTTGTTTTGTCTGTGTTGGCCCGGGTTTCTGCAGAGAATTGCCCCTTGGGGGACCAATAAAGTTTTCTTATTCTGATTCTGATTCTACACTTTTATCAGTATACTCTATTTATTAGTATGTATTTCTCTGCACTAATCAACAGAGCCAGAAAAGATTCAGAATCTCACTGTTACTAATGTCACAACATCGTCCATATCTGTGAGCTGGACTAAACCAGAGGGTAACAGCTCCTTCTATACTGTACACTGGACTGATGGAAATACATCAGTGACAATTAATGTGAATGGGACATCCATAAACATTACTAACCTGACTGCTGGTGGGCAGTATGCTATAACTATCACTGCAGTGGCAGGAGATGGTAGTACTAGTGGAGATGGTATCTCTATCCAACAATACACAAGTAAGTAAGCAGATAAGTAATGTTACAAAACATATTCTCTGTGTTATAGGCAGAGTTTACTAAACAACTGTTACTAGTCTATATCTTAAGAAACCATGACTTTTAGTTGTTTGGTTCAAACTAAATACAAGTGAATGTCATTTTTTTCTCCCTGACCTGAACTCTTAACATTGTGGCCTAATGTACTGTAGTCTATCCTTCTTTATGTCACACTACACCTTTATCAGTATACTCTATTTATTAGTATGTATTTCTCTGCACTAATCAACAGAGCCAGAAAAGATTCAGAATCTCACTGTTACTAATGTAACAACATTGTCTATGTCTGTGAGCTGGACTAAACCAGAGGGTAACAGCTCCTTCTATACTGTACACTGGACTGATGGAAATACATCAGTGACAATTAATGTGAATGGGACATCCATAAACATTACTAACCTGACTGCTGGTGGGCAGTACACTATAACTATCACTGCAGTGGCAGGAGATGGTAGTACTAGTGGAGATGGTACCTCTATCCAACAATACACAAGTAAGTAAGCAGATAAGTAATGTTACAAAACATATTCTCTGTGATATAGGCAGAGTTTACTAAACAACTGTTACTAGTCTATATCTTAAGAAACCATGACTTTTAGTTGTTTGGTTCAAACTAAATACAAGTGAATGTCATTTTTTTCTCCCTGACCTGACCTCTTAACATTGCGGCCTAATATTCTGTAGTCTATCCTTCTTTATATCACACTACACCTTTATCAGTATACTCTATTTATTAGTATGTATTTCTCTGCACTAATCAACAGAGCCAGAAAAGATTCAGAATCTCACTGTTACTAATGTCACAACATTGTCCATGTCTGTGAGCTGGACTAAACCAGAGGGTAACAGCTCCTTCTATACTGTACACTGGACTGATGGAAATACATCAGTGACAATTAATGTGAATGGGACATCCATAAACATTACTAACCTGACTGCTGGTGGGCAGTATACTATAACTATCACTGCAGTGGCAGGAGATGGTAGTACTAGTGGAGATGGTATCTCTATCCAACGATACACAAGTAAGTAAGCAGATAAGTAATGTTACAAAACATATTCTCTGTGTTATAGGCAGAGTTTACTAAACAACTGTTACTAGACTAAATCTTAAGAAACCATGACTTTTAGTTGTTTGGTTCAAACTAAATACAAGTGAATGTCATTTTTTTTCCCCTGACCTGACCTCTTAACATTGCGGCCTAATGTACTGTAGTCTATCCTTCTTTATGTCACACTACACTTTTATCAGTATACTCTATTTATTAGTATGTATTTCTCTGCACTAATCAACAGAGCCAGAAAAGATTCAGAATCTCACTGTTATTAATGTCACAACATTGTCCATGTCTGTGAGCTGGACTAAACCAGAGGGTAACAGCTCCTTCTATACTGTACACTGGACTGATGGAAATACATCAGTGACAATTAATGTGAATGGGACATCCATAAACATTACTAACCTGACTGCTGGTGGGCAGTATACTATAACTATCACTGCAGTGGCAGGAGATGGTAGTACTAGTGGAGATGGTATCTCTATCCAACGATACACAAGTAAGTAAGCAGATAAGTAATGTTACAAAACATATTCTCTGTGTTATAGGCAGAGTTTACTAAACAACTGTTACTAGACTAAATCTTAAGAAACCATGACTTTTAGTTGTTTGGTTCAAACTAAATACAAGTGAATGTCATTTTTTTTCCCCTGACCTGACCTCTTAACATTGCGGCCTAATGTACTGTAGTCTATCCTTCTTTATGTCACACTACACTTTTATCAGTATACTCTATTTATTAGTATGTATTTCTCTGCACTAATCAACAGAGCCAGAAAAGATTCAGAATCTCACTGTTATTAATGTCACAACATTGTCCATGTCTGTGAGCTGGACTAAACCAGAGGGTAACAGCTCCTTCTATACTGTACACTGGACTGATGGAAATACATCAGTGACAATTAATGTGAATGGGACATCCATAAACATTACTAACCTGACTGCTGGTGGGCAGTACACTATAACTATCACTGCAGTGGCAGGAGATGGTAGTACTAGTGGAGATGGTATCTTTATCCAACGATACATAAGTAAGTAAGCAGATAAGTAATGTTACAAAACATATTATCTGTGATACAGACAGATTTTACTAAACAACTGTTATTAGTCTAAATCTTAAGAAACCACGACTTTTTGTTGTTTGTTTCTAACTAAATTCAAGTGAATGTCATTTTTTTCCTCCCTGACCTGAACTCTTAACATTGGGGCCTTATATACTGTATCCTTCTTTATGTTACAGTACTTGGTTTTCTACTTCATCTTGCACCTGCACAGCTCTGGCTCTGCTTATAAGATCTGTGTGAACTGTCATGGCATGTACTTATATATTTGTGTACCTGTTTCTGTGTTGTTTTGTCTGTGTTGGCCTGGGTTTCTGCAGAGAATTGCCCCTTGGGGGACCAATAAAGTTTTCTTATTCTGATTCTGATTCTACACTTTTATCAGTATACTCTATTTATTAGTATGTATTTCTCTGCACTAATCAACAGAGCCAGAAAAGATTCAGAATCTCACTGTTACTAATGTCACAACATCGTCCATATCTGTGAGCTGGACTAAACCAGAGGGTAACAGCTCCTTCTATACTGTACACTGGACTGATGGAAATACATCAGTGACAATTAATGTGAATGGGACATCCATAAACATTACTAACCTAACTGCTGGTGGGCAGTACACTATAACTATCACTGCAGTGGCAGGAGATGGTAGTACTAGTGGAGATGGTACCTCTATCCAACAATACACAAGTAAGTAAGCAGATAAGTAAGGTTACAAAACATATTCTCTGTGATATAGGCAGAGTTTACTAAACAACTGTTACTAGACTAAATCTTAAGAAACCATGACTTTTAGTTGTTTGGTTCAAACTAAATACAAGTGAATGTCATTTTTTTCCCCCTGACCTGACCTCTTAACATTGCGGCCTAATGTACTGTAGTCTATCCTTCTTTATGTCACACTACACTTTTATCAGTATACTCTATTTATTAGTATGTATTTCTCTGCACTAATCAACAGAGCCAGAAAAGATTCAGAATCTCACTGTTACTAATGTAACAACATTGTCCATGTCTGTGAGCTGGACTAAACCAGAGGGTAACAGCTCCTTCTATACTGTACACTGGACTGATGGAAATACATCAGTGACAATTATTGTGAATGGGACATCCATAAACATTACTAACCTGACTGCTGGTGGGCAGTACACTATAACTATCACTGCAGTGGCAGGAGATGGTAGTACTAGTGGAGATGGTACCTCTATCCAACAATACACAAGTAAGTAAGCAGATAAGTAAGGTTATAAAACATATTCTCTGTGATATAGGCAGAGTTTACTAAACAACTGTTACTAGACTAAATCTTAAGAAACCATGACTTTTAGTTGTTTGGTTCAAACTAAATACAAGTGAATGTAATTTTTTTCCCCCTGACCTGACCTCTTAACATTGCGGCCTAATGTACTGTAGTCTATCTTTCTTTATATCACACTACACTTTTATCAGTATACTCTATTTATTAGTATGTATTTCTCTGCACTAATCAACAGAGCCAGAAAAGATTCAGAATCTCACTGTTTTTAATGTCACAACATCGTCCATATCTGTGAGCTGGACTAAACCAGAGGGTAACAGCTCCTTCTATACTGTACACTGGACTGATGGAAATACATCAGTGACAATTAATGTGAATGGGACATCCATAAACATTACTAACCTGACTGCTGGTGGGCAGTATACTATAACTATCACTGCAGTGGCAGGAGATGGTAGTATTAGTGGAGATGGTACCTCTATCCAACGATACACAAGTAAGTAAGCAGATAAGTAATGTTACAAAACATATTCTCTGTGTTATAGGCAGAGTTTACTAAACAACTGTTACTAGTCTATATCTTAAGAAACCAATGGTTTTAGTTGTTTGGTTCAAACTAAATACAAGTGAATGTCATTTTTTTCTCCCTGACCTGACCTCTTAACATTGCGGCCTAATATTCTGTAGTCTATCCTTCTTTATGTCACACTACACCTTTATCAGTATACTCTATTTATTAGTATGTATTTCTCTGCACTAATCAACAGAGCCAGAAAAGATTCAGAATCTCACTGTTACTAATGTAACAACATTGTCCATGTCTGTGAGCTGGACTAAACCAGAGGGTAACAGCTCCTTCTATACTGTACACTGGACTGATGGAAATACATCAGTGACAATTATTGTGAATGGGACATCCATAAACATTACTAACCTGACTGCTGGTGGGCAGTACACTATAACTATCACTGCAGTGGCAGGAGATGGTAGTACTAGTGGAGATGGTACCTCTATCCAACAATACACAAGTAAGTAAGCAGATAAGTAAGGTTATAAAACATATTCTCTGTGATATAGGCAGAGTTTACTAAACAACTGTTACTAGACTAAATCTTAAGAAACCATGACTTTTAGTTGTTTGGTTCAAACTAAATACAAGTGAATGTAATTTTTTTCCCCCTGACCTGACCTCTTAACATTGCGGCCTAATGTACTGTAGTCTATCTTTCTTTATATCACACTACACTTTTATCAGTATACTCTATTTATTAGTATGTATTTCTCTGCACTAATCAACAGAGCCAGAAAAGATTCAGAATCTCACTGTTATTAATGTCACAACATTGTCCATGTCTGTGAGCTGGACTAAACCAGAGGGTAACAGCTCCTTCTATACTGTACACTGGACTGATGGAAATACATCAGTGACAATTATTGTGAATGGGACATCCATAAACATTACTAACCTGACTGCTGGTGGGCAGTACACTATAACTATCACTGCAGTGGCAGGAGATGGTAGTACTAGTGGAGATGGTACCTCTATCCAACAATACACAAGTAAGTAAGCAGATAAGTAAGGTTATAAAACATATTCTCTGTGATATAGGCAGAGTTTACTAAACAACTGTTACTAGACTAAATCTTAAGAAACCATGACTTTTAGTTGTTTGGTTCAAACTAAATACAAGTGAATGTCATTTTTTTCCCCCTGACCTGACCTCTTAACATTGCGGCCTAATGTACTGTAGTCTATCTTTCTTTATATCACACTACACTTTTATCAGTATACTCTATTTATTAGTATGTATTTCTCTGCACTAATCAACAGCGCCAGAAAAGATTCAGAATCTCACTGTTACTAATGTAACAACATTGTCTATGTCTGTGAGCTGGACTAAACCAGAGGGTAACAGCTCCTTCTATACTGTACACTGGACTGATGGAAATACATCAGTGACAATTAATGTGAATGGGACATCCATAAACATTACTAACCTGACTGCTGGTGGGCAGTATACTATAACTATCACTGCAGTGGCAGGAGATGGTAGTACTAGTGGAGATGGTACCTCTATCCAACAATACATAAGTAAGTAAGCAGATAAGTAATGTTACAAAACATATTATCTGTGATACAGACAGATTTTACTAAACAACTGTTATTAGTCTAAATCTTAAGAAACCACGACTTTTTGTTGTTTGTTTCTAACTAAATTCAAGTGAATGTCATTTTTTTCCTCCCTGACCTGAACTCTTAACATTGGGGCCTTATATACTGTATCCTTCTTTATGTTACAGTACTTGGTTTTCTACTTCATCTTGCACCTGCACAGCTCTGGCTCTGCTTATAAGATCTGTGTGAACTGTCATGGCATGTACTTATATATTTGTGTACCTGTTTCTGTGTTGTTTTGTCTGTGTTGGCCCGGGTTTCTGCAGAGAATTGCCCCTTGGGGGACCAATAAAGTTTTCTTATTCTGATTCTGATTCTACACTTTTATCAGTATACTCTATTTATTAGTATGTATTTCTCTGCACTAATCAACAGAGCCAGAAAAGATTCAGAATCTCACTGTTTTTAATGTCACAACATCGTCCATATCTGTGAGCTGGACTAAACCAGAGGGTAACAGCTCCTTCTATACTGTACACTGGACTGATGGAAAAACATCAGTGACAAATAATGTGAATGGGACATCCATAAACATTACTAACCTGACTGCTGGTGGGCAGTATACTATAACTATCACTGCAGTGGCAGGAGACGGTAAAACTAAAGGAAATGGTGCCACTAAATCTTTGTACACAAGTAAGTACAGTATGGCGAGAGAAAGCACACAGTAAATATAAAACATGACCACAGTATCACTCAGACTGGTATTCCTGGTGTTACACTGTTTGTTAGGGCCTGGTAAAGTTGAAGAGGTGAATGTATCTCCAACACATGTTCAGTTATAGGCAGTGGTGGAGGAACTACCGGATTTCTTTATTTAAGTAAAAGTACAGATAAAGGAGCAACAATTTGCTCAAGTAAAAGTAAAAGTAGCACATGAGAATTTCTACTTAAGTAAATGTAGAAAAGTACTCACTTTTAAATGTACCTGTAAGTAAAAAAATATAAGTATTTTGCACATATTTGACAACTAATGAATGTGTTAAATGTAAGGGATCATAATTAAGAATTGTATAGATTTTAGTGATGAAATGAACAAACCAGTGCAGTAGAATACAATTGTGATGCTTTTTCTCTTTATAATTTTTCTCTTTATTATTTTGATGTTTCTAATGTGTACAGCTTTACAGCATCTTATTTTTAGGTATACTGCATTAGAGGTAAGATTGGGCCTAAAAAATCCAGCCCGACCCGACCCAGGCCCGCGGGCATTAAAGCCCAACCCAGCCCGAGCCCGACCAATTAACTTGATTTGCAGGCCCGAGCTCGAAGCAAACCCGAAATTTCAATTTATCCCATAGTATTTTTGGCAGAAAAAAATGCAAGATTTCTTAAGGTTAAAATAATCTACATATTTTTATGATCATGATAAATGCATTTGCACAACGAAATAACGCTGGAACACAGAATAAGAGGCAGACAAAGAGAGTGAAAGAGAAATCTTGATGCGCACTCGCTTAATTACGCGGAGAAATACTGCAGCCTCACTCTTACCGGCGGTGCGTGTTTGCCTTTTCAGTTCCCCTGTCTTAAGTTTATCCTTGACTTCTTGCTGCTCCATATCAGGGAGACCTAAACAAAATAGATGCGGACTTGCGGAGGGAAGATTACATTCACGACACGTGCGCAAAGCGTGCCCTGGCTCTGCGCTTTCTGTTTAGTAGTAGTTATATAGCAATTACCTTACAGCGCCTTCTCTGTTTTAACCAAATTATTTATTTATAACAAGTATTCCTTAGTTTAGTATCCACACATCGTTTTAGTATACATTTTTATAAACATATATTTATTAAAAAAGTCAGCGAGAGAGAAGCCCGGCCCGACCCGAACGTAATGATTGTAATTTTAGTCCCGACCCGACCCGAATTTCGGGCCGGGTCGGGTTCGGACTCGGGCTCGGGCTTAAGATCTTACCTCTATACTGCATACAGTGAGGCCATGGCATTTTTTATTTTAAACCGAAACACAAAGTACTTTTTACTTCAAACCAACTCTTAAATTTTGTGGAGTACAAAGTATAGATACTTGCTCTAAAATGTAGTGAAGTAAAAGTAAAAGTATCCCTTGTAAAATCTACTTAAGTACAAATACATGAAAATTGTACCTAAATAAAGTAACTAAGTACTTCTACTTTGTTACATTCCACCACTGGTTATAAGTCAGTGCTTTAGCACAGTGACGGAAATTCAGTAATTTTATATTCAGAGGCAGCAAGTATTTCATTTTCCAGTCTAAGCCCTGGTACACATTACACAATCTCACTGACTAACATAGCTGGCAGTAATGTATCTGAGGGAGAGGGTTACACATTTACCATAGTCATAAGTAAGGTAATGTTTGAATGTAACACTGAGCAAAATATTACACTAATAGATCTTTTTCTTTTTTTAAGAACCAGCAAAGCCTGTGATCACTGCCTGCTCCAGTTCGACCAATAGTCTGAATATTAATTGGACCTTACCTGAAGTGCGTGCGGATCACTATGTTGTGCAGCTTAACCAGACAAAGAACGAAACAAATGCCTCCTGGTTTCACTTCACTGCATTATATCCAGGAAGACTGTATGAAGTTACTGTAACTGCTGTAGCTGGTGATTTAAATGACACTTCTGAACCATACTATTGTGCCACTTGTAAGATTCACATTTATTGCTACATGATTTTATATTTACAAAACACAAACAGTACTAACCTGCACGTACTCTTTTTACCTTTTAGATCCACTGCCTCCTGTGTCCATCGACATTTGTAGAAGAACAAACTCTTCACTCTGTCTGTTTTGGGGTGTTAATTCAGAAATGTTGGGTGTTCCTAACATCAGCTACAAAATCAAAATCTCTCATCAAGGAAGTGAACGCAATCAGACCTCCACAGTCAATAACACAGAGCTGTCATCCCTTGATCCTGGGACCCAATATGATATAACAGTGGAAACAGTTGGGCCGCAGAACTTAATAAGCAGTGGTTTCAATATTAGTAATTGTACCAGTGAGTATAATGTGGACATGAATACATGTTCATGTTACATCAATACAATAAGACGTCTAAATGTTTTCTAAACTGTGTTTTCTAGATCCAAATCCTGTTTTGAACCTCAGGGCCTACCCAGAATCCAACACTTCAGTAAAAGTTGAGTGGTCCTACCCACAGGATAACAAGAGAGATTACTTTTACAATGTTGTAACCTGCAATGCCTCAGAGGATTGTGTTGACAACCAATCAGTTGAGAGTAACAGTACTATTGTAAAAAGCCTGGATCCAGGAATTAGATACACTATTAAGGTCACCACCAAACTAAATGTTTCTAACTGTGAGTCCACAACAGAAGAGGCTTTCAGCTACACAAGTAAGATGTCAGGCTACCCTTGCACAAATGTTTTTAGATACAATTGCTGTGTAGATAACATTATACTGTACTTGTTGCAGAGCCCAATGTAGTGACTAACTTCCAAGTGCAGAATTTTAACACTACTGCCATCCAGTTGAGCTGGTCTTATCCCAGTAACTATAATGCATCTTACCTGGTGGAAGCACTTCAGGACGGTGCAGTGGTTTACAACCACTCAACTACCACGCAGAGTTACACCTTTGTTGGCCTCACACCCGGAGAGCTATATACTTTTGTTGTCATTACAAAAGTAGGGGAAGTCAATTCTGATAAGAAAAACATAACAGGTCAAACATGTAAGTATGTCTTAAAGTTAGTGTTTCTAAACTTGGCTTTGTGCTTCATACTCTTTTACAGTCCTCATAAAAACCTATTTATTACCACTCTCAAAGAGGTTTTGTTTTTGCCAGTATTTTTTGGTCTGTAAGCAAGATAAAAGAAAGTGTCAGGAAATAATTGACCGAATTTTTCAGATAAGGTCAGTAATAGGCTAAAGAAGAAATAATGAGAACTTTTTTGTTGTGGATCTGCAACAGCATGTAAAAACAGGAAAAGATTCTGTACTACTGCGAGATAGGGCTGTATATTAACTATAGCCATAAGGTGTCAGTAAAGGAACAAATCTTAAAGTGGATTCTACAGTATAAGGGCAATGTGGCTTAATGGATAAAGCATTCACCCAACAAGAAGATCCCTGGTTCACATCCAGCTCTAGCACAAGCTCCAACTAGACTATATCATTACCATTATGAGATAGGGTCCACGCCATGACAGTAGTTTTAAGAGCTCTCTCCTCGGGTTGTATAGTTGGTGTATTTTATGCAATAGATGTGGAATAAAATGCATTTTATTGGAATTATTTATGTTTTCATTGGAAAAGAGTGCATTTTAGCTTTAAAGCTGCACAGAGTATGATTACAGTATCTTTGAGTAACATGTTGCTTCTGTTAAAATATAGAATTATAAACAATGTTTTTGTAACATTTTCAGGGCCTGCAGTTGTCAATACCACAGAAGTCACAGGGAGCATAAATAATTAGTTGGAAAGGTGACTACCTATACAGTGAGGCTTTAAAATGACAATGAGTTTAAAACAAAGGAAAATCTGAGCAAGTGTGTGCTGTGTTAATCCTAGTTTAGTCCTTCAGTAAGGATTTAGGCTCATTTTAACTCATTAAAGATGGTACTTGGAACGCCGTGTGTTTTCTGAAGTGGCACTTGATGTGAAACTTTTAAGATCCACTTGTCTATCACATGTAAAAAAAAAAACTGTATATGTTGTTATTATATTATCATTGAGTGCCAATGTTCCTTGTGTGATAGACCTCAAATAATGAGAACTGTTTTTAATTCCAGTGCCTGCAGCTGTCACTATCACAGGGGTCACAGGGAGCACAAATAATCTGACAGTCAGCTGGAGTAAGGCAGTTGGAAAGGTTGATAACTATACAGTGATGCTTTACAACACTCCCAACCAGGTTAAAATACAAAAAGATCTGAGCAACTCTACTCAAAGCACATTTTTCACGGAACTGAAACCAGGAGTGCTGTACTATGCTGTGGTGGTCACCAAAAGTGGATACTTTGAAGCTAATAGTTCAGAAGAATTCAATGCAACTTGTAAGTTAGCAGTAAAATGTTATGGCTAGTATTTTAACAATCTGAAATACTCAACAATAATCTCATTCTCTGTTTAGTTCCAAACCCTCCAGGAAGTATCAATGTGACATCTCGGACAGAGCGATCTATGACTTTTACTTGGGGCCTTCCTGAAGACATGCAGCCAGGACAATACAACTTCAGTGTCACCACTTTAAAAGGAACCAATTTGACCCAAAAGTCTAGCTTCACATTGACTGACCTTAAATCTGGAAGTCCCTATAATATCACTGTTGTTACTGTAGGAATTAAAAACTATCAGAGCCGGGAAGTAACAACAATGATCTACACAAGTAAGCAGAGAATGGACATTCAGTTAATTTGCTGCTAAATATTAATTATGAGTAGGTACTAACTTTTTTTCTGAATATGCTGTCCCTTGTCTTACCAGAACCATATCCTGTCACTGAACTTCACCAGACTCAAATCACCACTGATTCTGTTACTTTGGCATGGAACCAGACTGAACCTAAATTCGATTACGTGTATTTGGTTAAAGTCAGTAACACCTCTGTCGTTATAAATTCAACAAACGTTACCAGCTTCACACATAAAGTTGAAGGACTTCAGTCTGGCACCAACTATAACTTCAGTGTCACTACACAAACAGCAGATGGCACTCCAGCTTCTCCTGAGGATGTGTCCTACTTCACACGTATGTATTATTGTATTGTACGCGTTATGTATTACATGTATTATTACCTACTCCAAAGAGATTATGGAACAAATTCTTACTTTTTGGTGTGAATTCGGATCACTGTCTGGTCCGAGATTTTTTTTTTTTTACCTGAAACTTTGCTATTGCAAGATATGATCAATTTGCCTTTTAGCCACATAACCGTAAGTGTTAGTTACAGGTCAGTAGTAAGTCATGGTAAGCTTTTCGATCTCCAGATTCTTTTTGCATTCTTTACCATTGGCAAATATGGTCAGTTTTGTCTGTTAGCAACATAAACTCATAATGTTACAGGGAGAGTTTTATGAAACTTTCAAGAAAGGCCAGAAATGTGAAGATCACTGTGTGGATACAGGATTTTTGAACCATTCTTTAACACTGCCATACAGGGTCAGTTTGCTTACAATGCAATTATAAATGCTCAGCCTATTTTTGTGTCTAGGAATCAAATATTGAAAACGGGTGCATAGAAAGGGATGATACTAGATTACAGGGTGGAACTGTAGTGCTGATTGCTTCTAGTATTATGTATCATTTTATTTTCTTGCAGTGTACATTAACCAATAACTAATATTGTTTTTTTTTTTGTTTTTTTTTGCAGGCCCTTACTGTGTTAAAGACTTGAAGGCTGACACTCTAAATACCACCTCTATTAATCTTACGTGGGCGCGTCCAGTGCAATACAAGCCTGAATACACATATTTGGTTAAGACATCTGGTTGTAGCACCCCTAAAAACCATACACTGAGATTGGAATACATAGAAATTTCAGATCTCACCCAGGGAACAAACTGCTACTTCAGTGTGACAGTTAAGGCAGCGAACGGAATAGAAGGGGCGCCTAATTACACGTCTCAGTACACCAGTAAGACATTTTGTATCATTAATCATACACTTTTCACTTATTTCAAATGGTTAAACGATGAACTGTTCTCCCATTCATATCAACAGAGCCTGAAAAAGCAGAACCTCACCTCTCAAGCCAGGGGTCCAACAGTTCAATGCTGGTGTCATGGGCACAGCCTCCTGGGAATGTGGAATTCTATACAGTTCATTTAAATAGCACAGATACAAAGAATGAAACATATGTAACATTTGAAAGGCTTAACTCCACTGGTTGCTCTTATACATTTACCAACTTATCAGCTGGAAGACTTTACACTGCCATAGTTAAAACATACAGCGGACCCTTCATTGTATCATCGGAATCAATCTCTAATGCATCCTGTAAGTACTCAATGGGCTTTAAAAGTACTATTCTATGAAGCAATACAAAAAGACACTAACTAAAATGAATGAATGTATGAGTGGTATACCACCAATCAGGCATAACATAATGACCACTGACAGGTGAAGTGTGTAACACAGATTATCTCTTTATCATGGCACCTGATAGTAGTTGAGATACAGTTGGCAGCAAGTGAACATTTGGATGTGTTAGAAGCAAGAAAATAAGGTTAGGATTTGAGCAAGGTTGGCTAGAGCATCCATCCATCCATCCATCTTCTTCCGCTTATCTGGGACCGGGTCGCGGAGGCAGCAGTCTAAGCAAAGATGCCCAGACTTCCCTCTCCACAGACACCTCCTCCAGCTCTACCGGGGGGGACCCCAAGGCGTTCCCAGGCCAGCTGGGAGACATAGTCCCTCCAGCGTGTCCTAGGTCTTCCCCGGGGCCTCCGCCCGGTGGGACATGCCCGGAACACCTCCCCAGGGAGGCAACCAGGAGGCATCTGGCAACAGATGCCCAAGCCACCTCAGCTGACTTCTCTCGATGTGGAGGAGCAGCGGCTCTACTCCGAGCTCCTCCCGGGTGACAGAGCTCCTCACCCTATCTCTAAGGGAGCACCCAGCCACCCTGCGGGGGAAACTCATTGGGTCTGGGTCTCTTGTATCCCAGATCTTGTCCTTTCGGTCATGACCCAAAGCTCATGACCACAGGTGAGAGTAGGAACGTAGATCGACCGGTAAATCGAGAGCTTCGCCTTTCGGCTCAGCTCCTTCTTTACCACAACAGACGGATACAACGACCGCATTACTGCAGACGCTGCACCGATCCGTCTGTCGATCTCATGCTCCATCCTTCCCTCGCTCGTGAACAAGACCCCAAGATACTTAATCTCCTCCACTTGAGGCAGGAACTCCCCTCCAACCTGGAGAGGGCAAACCACCCTTTTCCGGTCGAGAACCATGGCCTCGGACTTGGAGGTGCTGATTCTCATCCCAGCCGCTTCAAACTCAGCTGCAAACCGCCCCAGTGCACACTGAAGGTCCTTGCTTGAGGAAGCCAACAGGACAACATCATCCGCAAAAAGCAGAGATGAAATCCTGTGGTTCCCAAACCAGACTCCCTCCGGCCCCTGGCTGCGCCTAGAAATTCTGTCCATAAAAATTATGAACAGAACTGGTGACAAAGGACAGCCCTGCCGGAGTCCAACATGCACTGGGAACAGGTCCGACTTACAACCGGCAATGCAGACCAAACCCCTGCTCCAGTTGTACAGGGACCGGACAGCCCTTAGCAGAGGGCCCCGGACCCCATACTCCCAGAGCACCCCAACACAGGACACTACGAGGGACACGGTCAAACGCCTTCTCCAAATCCACAAAACACATGTGGACTGCATGGGCGAACTCCCATGAACCCTCGAGCACCCGATAGAGGGTGTAGAGCTGGTCCACTGTTCCACGGCCAGGACGAAAACTGCATTGTTCCTCCTGAATGCGAGGTTCGACTATCGGCCGAATTCTCCTCTCCAGTATTCCCACCTCCGGGAGAGCTTTGACCAGATCCCGAGGGAGGCTGGAGACATGGAGTCCAAGTGGACCATGTTCTCCACCTCTATTGTCGCTGCGGCCGTTAGGAGCTGTGGCTGTAAGGCCTCTGGTGCTTGTCGTGGCGGCAATCCCCGAACCCGGTGGTGGACACTGGAAGTAAAGGATGCCGTCAGGCTGAAGAAGGAGTCCTATCGAGCCTGGTTGGCTCATGGGACTCCTGAGGCAGCTGATGGGTACCGGCAGGCCAAGCGTGCTGCAGACCGGGCGGTTGTGGAGGCAAAAACTCGGGTCTGGGAGGAGTTTGGGGAGGCCATGGAGGAGGACTATCGGTTGGCCTCAAAGAAATTCTGGCAAACCGTCCGCCGCCTCAGGAGGGGGAAGCAGTGCTTCACCAACACTGTTTACAGTGGAGGTGGGGAACTGTTGACCTCAACTGGAGACGTTGTCGGGCGGTGGAAGGAATACTTTGAGGATCTCCTCAATCCCACCGACATGCCTTCCGTTGAGGAAGCAGAGGCTGGGGACTCAGAGGTGGACTCGTCCATCACCCAAGCTGAAGTCACTGAGGTGGTTGGAAAGCTCCTCAGTGGCAAAGCACCGGGGGTGGATGAGATCCGTCCTGTGTACCTCAAGTCCCTGGATGTTGTGGGGCTGTCGTGGCTGACACGTCTCTGCAACATCGCAGACCGGGGTGGTGGTCCCTCTTTTTAAGAAGGGGGACCGGAGGGTGTGTTCCAACTACAGGGGGATCACACTCCTCAGCCTCCCCGGGAAAGTCTATTCCAGGGTTGGCTAGAGCAGTAATTCTTAAACTCCTCACACCAAGTACCACGTCAGAGCATATTTGGCTTCAATCTTTAATGATCTAAAATGAGCATTACTAAATAGGGACAAAACAGGGGCTAAACCAGCACTAAAACAGATCAAAACAAGACTGTACCAGGACTTCTGCGGGCTGCACACTGGCAGTTTGTCAAAACACATGACATTATGGTATTATAATAATTTGTAGGTGGTTACAATGTTATGCATAATCTGTATTTTTTAACGTTGCATTCTCAAAAGCAAACATTTTTGGTATAAATAGAAGCTGTAATTGTACAAATGAGAGCTACTTTATCTTGATTCAAAATTTGCATGTTCATTTATACTGGGTTTATGTCATTTCTGTTACATAAAGTATGATGTATAATATGCAATGTTTTTTCCTAGTTCCTAACCCTCCTGGAGCCATTACCATCTTAGGCAAGACCACCGGCTCCATAAATATTAGTTGGGAGGAAGCCCCTCTGATGAGTGGTGCACAATTCCATTACCGCTTGGCAATCCCTAAAGTTGAAACTACCAATGGCCCAAAGTTTGTATTTCTGCATCTGCGGTCTGGAACATCCTATAACATCTCTGTAACAACTGTAGCTGCCATGGGCTTTGAAAGTGCAAGTGTATGGAAGAACATGGTCACCACAAGTAAGCACATTACTTCTGCACTTGCAATTCACAAAATAATGAATAACTGATTTCTGGACTTGTTTTATCCAATAGGACCATTTAGTGTTAATGCTCTACAGGCGGATCCAGATGAGGAGTCTGTCACACTTAGTTGGAGTGAACCTGAAGAGTATAAGGACAGTTACAGATTCTTTTTGACCTTGTTGAACTCCACTGGGAATACTTTACGCACTGAAATAACTAAGGAGTTAAATTTCACTTTCAACAACCTGAATCCAGGCACTAACTATAACTTTACTGTCATAACAAACACCTCAGATGGTACCGAAGGGGAGCCAAACGGGACTTCTGTCTGCACAAGTATGAAATATTTTTATAAGCACATTTTGGCTAATACAAAAAGCCATAGTTTAACTTCTTTTCAATATTTTTTTATGGTTCAACTAATTTATTTGTTTTTTTAATTACCACAGATGCAAGTTCTGTAACATTTTTAAAGTGTGATGCCCCAAATGAAGAAAATGCAACAATCACCTGGTCTTGGGAGAAACCAAAGGGTGGCTTCTCTACATTCACAGTCAAGTTTGAGAACAAAGAGCCAGGGACCAATGTAACTAGCAAAAAATACAAAAAATCAGACCTTAAGCATTATACAAATTACAGAGTGGCGGTGACAACGCAGAGCTGTGGTGCACCCAGCGACCCAGCAATCAAGATGTGCCAGACAGGAATCACAAGTAGGACAATACTATTAACTATTATTAATTAATTTATGTTATCATTATTAATTTCTTTATTACATACAATCAATTTTCAATCCCTTATAGTTTATAGTATTTATGTTTCTTGTAGATATTTTAGCTTATATCTGTGGTACAGTAAAAAAAAAAAAGCAAAGTCTGTTTCAGTAGTTCAATAAATGCCTACTGTATATTATATAGATTCAGTACACAGTGAGTGAAATATTGCAAACATTATGTGATGATTATGTGTTTCAGTTACTAAATCAAAATCCCGTATGTCAGAAAATATAAAAGAATATAAGGAATAATTTTTATACCAATCTCATGACCATTTTTGAAATAACTCCTGTCACAAACATGTTGTTCTATTTGAGTGAGAAAAACATTTTTGAGTTAAAAATATTGAATCTCTTTCATATCTGCCCAGATCCACCTATACTAAAGGACTACACATCCCTGCTAAAGGCAGTTGATAAGAAATACAACATGTTCACTATTGAGCTCAACCCCAGTCTACTGAATAACACCAACGGGCCAATCAAAAATGTGGGCGTGTTAGTGACTGACAGTGTAAAAGGTAAGTTGTTTTTGTGTAGGGGTTTTTCTTACATTATAAATTAGACTAGTAAAATTCCTCTTCACTAGTAAAATACCTTTTTGTCCATCCAGATATTAAGCCCTCAGATATGAAGAAGTACTTGGGGCAAAACTATCAACAGTGGAAGGACAAAAAGACTGCAGCATATTTAGCAACAGTCATTAACATCAGCTCAGATGAAAATGTCAAGACACGTAGTTCTTTGGATCCTCTTAAAATATCTGTTGGAGATGAATCTACATGGACTTCTTATTATTATAATGGCTTCCTGGAGCCCACTAAACAATACAAGTAAGAAATCTTCAGCTGTTGCTAAATCATAGTGCAAAGAATTAATAGCCAAATATATACTGAATTTATGTACACCATTAATGACTTAACTTTTTTATATTATTCCACAGTTATGCTATTGTGTTGTTTACCGAACTAAACACTGATGGAGGCTACATAAATGGCCAAGCGTCACTGTTTTCAGGAACAGGCTTTGACAATGTTGTAGTACTTCCACAGAATCCATGTATGACATTATCTAGCTGTTGCAAAATATGATTTAGTTTTTATTTTTATCTTAGAATATAATATCACTCTTATTTTACATTTTCCCATTTTAGTTGTCATTGGCTTGGCCGTCGGTGTGACACTGGGTATTTTCTGTGTTCTGTTGATTGTTCTGATTGGATTTATCATCTACTGGAGAAGGTTGGACATGCCAAGTAATACTGTATATAGAGAAAGAAATTTGAGGAAAGTAAACATTCTGTTGTTTCTCTTGTAGGTTATCCAACAAGGAATCATCAGACATTCAAATACATTCCTTGAGGTGGGCTATAATCTTATTTTTATTTAATTTTATATAAAATGTTGAAAAGAAAAAAAAAAAGAAAATGGAATGATTATTGTTTTTTATTTATTCTTGTTTCAGAGCCAAAGTGTAAGTATAGGTCCTTAGTACTATTAGGAAAAGTGTAATAACATAGCAGCAGATACTAAATATTTTGTAGCTGAAAACATTAGTGTTTCTGGTTGAATTCCATCTAACATTTAGTATTCTTTCGATAGAAGTATCCCTGTGAGAGTTGAAGAATATGAGATGTACTACAAAAAACAAAAAGCAGACTCAAACTGTGGCTTCGCTGAAGAGTATGAGGTAATATATAGTAATATTGTATTGTCCAGTATTTTGTAATGGGTTACACACTTATTATTAGCAATCATTCAAGGTTTAAGTTGTATAAGTTTGCTAATGGTTACTAAAGGTGCACTTACTATTGACATTTAAAAACTATTTTATGCCACTAAACTGAACAAAAAATATTAAAAGTCTCTTAGAAACAAATACTATACTATTTTAGAAAATGATATCAATGATAAAGCTTTATGCTTTTGGTGTGAAGTGTCAAGAGTTTGTAATCCTGTGATGACCTGTTGTAACTGATTTGGTGCAGTTGGATAATTTAACAGAATAATATTTAACCTCATTTCTTGTGTCTCTTAAGGACTTAAAGGTTGTTGGGACAGGTCAGGCCAAAACAAATGCTCTGAATCTAGAGAACAAGCCCAAGAATCGCTACAACAATGTGCTTCCATGTGAGTTACCTACGGCAAAATTACATCAAGTTCGAGCAAAAGCCTAACGATTTTTAACAAAATAAAAAAACTTATTTGTCTGCAACATTTACTTCACCTATTTTGCTAATATTTTAGATGATGCATCTAGAGTAAAACTTTCTATTATCCATGGGAATCCTATGGATGACTACATCAATGCTAACTACATACCGGTGCGTACTGACACTTTTAAAAGCAGCTTGTTTCTGCTTCTACCGATTCATGAATAAATCTATTAACACAACTTCTTCATGCCATTGCATAACTTCATTCTATTTCATATTTATCTTTTTCATTCATTGTGGGAATTATAAGATTACAAAGTGTAACTACAAATGCTTGTGTTTTTTTGCAGGGTTACAACTCCAGGAAGGAGTTTATTGCAGCTCAGGGCCCGTTGCCAGGAACAGTCAATGACTTCTGGAGGATGATATGGGAGAAGAATGTGCACGCTCTGGTCATGCTGACCCGCTGCAATGAACAGGGACGAGTGAGTACAAACAGAAAACTGCACATTTACTGTATATTGCTAAGCTGTGGTCTACATGGGTACTCTAACACTAATGATTACCATTTGAATTAGTATAATAAAGCATAAATGTTCACCTTTTGTCACTGACCTGGATAAGCATACTGTGCCCATATCTTAAATATAGGTCGGCACATCCACAATAGAATGTTTTGCACGATCATTCAGCGACAGTTCATCATACACACACCAAGTAAATGTCTTAAATACTTAATGTTCTATGGGTAATACATCAACTATACGGTTTACTGTGATCTTTGAAGACCTCTTGCTTGGTTTAAGGAACATATAGTGTTCCTTAAACCAACAGAAAGCAACAGTAAAAAGCAAAATTTAATGTTGTGTTTATGTTGCTTTTTGACGTCTCTTTCAGGTAAAATGTGAGCAGTACTGGACCCCTGGCACCAAACACTATGGGAACATCACTGTGACAACAACCTCTGAAATATCACTGGAAGACTGGACCATAAGAGACTTTGACATAAAAAATGTAACAGCAAATGAGTGGCTTGTGGATATGTGTGTCACTGTGACAAACTGATTTGCAGCTTTGGAAATTGTGTGTTCTTTTAGGTTAAAACAGCAGAGACTCGTTTGGTGCGGCATTTCCATTTCACAGCCTGGCCGGACCACGGCGTACCAGAAACCACCGAGCTCCTTATCAGCTTTAGACATTTGGTCAGAGAGCACATAGACCAATACAGACACTCTCCTACTGTAGTTCACTGCAGGTTTGGCATATGTACACATACACTTACACACACTATTCATTAACTCCATCTAACTTAATAGCAGAGAATGCATTCTTTTCTAGCTGTCTGTCTCTTTTGTTCTCAGTGCTGGTGTGGGCCGCACAGGAACGTTCATAGCTATTGACCGCCTAATATTCCAGATTGAAAGGGAGAATGTGGTAGACGTTTATGGTATTGTACATGATATGCGCATGCACCGATCACTGATGGTGCAGACAGAGGTAATGAGACCCTCGCAGTATGTCACACACAATGTACAGTATCTCTCTAGTACCTAAAAAAATCTCCTTACTATCCACAGGACCAGTATGTCTTCTTAAACCAGTGTGCGCTGGACATCATCAGATCAAGAACTGGAACCAATGTGGATCTCATTTACCAAAACACAGCTGCACTCTCCATTTATGAGAATATTGCACCCCAGAAAAGATAGTACTCTCAAGATACTCTTAGAATAGGCACAAAGTTGCTCATGTCTTAGGTTCTTTACACTTTAACAAGAACGTGAAAGAAGTTTGGGAACAGATTTTGTTTTGCTAAATATATTTATTTTTAAATCCACTTAGTCCCATTCTTGAAAATTTTATATTAGCAGTTTTGTAATATTTTTTATATAAAAAGTGTGTAAAAATATTGGACCAAAAGTTTCCCACTTTTTTGTTAGGCTGTAATTTTATGTTGTTATTCTTTATCCTGCTGATGTTTTTTCTCAGGTGTCATATCAGAAGCTGTGTGAGTATTAATTCAATTAATTAGAAATTTAAGTAAAAATGTTGAACTGTGCTTTAATTACATTAATTGCATTTGCTGAAGTCTTAATGTATACACATATTTTAAGTTGTGTCTTTGCTTTACATTTAAAATGATTTGACTGTGCTGTGGCTTAGTGAGATTCTTGTCTGTATGCACTGTGATGCACTGGCTGCATTTATGTTTTTGTATTGTACATATTTTGAAACAATGAAATATATCCCATTAATAGTTTAATTATTTGTTAAACTGGAACATTTTGTATCATATGGTATGATTTTCTATGTGACATTAACAAACACTCAGGAATTTGTGATGTCCTGTGTACATTCCACTTACAGCTAATGGTTTGTCACTTCCTGTTGCATATCCAGTCTATCTATGGACATTTCCTGTGGATAAAATCACAAGGAGCATGTTTTTTGGGTTCTAAAGGGCAGAATTTTCCATGAGGGAGGTACTACTTCTGTTGTTGATTTCCTTTGACAACTGATGTTGGTGAAGTCTGGTTTGAAGTTATTGCTTTGTTATTTATTGTATTGTTATGTACTTCAAATTATGAAAGGCACTTATGGTTAAAGTATCACAAAAATAATCAGGAAGTCACAATGTTTGAGGGTGTTATGAAATGCATACGGTTGTGTATTGCTTGCTGGTACAATGCAAATAAATGTAGAATAAATATGCTATGTTTAAAAAAAATGTTTATATGCAAATCAACATTGTTACAATATGTGTGTGAAGTGTGTACTGAAGTAGGCTCTTTCATTGTTTCAATAAAACACCCACTTCCCTTTGTCTCTAAAAACTAGCCTTAGACACTTAACTGTTCACAAAAACATGATGTAAAAAGTTAAAGAATTTAATTCATCAAAGAAAAAAGACAGGAGAACAAAAAAAAATTCTGCCTGGTGCAGAGGAGTGAGTTGGAACACTTCTGCATTATTGAACGCGTCTTAGACTTTGCAGGTTGTTGAGTGCTTCTCAAATAAATAAATTAATAAAACCAATTCTGTTTTTGTCTCCTGAGACAAAAAGGCTTTTCACAGACATGGCAGAAATGCTTAAAAAAATGAGCTTTTAGCAACTTGTGAACGCGGGACCTGATTCAACTTGGTGTGTTGAGTGTGTTAGGGCTTAAAGCTTATAAACTTAATAAGACTTAATAAAGTCATTGGCATATTTTCTTAAAGAATCGCTTGATTAAAGACTTCACACTACGCTGCTGAGTAATGTAATCAAAGAGAAAATAAGCTTTGGTAGTTCGGTCCAACCCAATGCATGTTTTTGCCAAATGAGGCCTAACTGACATCAGAATTTAGGCCTAAATTAAATTTTGGCTATTGATGACTTCCATCCATCCATCCATCTTCTTCCGCTTTATCCGGGGCCGGGTCGCGGAGGCAGCAGTCTTAGCAGAGATGCCCAGACTTCCCTCTCCACAGACACTTCCTCCAGCTCTACCGGGGGCACCCCAAGGCGTTCCCAGGCCAGCCGAGAGACGTAGTCCCTCCAGCGTGTCCTAGGTCTTCCCCGGGGCTTCCTCCCAGTGGGACATGCCCGGAACACCTCCCCAGGAAGACGTCCAGGAGGCATCCGAAACAGATGCCCGAGCCACTTCAGCTGACTCCTCTCAATGTGGAGGAGCAGCGGCTCTACTCCGAGCTCCTCCCGTGTGACTGAGCTCCTCACCTTATCTCTAAGGGAGCGCCCAGCCACCCTGCGGAGGAAACTCATTTCGGCCGCTTGTATCCGGGATCTTGTCCTTTCGGTCATGACCCAAAGCTCATGCCCATAGGTGAGAGTAGGAACGTAGATCGACCGGTAAATCGAGAGATTCGCCTTTCGGCTCAGCTCCTTCTTCACCACAACAGACGGATACAACGACCGCATTACTGCACACGCTGCACCGATCCGTCTGTCGATCTCACGTTCCATCCTTCCCTCACTCGTGAACAAGACCCCAAGATACTTGAACTCCTCCACTTGAGGCAGGAGCTCCCCCCCAACCTGGAGAGGGCAAACCACCCTTTTCCGGTCGAGAACCATGGCCTCGGACTTGGAGGTGCTGATTCTCATTCCAGCCGCTTCACACTCGGCTGCAAACCGCCCCAGCACATGCTGAAGGTCTTGGCTTGATGAAGCCAACAGGACAACATCATCCGCAAAAAGCAGAGATGAAATCCTGTGGTTCCCAAACCAGACTCCCTCCGGCCCCTGGCTGCGCCTAGAAATTCTGTCCATAAAAATTATGAACAGAACTGGTGACAAAGGGCAGCCCTGCCGGAGTCCAACATGCACTGGGAACAGGTCTGACTTACAACCGGCAATGCAGACCAAACTCCTGCTCTGTTTGTACAGGGACCGGACAGCCCTTAGCAGAGGGCCTCGGACCCCATACTCCCAGAGCACCCCCCACAGGATACCACGAGGGACACGGTCGAACGCCTTCTCCAAATCCACAAAACACATGTGGACAGGTTGGGCGAACTCCCATGAACCCTCAAGCACCATATGGAGGGTATAGAGCTGGTCTACTGTTCCACGACCGGGGCGAAAACCGCATTGTTCCTCCTGAATCCGAGGTTCGACCATCGGCCGAATTCTCCTCTCCAGTACCCTGGAATAGACTTTCCCGGGGAGGCTGAGAAGTGTGATCCCCCTATAGTTGGAACACACCCTCCGGTCCCCCTTCTTAAAAAGAGGAACCACCACCCCGGTCTGCCAGTCCAGAGGTACTGTCCCCGACCGCCACGCGATGTTGCAAAGACGTGCCAGCCACGACAGCCCCACAACATCCAGAGACTTAAGGTACTCAGGGCGGATCTCATCCACCCCCGGTGCCTTGCCACCGAGGAGCTTTTTAACCACCTCGGTGACTTCAGCTTGGGTGATGAACGAGTCCCCACCCTCTGCCTCCTCAACGGAAGACGTGTCGGTGGGATTGAGGAGATCCTCGAAGTATTCCTTCCACCGCCCGACAACATCCCCAGTCGAGGTCAGCAGCCCCCCACCTCCACTGTAAACAGTGTTAGCGAAGCACTGCTTCCCCCTCCTGAGGCGCCGGACAGTTTGCCAGAATTTCTTCGAGGCCGACTGATAGTCCTCCTCCATGGCCTCCCCGAACTCCCCCCAGACCCGAGTTTTTGCCTCCACAACTGCCCGGGCAGCAGCACGCTTGGCCTGCCGGTACCCGTCGGCTGCCTCAGGATGAGCATGACTTTGCATTACCAAATAATACACCGCTTTGGTGGTAGATTATAGTCTAAAATGTTTTGAACACTATAAGGCCTTTCCTAGAATTTTTTTACATGGGGCACAGGCTTTAAGTCATGTCCATAGACTTGTGGTTTGGGAATACAGATGAACAGGTGCTATACGCTTTTCTGAGCACAGAGGGCGCCCCAGCCTCCCTGTAGCTGCAGCAGGGGGAACTGTCTCTGCCACTACTCCATGCTCTCCATGTTGAAACGAAGCAACTTCTCCTCCTGCAGACTCCAGCCGTGCGCCACAGCCCTCCTGCTGCTTCCTCACAGCTCCATAGCCTCTCACAGTGCCGTGCTATGAGGCTACACGGGAATATAAACACGAAAACCAAAGTCTGAGTTGGTCCTCGTCGACGCAGAGTAAGTTTGTATGTAATTGCGCTCTTACTACGCCGCACTGACACGTCGCGAAAAGATAACTTGGCATATCAGCTGGCACTGGTCTTTAACAATTACTTTTGTTTTGTGTGCTAACATTGGCTAGCTGGGGTAGGTCGAGTTTCTCTGGTGGATTAACATTAGAAATGACATAATTTAAAATAACCGTTTTAAGAATCCCCACGACGTCGCTGGAGGAATTCGGTCAGTGGTAGTACCATTATTCTTCGTCTGCCTGGGTAGTGGCTAACATTACTAGCTACTAGCACCATTATAGTAAACCGCCGTCTCCACGTTCGCAAGTCAGCGACGATGCCCATGCGTCTGCGGCACGGCTGTCACTTGTTTGCTTGGCAACCATGAATGTAACCTGTGTCTAGGATGGATATGGCGACCAAGGGCAAGTACTGACTAAAATGTACCTCATATTTGTGTCAGCCCGTATTTATAAGAGCACGTGTAGCTGAGCACGAAACCAGATGGGCAAAGTGCCACAGCAGTTGATGTCAGCATCAACAAATAACTATAGCATTGTGTAAAAATATGAAAATTATCAACGCGGCGGTTAGTGAGCAATGGAAGACAATTGAGCATATTTACATTTTAAAGCCATGCACTGCGGTCATCTCTGTCACGGTCATAGGTTATTGTTAGAATGTCAACAACCTTCAGCAGACCTTCTTCTACAATATATGTTAAAGATACATAAATGACTAGAATACGTTGTTCTGTTTTCTCACTGCAACGCTCCATCATGATGGAATAAATCTGACTGCTGAGTAACTAGCTAGCTATACAAACGCTTTATTACAAACCAAATGTGTCGTAGTTGGCTCTAGAACTTTCGAGGTGCAGAAATTGGGTTTTTTAATGGTTTTCTTTACTTAAGAGCAATTGTATCTTTCCATTTGCAAAATGCTCATCTGAAGGGTTGCATAATATACTGTCTCACTCCCCCCTTATGTGAATCTAGGCTAAGAGCAAAATAAGAAGAACCAAAAACATCATGAATCATTGACGAGATTTAAATATAGACCCAATGTTAAATGCTGAACGCTTTATGTGCTATGGTCTGATGTAGTCAGATTCACTGAACAAGATGATACTATTTTAAGTGAGGTAATGAATGCCAAGGATATGTTCCAGTGGCATCTATCATCCTTATCTGTTCATCATTATTAGGCTTTGCTTGAGAGATAATCGCACTGTAATAAGTGCACCTTAAACATTAGTATAGGGTATTTTAATTTGCCACTTAATGTTGATAAATGTCTTTTTAACTATAGTGCTAATAGTGAATGTGCAAGGTGTTTATCTGATGGTGAATGACTGCAAAATATCTGACTGTAAGAGATATCAGGACTAAAGATAGCTGAAATCTGTTTGAAAATAACCAGAAATAGGTCATGAGTTCCCTCTCAGACCAGAATCACCCAATTTCCTTTCTTCCCTAATGCTGGGAGGTTTATCTGTGCTAAAATTCAAGAGTTTTCATGTTGTGTAGTGGTATGGACGGTCTACCTTGCACTAATCAAGTGGGGATTTTTAATGGTCTTGGCTCATAAGCCTATCAACTAGAACTGTGGCTCTACCCGGCCCTGAACGACAAATGAGGAGAGAGTTAGTGAATGAATTAGAAGATGGCAATGTCATGAGTGCTTTGAGCCACTTTCAGTGGGTGGTTTAGTGCTGTTGTTTATCCTTATCACTGCTTTTTTGTATCAGGAAGCCACAGCAACAGATGTCCCAAGTTTCAAGCTGTGCTCAAAGGAATAGTTAAGGGATATTCCAACTGTAGATATGACCTTTAACTATCAAGCTTAATCTTGAAGCCCTATGAAGCTATATTGTTCTTGACTAACTGTGTACACCAAGTTGTGTTAAAGCATAAAACCACAGTATTGATGTTTATAAATCATTTCGATGCTAGTTAATACTCCTATAATGTTGAGAGGTCAATTTGTAAAATCAACATCACTAAATGCACTTAAATAAGGCACTTAAGGAGTGGCGGATATCTAGGCTAATGCTGTTCAATTCTGAATGTGCCTCTTGGCCTCCAGAGAGAAATTGCACTTTAAGAGGTCTCTATTGTGTCAGTGTTCTCTGTTGAAGTTTGTGTCTCAAGTCAACTGGTTTTCAAATGCAAAAACAGGGCTTGCTTTGGCATAATGGCTTGTACAAAAACGTAACTATTACTTTTTTAGCTCAAAGGCATTGTTAATGACACTGACAAACATGCAGCACTTTGTCAAAATGTGTTTAATCTTCAAAAAGTCTGTTGTTGTCAGGGACACTGCTTCTCTTTTGTTCCACAATAATGACAAAAGAAGACAAATACAACAACAACAAGGCTAGTTTGTTTTCATACATACACGATAACTGTTGAAATGAATGAATGAAATTGAATTATTTTAACATTGTGATGACTGTATCCGCTCACTTTCTGTTTTTTTTTTTTTTTTTTTTTTTTTTTTTTTTTGTCTATTCCAGTATTTCCATGTTTAGCTTTAACTCCACCACTTCTTGACCCTTGACCTTTGTTTCTCCTCTGCTGCAGACCTGGTAGTAGGTGTATTTTTGGAGCTAGTTTATCCCCCACTGTTTCACAGAAGCCAAACAGTTCCTGCTAGCACCTCTTCAATCAATATCCATCTCTCACCTATTTCTGTTTGAACTTATAGAGCCGCTAGCTGCGTGGAACCTGCAGACACAAGGCCCACATTAAGCATTTTCTATGACATTTAACAACAAAAAATGGTCAATGTATTTTTTTATTGCTTAGCTCAAGAATTATGGTTCTACTTTCCTATTAGCGCTCCACTATATGAGACACATCTGCGATAACTATGTTCAATAATTTAAATGACATAATAAGTTAAATTAAATGAAACCAGAAATACAGCTCCCTGTATATACTAGTGAAAACTGTGTCTCAATCAAAATTTAACAAAGACTACCAGATCTAGAACAAGGCTAAATGAGGACTAAACTAAGGAAATTAACACGAAATCTGGTTTTCATTTTTTTTCAATTGGTCAAAATATATTTCTCTATAAGGCTCTGATAGTAAAATGATTAGGACGTGTAAATCTGTGTCAGATGGAGGACCATAAAATTATTGTGATATATTCAGTTTCTTGCAGTACGGATAATGCATTTGTTGATATTGCAATAATGTTAAATTTGCAATATACTGTGCAGCCCTATTTCCTATACATTTATAAGGTGCAGCTTCAGAGCCAACTGGTGGCAAATCCTAACTCTATCAAATGAATGTAGGCAGTTTTAAAAATAATTAATACTTTACAGTCACAGTGAAAAAGGCTCCTTTTTAGGTTAGCTAGTGCCCCCACCTTTATTGCAGGCTCCCCCACAAATCAGTGTACCTTTGTGCTGGTCCCAAGTCTGGATAAATGGGCATCTGCTGTAAAACATATGGCAAACTATGCAAATCACGAGATGCTTTACTGTGGCGACCCCTGAAAGGAGCAGTTAAATACTTCTTTGTTACAGTCATAATGAAATGCATTTTTTCTTTAGGGTAACCTAAAGTGTGACCTCTTGGCCCAGAATCTGAAATCTACCTAAACTGATTTTCACAAAAGGCTTTTCCTCATTTAATGACAATGCTGACTGTTGTCTAATAAAGATAATACATAGTAACTAATACAATGCATTAAACAACTTTAAGGAGTGAATACTAGCCTTTCCTATATTAAACATAAACATCAGAACTGCAATCATCTGCAATTATAGGATAAACATTGGTAACAGCATTTTGATATTTCTGTACATAGTATAGTTCTGGACATGTTCTGGAAGATTCATTATGTTATTATTAAGCTTGGTTTGAAAGGAAACAATGCAGAATGTGTCTCTCTTTATGTCTTTGTATTTTGTATGGCACAAGTGCATAAGCTTAATGTTTTTCTTTCTTACATAGTGGTGAGCTGTCTGTATTTAGAGATGTCAGGTGACAGGAGAAAGGGCTGCTGTGTTAGGTTACACTAAAAGGAAACTTGTGACAGTCTGTCTCTGCCAGCAGAGCCTCTTCGAAAGCCAGGCCCGCATCAAAAAGATCTCTCCTTTCACAACATGGGGTCTTTCTGTGACCTGAGCCCATTGTTTAGCCTTCATCGGAAATGTGACATTCCCATCAAACATTGTATACTTTTATCTTGAACCAAATGCTATTTTTTGTGCTCACTCCGTTACCTTGTCTCCCACCAGTGTTTGTGGTGTGTCCCAGCTTTATTATCTTTGTGCAAATATAAGAGATATCTGTTTTTTTTCTGGTTATCTCTTAAACAGTGTAAATTTCACTCCCACCACTGTACTGCACATTTTACTTACATGATATTTAGTCATTTGTAAAATTATTGTTTTGACTATCAGTATCCACCGGTGCCTGGCCATCTCTCAGTTAAAACCTATGTAAACACATTTCAGCAAAGTGTCCTAAAAACACTCCACTGCATCAGTAAGTAAGAAATATATTCAGTATCATTAACCTGTTATTAAATGCAGCATTTGTACTGGGAAGTGCACTGAAAAGAAAGCAACCTTATCTAGCCCTTCCAGATTATCAGTTGGCAGCTGAACAGAAGGGGTGCTGTATTTCCGTTTGCGCAGGGTTGAACACAGGTCAGTCTCTCTCGAGTAGGTCATAACATTAGTGTGGAAACATGCTGGATCATATTGATGTAAAAATAGTATATGACAGTGAAGAAAAGGTGTAGCAAGTTTGGTTGGTTGCAAGTGGCGCTGACCTTCTGGGGGGATTAAATTTAGCGCCATAAGACTTGAATAAAGTTTACATTATTTAAACAGAGGTGAAGGAAGTACTGAAAGTATTGTTTCTTTGAAATACTATTAGTCAAGAAGAACGAAAAGTAATATGTAAAAATATTACTTGAGTAAAAGAAATAGAATAAGTTTGAATGTAAACTTTACTTGTACAAACTACTTTTGAAAGCTATTGTAATTATACAACAAATTTTAATACTACTGCTATTACTACAACTTCAACTACTCTTGCTACAATTACTAGTAGGATGCTAACAAGCAAGCTACCTTCCCACTGAAGTAAAACAATATTTCTACTCATTTAGAGATTTAAAGTAACATTTTCCCCAAATGTTTGCTTTACACAATATTCTCAGTATGTATCTACTTGTTCCTGAAAAAAGATTGTTAGGTTAATACTTAAGTGAAATATTTTTCTTGCTTTTCACCTCTTTGTTCAAATATTTTTACTCCACTTTATATATCTTTATATCACTTAGACAGATTTTAGTGCTGGTAACAGTTTGGTGTAAAGCTTTTCTAATTGTGGAAGTACTGCTGCTACATATTCTGATCAAGCACCTGCTACCATAGCCCTAAGTCATTATTCACACCTCTTCTGTTGTTTGCTCTAATTGAGCTGGTGACACAACTGTAAATGAGTCCTGGCTGCGACCCTTTGTATGGGCTGGGAATCGTGCCAAATACACTGATTTCTGTTGGAATATGTGACTTAGCTGTTTACTTTTATAACGGCCTGCAAAGCTATGCTAATACATTATGCTAATGTTTATATTTATGACCTGTTCCCTATGTTTTTCTCTCTCTACAGCCCTTAGCGCTGTTAGCTCAGGGAATCTCTCTCTCTGTTCACTTCTTCTTAGCCCACACTCAAGTGTTATGGCTTGTTCTGTTGCTCAGCAGTAGGAATTGAAGGCCGAGTTTCTGCATCCACATGTCTCTTTGATTTTTGACCTATCACAAGCAGGGATATGCTCCTCAAAATGTCTGTTTCTGCTTTAACAATATATATAAACATTCCAAATAAAATATTTTTAAATTGAATCAGTCAAAATAAGAATATGTAAACAATACTGAGTAGGAATCTAACAATATCCAAATCTCACAGTACAATATTATCACGAAATTAACCTCACGCTACAATATTTTTTGTGGTACTTTGGGGAGGCTCACAGTATTGTGAAAATGCTCACGAAAACATTTATTATATAAAAATGCTGTGCTAACCCCTTGGGGCAATAATTATTGTCATATTTCATGTTTTATCTGCTCTAAAGTGTGACAGATAACTAAGTTTTGTGTATTATTTACTAAGCTTTTGAGTCTTCCGCTACATAAAACAACTGTGACTCTTGATATTTGCTTATTTATCTTGGTAAAACTCTTAAAAAACCAGCCTCTTCCCCCATGTTGGCTTATTATGTTGGCTGCGCTCAGGCTCAAATGGAGCAAAGGATCATGGTCTATGTAGTGCTATGTATGCTTTTTACCATACCGCTGCAACAAAACACATTTTTTATATCGTAACAAGACCACAATGATATGGAGAGCCTTTGCTATTGCGATATCACAATGTCACCAATACCGTTACATCCCTAATATTGAGTCATCAATTTATAATTTGTATGTGTATATAGTTTATGTGTATATAATTTGTGTTTGTGGCTTATCACACATTATAGGTCCAGGTCATATATGCAGAATGGATGCACATGCACATGGTTAAATAGACGCACTGTCAGCAGCAGCCATACTCTTAGTGTTGCCTCTAGCTTGTCTGTCCTGAAACCAGGGTGTGTATTTGTCTTGGTGCTCTGACTGTGCGTCTGTCTATTTACTTAGTAAACTGTCAGTTTAAGTAGATTTCTGTTTATTTTCTTAACAACACATTTACACAGTTTGCCTCTGCGACCCATTTGAAATACTGCTTTGTATTTATGAAAGAAGGCTTGCGACTACAACAAGTCATTATTAAGTCAATAATAACTGTGAGGTTTGCAGGTGGCAAACAGATAGTACATTTGGCCTGGAGAGATGTTCACAGCTCTCCCAGGATCGTCAGGCTCCGCCCAGAACAACTCAGTGGTGTGACCAGGAGGAACAACGAAGGAGGGACACCAGAGCCAAGCAGTTTGTATGTACTTTGTTAAAGTGAAACCTAACTCGAACTTTTGTGTGTTCAGGTGAGACGCTGCTCCCACAAAGGCCTCTGGATGTGGTGTCTGCTGCAGGTCAGGTGAAAGGTAAGCTAAGCTCCTGGTGCTGTACTCTTTAATGGACGTATGCATGGTTGGTGGGAATGAGCATTTCCTTTAGTCAGATAAATGTGTGACATCTGCCACTCGCATGCCAAAGTCCTACATTACCAACTGGGACAGCTGACTTTGATGTGTCTGTTTTCTTTCTAGGTCTGTCACATATTCAAGAATGTTCAAATGAACATTTTTAAACAGAAAAATCCAGCTTGTGTCATGACCATGTATTGTTTAAGTGACATGCACATTTACACGTGTGCAGTTGTGTCTCAGATCTGAAACACTTGAGCACAGTGAAGCCTCAGAGGAAGAGAAACAGTTTGACAGAACTGAGATCAGCAGCAACTGGGCGTGTCGTGTGTATTTGGGTTAGAAGGGAGAAAATGTTTGGGTTGCACAAGGACAGTTGGCTACAAAATTACACTTCAGAAACATACTCAAAGCCTAAAACAGGCAGTGTGCCCAGGGCACTTGGTGATCTTTTATTCAGCTCTGTCTAATAACTAGTCTCTCTTTTTAAACTTGCTTCTTCAGTACACTCTGTTTTTGTCTCTATCTGAAGAATAAGTCACTTGTAATGCATGTTGCTGTGTTCTCTTTATAAACAGTAAATGATTAATTGGGACATCTGTGGTAAATTTTCTAGAATAACTCAAACTATGTTTTACATATTTTCCATACTTTTAAGAAAGGTGACTTATCTGGCAATTCTTGCCCCTTAATGCCGATTTTTGGTCAGGCACATGTCCGGGCAACTATGTGACTGAAGGACCCCAGCTTTCCCACCTATCTGGTAGCAGTTTGGGCTCTTTCTGTGGCAGCCCTGCTACAGATCTGTGAGATTTGGCCCTAAGATGCTTGGGGAAGTCCTGAGAAGCAGCTCAGTGTGTCCCCAACCATCTTATAGCAGTTTTGACATCTTATACAGCAGTTCATAGGAAACATCCAAAATCGTTTTATCTCAGCCTGAAAAGCTCTAAATGACAATAGAAAGATTTTGCTCATTTCTCTGACATAGAACCTCGTAGAACAAACATTTAAAAAGCATTTTGTAGCTCTCCACAAGCCCTACTGACACAGCAAGTTTGATTGAGATTGCCTTATTGATTTTCTCAAAAACCTCATCTTCAAATTCTGACACCTTTCTTTGCATTTTAATGAGTATTAGTAAGACAGATGGCTATATAATATTAATTTATTTCATAAAATTAGGAAAATCTGCCCTGCATATTGGTCCCCAAAAAATCTGCAGTGTTTATGGTCCATCGGCTGGTCTGAATTTTAAAAATCCGCATCGGGCCGTAGAAAAACCCATATCTGTTGATCTTTAGTTGAATATACTGCTGAAAAACATCTTAATAAACCAGTTCTTTTTGGCAGCAAAAGTGGATGAAACGATCACCTGTAAATTACAAATCAACTGGAAAAGTAAAAGTAAATGGCAAGGGATAAAAAAGCATGTGCAGAATAATACCATCCAAAGTAGTGAACGCCATTTACACTTAAATAAATCCAACAAGTTTCTTATTGTCTTGTCTTGGCTGGTCCCATATTACATCCATTCTCCACCTTTGCTGTTGTTGCTTTTATGCAAACTACATGTGATTTGGTTATGATATTCATAATTTTGCGTTCCACTGGAGGGCAAAACAAACATGGCAACATGCTGTAAGGCATGAGAAGATGAAGCCAAATAAGTGTTTAAATGGCCTGACAACTCAGGACAAAATACAATATGGACTAAATCTACAAATATTAGCAACCTTTGACCCTGCTGCCTTGTTTGAGCCACTGGCAACAACCAGGTCCCTACCAGCAAGCTTATAAATGCACCAAAAGATGAGTACAACAGACACAAACTGTCGTTAGCTAATGCTAGCCAAGACAATTTAATTTAAATACTGTGTTTGCTGCAATTATTTGTGTATTTAACATTACTACTGCTCCCCGCAAATGCTCTACACCACATAGTGACTAAACAGCAGAGGAAATCATAGTTCGGACTATATCCCAACAACTTTAAGATCTAGTGGTTTCATAGAGCATTTCTGATAAACTCTTACTTATACAGATCCTACTGACAGTTGCTTGACAAAATGTGGATGTATGAGATATAAAAGCCTTAAGTAAACCTTTGCTGATTTGTCAAAATGTGTTGTCATCTAAACGTTCCTTCAGATGGGGGGCATATTTCATAAGAAATAATGAAAATGAAAATTCTCATGTTTTGAACCTGATCATTTATATTAGTGACAGGGTCCATTATCTTTTTATTTATTGTACCACACTTAGAAAATATGCATATTCACAATAGAATTTTTGCCTACCTCCCCATGTCAATTAAACACTACAGGCCTGTAGTATGTTGTGACGTCATGTGAAAACAACCGATTGTATGCTTCACTTGAGGTCTCACCATAATTTTTTTAAATAGGTATCAATCAATTATTATTTATTTGACAAAGGATAAATATGATTTTTAAGCTTAAGAATTTATAGTTGACAAGAACAAGTGAGGCACCCTAAAATAATGCTTCAGACTTTATTTGTACAATAACAAGGAATGCATTCAGATAACATTTTAAATGGCTGTCTAATTTTTTCTTCTCTCAGAAATAGCATGTAAATTAAATTTTTTTGTATGTAAGAAATTTAAAGCACCATGTAGGTTGTTGCAGAGATACATGATTGAAAACATTATTTTTGGCAGCTAGATTACATGAGAGACTAAATTATCCATAATAGGTTACCTTTTTCCTCCCACTGTGCTGCTTTTGCTTCAGCACTATTAAATAAAGTCATGTGACTTCTATCGTATAATATTGGTTTACTAATGGCCCCCTGCTTTTCTACCATGGATACAGATATTGTTTCCCCCAGAGTCTAAAAACTTCTGCCCTCCTGCTGTACAGATGGACAGACGGACAGGCTGTGGGAGGAGCTCTGTAACCTCTGAAGATGACAGACTCCAGGGTGTGCTGGTTTAATTAGACTCATTTTTTTTTCTTTTTTTCTATATCTATTTCTCTCAGTTCTTCCTCTGCAGTCTATTATTCCCACATCTTCCACAGAGACCATAAAAAGACCTTGTCATGGTGGAACTGGGCCGTGAAAATTGCTGCAAATGGAACATGGGGTTGTATGAGAAAGAATCTGATTTGCATAGTTCTTGTATATAATTCAGGGGTTTTGACATAGCTGGTTGATGCTTTTTTTTATTCCTTATATTTTCTGCTCTAAATACCAAAGTGTCATTTAAATCTGAGAAAAGGTACATTTGTATTTGTACCATTTAGTGTTCCTAAGCCCTTCTATGTTTGTTGACAATGTAGTTTAATCCTTGGCTTCTTTTGTATTTTGCCTCACAGTTACATTGACTTGCCAAAGGCTGGTGTGTTTTTGTTTGTTCTGTTTTTGTGAGTTCACTGATTCACAAGCAGTGTGAGTGAATCAGTGTTTTATTTGGGTTAATATGATAGGCGTCAGGATATTCACATTGAAAGTCATTGAGATTCACAACATCCCCTGGTCTTTGGCTTTTCCAGTGACGTCTGTTTGTCATGCATGTGTACAGAGTGTTTGTGCACTTCTGCATTTGCAACAAAATGCCACACTCTTGGCACCACTGCAAGGCCCACTTCTATCAGCTCAGCCTGGAGAGGCCTGCTTAAGGCTAAGTTCTCTCACACAGCCACATCTGGCCAGGGTCCAACCACAAAGGCAGCCAGCTGGCTCTCTTTGGTGAACAGGTCAGACATTGCAGTGTGGCTAGGGACATGTAATAAAATGACCTCCATGATAAAGTACCGGTCAGTTATACATCGAAATGAGTTAATCTCATCATGTGAAATAGCAGAGATGATTTTTAATTACAAACCAAATTGTTAAAAACATTCAGTCTTGCATTGCCAAATTGATCCATGTATTAATTTGGTACCTTTTATGTTGTTTTAGCGCTGTTTTTCCATGTAACAAGGCTTACAGTCTTTCTCTCTCTTTGGAAGCATTATTAACAGCCAATTGAAGTGTGCCTTATTGGAGTGTGCCAAGATATAGATAAAGTTTATATGACTTATTTTTTTCAAGATGATTTCTGTTATGAAATCCTATGAGATGATGACTCACATGCACAGCCATTGTTGGCTGTGTGTCTGAAGAGCATGAGCTGGTGTATGGTCAAAATTGTTGACTGGTGTGAGTACAGTCACCTGTGTTTTAACGCCTGTAAGACAAGATTGTAATTGACTTCAGAAGAAGGACACTACCCCACACACTTGTAAACACCCAGGGTACGCATTTTGACATAGTGGACAGTTTGAAGTACCTGGGTATTCACCTCCACAATAAAGTGGTCTGGTCACTCAACTGACTGTGGGTGAGAGGGGGATGTTAGCCAAGTCGACATCTATATATGAGAACACATCTCTTACCCACTGCATCAGACTGAGCAGACTGAGCAGTTTCTTTAGCAGCAGACTGATACACCCACAGCAGACTGATATATCCTCAGTGTAGGAAGGAGCGCTACCGTAGGTCCTTCATTCTCACAGCTGTTAGTCGTACAACTGATAATGCTTTCAAATGTACAATAATAATATTGTCTATGTAACTGTGCAGTACCTTCATTATTGTTATAACTATCATCACCTTCCACCATCCACAACATTTAAATACAGTGGAAAGAAAAAGTATTGGCACTCCTTGGAAATACTAGGATTTTTGCATGATTTGGTCATAAAATGTGATCTGATCTTTATCTAAGTCACAACAATAAACAAACAGTCAGATGCTGCAAAAAAAAAAAAAAAAAACTCAGGTTTTTATTGAGCATTTATGTAAACATTCACAGTACAGGGTAGAAAAAGTATTGGAACTTTTGGATTTAATAACTGGTTGACCCTCCTTTGGCAGCAATAACCTCAGCCAAATGTTTTCTGTAGTTACAGATCAGACCTGCACAACACTCAGGAGGAATTTTGGACCATTCCTCTTTACAAAACTGTTTAAGTTCAGCAATGTTCTTGGGATGTCTGGTGTGAATCGCTCTTTTGAGGTCATGCCACAGGATCTCAGTCGGATTGAGGTCAGGACTCTGACTGGGGCACTACAGAAGGCATATTTTCTTCTGTTGAAGCCATTCTGTTGTTGGTTTGCTTCTATGTTTTAGGTCAGTGTCCTGTTGCATCGCCCATCCTCTCTTGAGCTTCAGTTGGCAGACAGATGGTCTTAGGTTTTCCTGCAAAATTGTTTGATGAACTTGGGAATTCATTTTACTGTCGATGATAGCAAGTTGTCCAGGCCCTGAGGCAGCAAAGCAGCCCCAAACCATGATGCTCCCTCCACCATACTTCACAGTGGGATGGGGTTTTGATGTTGGTATGCTGTGCCTTTTTTTCTCCACACATAGCATTGTGTGTTCCTTCCAAATAAGTCAACTTAGGTTTCATCTGTCCACAGAATATTTTGTCAGTAGTGCTGTGGAACATCCAGGTGCTCTTTTGCAGACTTTAAATGTGCAACAATATTTTTTGGGGGGACAAAAGTGGCTTCCTTCCTGGTGTCCTCCCATGAACTCCATTCTTGTTCAATGTTTTACCCATTGTAGATTTGTCAACAAAGATGTTGGCTTGTGTCAGAGATTTCTCTAAGTCTTTAGCTGACACTCTAGGATTCTTCTTCACCTCACTGAGCATTCTACACTGTGCTCTTGCAGTCATCTTTAGAGGACAGCCACTCCTAGGCAGTGTGGTCACAGCATTGAACCTTCTCCATTTATAGACGGTCGCTCGTACCATGGACTTAGGAACATCAAGGCTTTTAGAGATACTTTTGTAACCCTTTACAGCTTTATGCAAGTCAACAATTCTTACACGTAGGTCTTCTGAGAGCTCTTTTGTGCGAGGCATGGTTCACATCAAGCAGTGCTTCTTCAGAATGGCAAACTCAAAACTGGGGGGTGTTTTTTATTGGTCAGGGCCACTTTAACCCACAACCCCAATTTTCTCACACTGATTGGACCCCAGGTTGGCTGACACCTGACTCCAATTAGTTCTTGAAGAGATCACTAGCCTAGGGGTTCCAATACTTTTTCTACCCTTTACTGTGATTGTTTACATAAATGTTAAAAAAAAAACATGAGAAAAACATTAGTTTAAGCAGACTGTGTTTGTCTATTGTTGTGACTTAGATAAAGATCAGATCACATTTTATGACCAAATCATGCAAAAATCCTAGTATTTCCAAGGGGTGCCAATACTTTTTCGTTCCACTGTATATAGTTACTGTATATAGTAAATACTATATATACTATATAGTCTGTATTAGCACTTTTAATTTAATATTTTATTCTAATCGTATTTTTTTGCACATCTGTGTTACTTATTATTGCATGCACACTTTTATTTGGCTTTCTGCACTTAATCCTGTTTAAAGAGCTGCCATAACAAGTGAATTTCCCCACAGTGGGCTCAATAACATCCTTTCTTATCTCATCTCTTATAACTTTCTTGTAACTGGTTTCCTCCAAACATGTCCCTCAGTTAACAAAGTCGATTAAGATTCTGTATGCAAATGTGTAGTGTTTTGGAGAAATCAGTCCTCCTAACAGAGCAACTAGGTTTCCTTTTTTGAGTAAAATGTGAGTACAAGGCTGCAGGGTAGTTCTTGTTCAAAATATAGCGTCACCTCTTAAAAGGCCCAGAATAGAACAACTAAACCACACAGCCTCCCCCGGAGTGTCATAAAATCTACCTTCTTATTATAACAATAAAACTGGACTTATTCCTGCCTGCTTGTGTTATCTTGTTGGGTGTGTATTCACAGTATACTACTCACCATTTCTGGCAACATAAGTAATGCTATAGGGAATCAAAATAGATTTTTAGCCCAAACCTTCTAAATGAAGTACAATTATCTGGTTCAAAATGGCTGAATGTAAGAAAGGGGGTAATATACTTTCTGTCAGTAATGATAATGTTGATGGTTTATATTTAGGTCATATGGCCATCTATTATTGCTGGATTTGGTTACGAGTTGGGGGATCTCTCTCTCTCTCTCTCTCTATTTGTGCCATCAGTCGAACGGCTGCCTCGTAACTGTGGCGAAGCTCTCACTTTATACTGTCTTCTTACGTCCGCTGTCATTGCTGGGATTTGTCCTGTCCTGTTAACATATAGCCTGGTTAGTAAGGCATGGTGTAATGATAATCACTATACACACTGACCCATGCTGTTAAGCCTTCTGTTAAGTATAATGGTTCTTGACCTATATTTTATGGTTATGAATGGAGGGTAAGCTTGGGTTGGTAAGCTTTCTATAAACAACTTGGGGGCATACTTTATGTTATAAAGTTGGGGTTCATCTTCTAAAATATTATTATTATTATTATTATAAATTATGAAAAAAAAAATGAACAAGGTGACTATTAGTTGGTTTGTTTTCATTTTCAGGAAAGTTCAAGAAGAAATGTTTGGTTTCTTGTATGGACCTGGATTTTTGAAAGGATTTTGTACCATTGCAAGGTAGAGCCAAAATTACTTACTTCAGGTGCAAGGTGTCAGTATAGAAAGAAACTGAAACTTTTTGTTGTGGATTCAGATTATTCTTGATCATGTTTGAATATAAGAGGTTTGAGGTTGAGCATTCGCCCCTGAATTATAAGATCCTCAGTTTAAATCCCCATCTGGGCACTATACTTTATCTTTTTCATTGAGAGACGGGGCAAGTGCCTTGGAGATGGCTTTTAGTCTTAGATTCTGCTTTATTTAGCTCATAAGCTAAAGTAAATGCCAATATTATTTGGCACATGCAAAGTGTTGGCAAACAAATGACCGTGGGCAATGACACCCAAGCAATTGATAGATCGGACAACTGACCTCACCCTACTAGCTTCAGTTCAAAGTCAATATAATGTCATATGAATGGAGCCAACTTGTAAATAGATTAGGCCAGTGGCAGTGGGCATCTTAATAAAGCTTGATTCTGCCCTGTTCCCTTCTCTACTTCTTTCTCTACTTCAGCTAAACCAAATCAGTAGGTGTCTAAGTGATATGCATCTCGTAAAAGTATATTACAGTTGCAGTTGAAAGACAAATAAACCTTACAAGCTTGCATAAAATGGGATGTTTGTTCCTTCTACGGTGACAGTTGCCACCACAGACAGTCCCTGGGAGAGACTTTGACTTCATTAAATCAGTCAAGCATATTAAAAATGTACAGGTTAGAACACGCCAATGTGTGCTTTTCCAGGCCACTCCTCTGTGTGCCTGCACCACCCCCCACCCTCACTTTGTCTAATGATTGCTGGATTTGAGCTTGGCCTGCACGTTCACCTCAATAAGGTAACAGTAAGTCAGGTGCTTGTTGTTGTTTTATCTGTCCTTCTACTTCCAGTTCAAGGTCAATGTTGAAATGTCTGTTATTGACTGGCTCACTGCTGCTTACATACTCTTATCTTTACCCATGATGTTTATATATCTGGGTAAATATTAGCCTTGCAACTCTATAGGTTGATTTAATTGTGTGAAGTCATTGTTAGCTTAGCCTGGCTTTAGGGGCTCTAGCGCTAAAGGTTCTTCAGTAATTATTTGTGTCAGTGCCATTAAGTTTATTTAATTTTAAATTACTATTATTGTAGAAACAGCTGTATATTTATTCTCATGAGAAACATGAAGCTGTTTGCCTTATCAAAGTCAAAAGGTTAGGTATGAGAAGAACAAATGCAGTGGTTATATACTGAATTTATTGTAGAAGTGGTATTATTTCTGTAGTGATAAATTCTGTCTTGTTGTTTTGCCTGTTGAATTAATATATGTTAATGTATGTCCTGCAAAACCAGTAAGCTTTGATTGTATTAGCTTCTTAAAACTTCTCCATTCTTTAGTTTGAAGGCAGTTTTTTACTATTCATACTTATTTATACTGTACTAGTATTTATAATTTATTACTTACTATACTGTTTATAGAGTAATATTACTTACTACATGTTTTTGCAAAATTTAAAAACAAAGTAGTCTAATAGTAGTTTAAATAAAACTTACTAAATGCCCTATAGGTTGTGCTTTTTAGATTTCAGTTTTATTTAAGAACAGTTGTATTTGTTTCTTAGTAGAACTCTCTGGTGCTGCTCTTTGGTGGAGGAGAGCATTGACTCTCTCCTTTGGCGCTGCACCATGTGCATATGTAATCCTGCCCTCATTCTGCAATGAAACTACACATCCATGTCACGATGCACTTGCATCATTTGGCACACACGGCTGGTGTGGCCTTCAGTAATGCAACAGACGGCCTGTACAAAGCATACATTAACCATGTGTGAAAGCCACGCCTATGCTGCCATGTCTAGACTGCTCATGCACTTCCCAGCTTGCAGCTATGAAAGCTCCTGTGATTGGTCTGTCCTGTTAGTGTCTGCCAGTACATTTTGTCTTGTTTAAAGCCTTTTACTCTCAGTGCTTATAATTCTTTATAGTTTTGTCCATTTTGTGTAATACACCATGTGCAGCCTGTTATTTTACTAAGTATTCAGCAATGTACAAACATACATATACACTGCAGCAAGGAAATTCTATTTATAGACATGGCCCCCAAGTACAGATAATGCCTGCTTTTGTGCAGAAAAAGAATACTAAAAAATCTGTGGTCCATAGCTGCCTGTATATTTTTAGGGACAAATGAGCAGATCTGAAAAGACAAACAATACAAAGAAACAACAGTGTATAATTAATCAGGACCAAACCAAATATCAAAGATGGGTTTTCAAATCTATCTTGGTATTATGTATGCTTGCATACTGTGTTCTGTATTGGTTTAAAAATTTCAGGTTTCATGTCATTTCTATTGAAATCAGATAAGCTCTCAGAAATAAAGTGCCCTGACATTATGCAAAACTATTTTACAGCTGAATTACATGGGGGACAAAAGATCATTGAATAAAATATATGAATGAATGTTACATAACGCTTTATTCGTAGATGTTATAATTGAAGACTTGTGGGCGAGACTACTGTGTGGGCTGAGAGTCAGAAGATCTGGTTTATTGCATGAATTTGTGCTTTTAGAGAAATAAATATATTGATCTCGGCAGCAGAGCTGAGTGCTGATGTCCAGACAGACCCAGGTGGTAACAGCCACGCTCCATTAACTACAGTGCTTTACAGACCCTTCTGATTCGCTGTGATCAGCTTACCAGCATTTTGAACAAACATAACGATCTGTCTGGAAGCACATCTGACCCTCGGCTGTCTTTATTAACACGCTATGATCAATGTGAATCTTGTCGATAGCTAGAAAGTTCAGTAGTGGGCAGAACAAGGCAATAGATGTGTCAAGCATAATAAATATAATTGTTTTCTAGTGACAACAAAAACCTGATTACTTTTTATTCATAGGTACAACAATGATAGATGTCAGTAAATTTGAATATTTTTGTGACGCTGTTATGATGGCTAAAATAAGACTGACACCCTCTAGTATTGATGTTTATGTAAAGACAGCCACAACAAAATGTAAATATGGCATTAGGACTGAAACCAGTGGCTTCCCAAGTAGCAGTCGTCTCTGAGCCGATTCTGGCTTTCATGCGGCACATTCGGCTGACTGACGATCAGATTCTCAGTGTATGGGCCGGAGTCAGGTTCACATACGAAAAACGTGTGCCTGTTATCAGTAAGTGAGACTACTGGTGGGCCAGAAGTAAGAGAAGGTGTGTGGCCCCTGCACAACTGATGCAGGCCACATACATGACGGAGGACAGTGGCACAGCAGCACAGTATCGTTGCTGGCCCGGTAACGACAAACAGCGTGTCAGGCAGGCATTTTTTTACCTTCATGGAAAGACACTTCAATGGAATATAGCATGAGGAAACAGAGGGGCGGGGTCTCCATTAAATATCACTATACGAAACACTAAACTCTAAATATAGTTATTATTCTATCTGTTCTACAATATTATTGATTGGACATATCAACCAGCTTTTGATAAGTTAGCAAGAATGAGAGATTTATGCCTTTGAGAAACTGTCCCCGCCCGGTACACACTGGCGTCAACACAAACTACTTTTTCTCACTGAGTTGACGCTTGCTGATGTTGGTGACGTGACGCTGACAGTTTGGAGCTGTCACTTCAAGGAGGCAACCTCTCGCTCTTAGTAACTTAAGTGGTCAGTTACAGTTTTGACTTTGTATCTCTTATTTATCTCTTCGTAGCTTTGTACCAATGGCATACATATATGTTTATAGGACCCAGTTTAGCTATTTAAGAACTCAAAAACTACTTTAATTGTTATAATTTGAATTACAATTTTTGCATTAACGTTAACTGGGTTTGTGTCTCTGAGGTTCATTTATTGTTCTTCAGTTGAAATTACAAGTGGAGCTACACAAACATGTTATATTTGGAAAAAAAAACTTCTACTTAAAACTACAAGCTATTGCCAGAACTACATTTAAACCTCAGAATACAATATATGAACCAGATCCGGGCCAGAACCACACACTCTACTTTCTAAACACAGTACGTGAGCCGGATCCGGGCCAGAGGTGAACATGTCTGGTTTTGTTTCAGCATGCAGTGCTTGGGCCTGAACTGGGTCAACTGTTGTAAAATGAGTGCGGCATACAGTACTTGGGCCGACTTTGGGCCGCAGAACCGGGCGCATAGTGGGCCGGAGGAAATGTAAGGACGTGGACCGAATCTGGGCCAGATGAAATTTGCTAGCTGGGTTCACACCATGCGTGAACTTGCATGAAGCATTGTTTGTACACACACTATGCGCTGTGGACCCCTTGTCACTGCTTGGGGCCATTATGTGGGCACAGTGACATGTCTTCATACAGTAAGCCTTTGTCAGATTGGCAGACAGTGGTCCTGAAAGGCTCATAGACAAATAGCAGTGTGGTTGTAGTTCAGTCATTCTCTATACACTTTAACTTATTTTCATCTTGCTTCTCTTCTTGTGTCTCTCCAGAGGACCAGTGTGGCAGAATGAAGGAGGAGAATTTGTTCCAGCGGAGGTTTTCCCTGTGCCCCAGTCCTGTGTCCCCTCCCAAAATTGACCCCCGCATCCTGACCCGGAACCTGTCCTATTCAGGAGACAATGACCTCTACAACATTAGCACAGGTACAATTTATTTTTGAAATGGCAAAACTTAAATAGTCGAGTCTGTGTGAAAATTCTTTGTGCATTACTGTCTTGTACTGTTAATATTATTGTATTTTCTACAACTCAACAGACCAGCTGCTGCTTTTTAGCTGCTTTGAAGCCTGTCATGCTTTACAGTCTGTCGGCAGGTTGTTCACCAAGTTCATTTGTATGTGACTGTGTGTTGTGGGTTCCCACCAGGCAGTGAGGCAGACAGGAACGGTCTCTCCATGCTGAGTAATGAACTTAGTCCTGCCCAATCCCCAAGCAGCAAGGTAAGGACACCACTCCTGATTGGGCAGATGCTTCTTTTTATTTTTTTCTTTGTTTATTTTTTTATCATTTGGTTTATATTAGGCACAGTCTTTACATACCTTTTATTGTTTCATGTTGATATACTATTGATAATGCAATGTACTGTAAAACAATATTTAACAATATTTAGGAATATGCAATAACTAATAATTAATAACACTGGTGGGAACTGTGTTTTTAGCAACACAATCTCTTTAATCAAGCAACCTCGGCTTTTATCGCCCTATTGTTGCTTTTCATGCTATTATGTACTGTTCCAACAGTTTGTCGATTCCTAAGTCATACAAACTTGAAATGTGATAAATGTTAGCAGTAGTCTAATCTCATCTTGTCTTGTCTCTTCTCCTCTTGTCATGTCACCCTGCTTTGCTACATCTACACTTCTTCCTCGTTACTTTATGTTTTTATTAATTGAACTACAAAAGTGTATTTCTTTACAATATTTAGTAATATGTTAACATTGCTTTAATATTTCTGTGGAATTATCAGTGCATGTTTTATACATCTGTGCTCTACTGACTTACTACAAAGACAAATCTGCCTATTTATTCAAAATTACAATGATCCAGCTTGGTCCATAAATAGGTTTTCAGTTCATTTAGGATATTAACTAAATTTAAGATTATTGCTCAAGCCCTGTAGAATTGTTATGCCAAGATTTTTATTCAGTTAATGTCATGTCAGGCTCTTTTTCTGTTCCAGTCTGAGTCCAGGATGTTCAATGGTGTGGAGAAAGAATGCCCCTCCCCTACAGAGAAGTTGGCCCGGAAGGAGTCTCTTAAGGTACACACTTAAATTTTTTTTTTGAAATTAGCTAGGAATTAGACTATTGGGGTTAAAAGGTTTGTAGCCCTTTGTCACATGTAATGGGTTAGACTTTCTCTTTTTTATTTATAAAAGTTGAAATGAAAGTCTATTAAAAGAATGTTAGCCTCTGCTGCCATCTTGTGTTTGCATGTAAAATAACAGTTGTGATTTCATCGTGTTTTCTAGGTGCAAAAGCAGAATTATAGACAAGAAAAGAAACGGGCAGCAAAAGAACTATCTAGTGCACTAAAGGACCCTAGTGTTGTCATCATGTCCAATTGGCTGAAGGTACAGAAATGACATATTAGCAATAATGTAATTTCCAGATTTATGGGACATTTTTCATTGCTCTTTTATGTCAAATAGATTCGAGGGTCTTTAAAGAGTTGGACCAAGCTCTGGTGTGCCCTGAAGCCTGGGGTTTTATTGATCTACAAGACTCCAAAGACAGACCACTGGGTGGGCACCATTCTGCTGACTGCATGCAAGCTGATAGAGAGACCCTCTAAGAAGGATGGCTTCTGCTTCAAGCTCTACCACCCACTGGACAAGTCCATCTGGGCTGTCAAGGTGTGATATGAATATAAGAGATTTGTTATATAAATGACAATCACATATATTTTATTTTTGTACCCCCGTTATCTTTTTGATGTGGATATACACAGTTTTTTGTTGGTCATTTAATATGAACTGTTTTAAAATATATTTTCAGGGTCCAAAAGGAGAGAATGTTGGCTCCATCACACAACCTTTGCCCAGCAACTACCTGATTTTCAGAGCTGCCTCTGAGTCCGATGGTGAGCTGTGAACATTGATCTGAACGCTTGAAACTGTAGAATTGTACAATTGTAGTGTATGGGCTTCTTGCTACATCTGAAATGTGTCTGTGCAGGCCGGTGCTGGATGGATGCCCTGGAGTTGGCTCTCAGCTGCTCTAGCCTTTACAAGCTGACAGTCAAAGCAGGGAAAGAAGGCGATATAAGCACATGCTCAGAGTCCTCGCATATACTACACTTGCTGCAGTCTACTGCACTGAGTGACGCTGAGCTGCTACAGTGAGTAACGATCATAATTTGAATAATGTATTCTAAAAAGGGTCGTGTACGGTCTTGGAAACTGGAGCTAAGTGGACCCTGAGGTTTTACCAGTATTATTTTAAGCTACAAAAAAGTATTTTATTACATTTTTTCACTGCCAGATATATTTCTTCTCCATAAGAAGCATTGTGTCAGGGTAGGGAGAAAAAAACATCAGGACTTATTAATGCAAATAAAACTAGATTTTATGCAATGGGAGAAGCCATTGTAAGTGGTTGCATAAGCTGAATAAAAATGCAAATTTGCTAAATTAAAAAATAATTTGCTGAAGGCAGAAAGTCCCGTTAGAAATGGGAAAATATGACATAAAATAGCACGAATTACTAAAATCAATAGTAATAAGATCCTAGAATTTAGACATATAAAGTTTGAATGACAAAAATTGGTTAAAAAGGCAGACAGTAGCAGAAACAATAATGTGGCAGGTGGCAGTAGCATTGAATGGTGAGAACATGAGTGAAATGGCACAAGTCACAAAAACAATTTATACTTATATTGAAGAAGCAGAAGAATAAGTACAAGTAGCAGAAGGATAGGCAGAAAAACATTTGGCAAAAATCCTCTTAGAAATGAATGGAAAAATGATGGGATACGATAGCACTAATCACTAAAATTATAAAAGGCATTATTATCAAAAGTAATAGCAACAATAATGTCCCAAAAGTTAGAAATATTTTAGGTGTAAATGACAAAAATCTGTTAAAGGGCTGAAGAGTTGAAAGTTGCATCTATGGTTGTCCTGCGTTGAAAATTGTTGTGTTGTTTATAATGTAATCACCCCAGCCTTCCTCTGAACCCTCCCAGAGCTTTTTCTCCCAGCCAATCACACAAGCCCAAAGAATCACATGACTAACAGAGGAGCAGGAAGAATATGATCCACCCTGAAAGAGTCTGTAGCAATACAGTCTTCTACAGGCGTACACACAGGCTCACAGGGACGACACGGGTCACAAACATTTAGCAAGCTAGTGTGTCAGTGGAGGAATACTTTCCATCATTTTCACCAAATACAGCAAGTGTACCTATTTTGGATTTTGGCAGCGTCGGAGAGATAGTGCTGTTTGTCGTTGCGGTAAGAACTCTCACCTGCTGGGTGTGTTTAGGTCAATAAATAACTCTGCCACTTGCTTTGTTAACCATAGGAGCGGGAATGTAATATTTCCGGTCTGTTGAGCCCTCAGGCAAGATATAAATGTAGCTTCAGTGTTGTGTTTTTGTGTATTGTCCTCCTCTATTCTGTTTCTTAACATAGTAACACATTATTTCAACAACTGTTTTTTTTATGAATTAGTTTTAACAGAATAAAAAAGGTTTGCTTCTTTTGTTGCATTCTCCTTTTACACTTTTGTTTCTTTCTCTCTCTTATTACCACTCTTCTCACTCGTCACTTCTTTACAGTTGCTGTGTGACTTTCTTCGTTGTTTTTAAGTTATTGTTATTGACTGTTTAGATATCTGTTGCACAGCAGGAGTCAATTATTTAGAATCAAACTTGTATGTTTGAATAAACATATGCTCACACTCATTTTCTGTGGACATATAGTATTTGCTTAATAAGTAAGGTTCAAATAAGGTTAAAAATAATTGTGGATTGAAATAATAGAAGGATGTGGTTTGGTTGTCCTGGAAATCAAATGAGTGTTGCTAAATATCCCTCCAGGTGAATCAGATTACTCAGCAAAGTGAAGAAGTGGGGACATCAAATGCATTGAAATTAATGAAAGCTCTAAGGGTTTTGGTCTCTGTGTGTGCTATGGGTTTTAGCAGAAGAATATGTACACTTTGTCTATTCCCACGTGACAGTCATCTTTCATGGATAATGAAAGTTACACATCCAATCAATTTAATTATCAGACATGATTTGCTACAGCCATGTTCTCTTACTTATTTTAGTCTAACCTTGGTTTTCACTTCCTAGGTTGAATGACAGTGTGCTGCTGGGCAATCACAACATGGAGCCTGATGGCTTCTCTGACAAATCAGAGCGTGAGGCTCATGATGACTGGGACACAACAGCCAATGAAAATGGAGGAAGACTAACCGAGGAAAGCGACATAGACCAGTCAGATGAGCCAACCCCTGGGCCACAGGCCACAGCTTACATTGAGCAGAGCACAGAGGAGATGGGCGAGGTAAGGCAAATTATACTAAAACCTTATTAACATTAACCATGAGATGAAAGTAATTGAGCTAAGTCTGAATGTGTTATTTTAGGCTGGAGAGGCATCACAGGTGGAGACTGTATCAGAGGAGAACAAGGGATTAATCTGGGGTTTGCTCAAGCAGTTACGGCCAGGCATGGACCTTTCAAAGGTCGTGCTTCCTACATTTATTCTGGAGCCACGCTCCTTCTTGGACAAGCTGTCAGATTATTACTATCATGCTGATCTGCTCTCTCAGTAAGTCTTTCCGTGATTGTAAAAAACTGTACTGTTCTGTTTACAAATACAATCTCAATGTATAACAAATGATCCACATTTTGTTTATGTTTTGTTGCTTTGTTCCTCAGAGCTGCACTGGAGGAGAGTGCGTATGGTCGAATAAAACAGGTGCTGAGATGGTACTTGTCTGGCTTTTATAAGAAGCCCAAGGTAAGCTGCATTGCTTACAATATTAGTTATAATATTGTTGGAAAATGTGACTCTAAGACAGAAAAGGTCCCGTTTGCATGTTATATGAACATAATTAACACCACTTTGTTTACATTTTAGGGTCTAAAGAAGCCTTATAACCCAATCTTAGGGGAAACATTTCGCTGTTGCTGGCTGCATCCTCAGACTGACAGCTGCACCTTCTACATAGCAGAACAGGTTTGCACATATTGTTAATTTAATACTAATGCATGTTTCACCCCTTGTGTGAGAAATTCTTCTGCTCAGAGCAAATGGGCAGCCCACACCTGCTGCAAGTGTTAAATTACATGTTATCACAGGGGACCTGACACCTTTTTTCTCCATCTACTGCTCAAATGACACATCTTTGTGTGTTTCCCACCAGGTGTCCCATCATCCTCCCATCTCTGCCTTTTATGTCTGCAATAGGAAGGATGGCTTTTCCATAAGTGGAAGCATCCTGGCCAAGTCCAAGTTCTATGGTAACACATTTTTGGGTGCTATGGATGGTTTAGGATTTTTACCATATCATCCCTTGATATGTTAGAATTGCTCCTCTTGATGCAGACTCACCATGAATGTCGATGTGACCTGGTTTTTAATTAGTCACTGCTCTGTCCTTTTGCTGTTGTAGGTAACTCTCTGTCTGCTATTCTCGATGGCAAAGCCCGATTACTTTTTCTAAGCAGGGAGGAGGAGTATGTCATCACTATGCCCTATGCCCACTGTAAAGGTAATACTGTGTCCAAGAAATTACCAGATGATTAATTCACTATTGATCCTATAATAAAAATGTTTAAAATATGTTTACAGGTCTTGCGTTAAAAAAAGATTAGATTTTTTATTCATTTATTTTGCATAGGGCGAACTGTCTCTAACTACTTTGTACATAAATACACATTGTACATGTTGATTCCATGTGAACCATCTTGGTTTCTGAGAACCTCAGGGACAGGCCTTCTGTTAGTGCCCAGAGTCAGGCCTAAACACGGTGAAGCAGTGTTTCACTTTTATGCAGCAAAAATCTGGAACAGTCTTCCTGACAATGTTAGATAAACCTCTACTCTGATAATGTCCAGACGTAAAACTATTCTTTTTAGCAGTGCATGATACAGTGTTTTATCTGCACTCTTCTCTTTTAATTTTGTTTTAAACTCATTCTTAATGATATTGATTGATTTTACTGTTTTAATTGTATTTTATGTCCATGTACTTTAACTTTTTTTCGTGCACTTTAAACACTTATTACTCGTGTAGGAATTGTGCTATACAAATAAACTTGCTTTGCCATAAAATGCAAGAACAGAAGGAATCTGTAAAAATCTATATAGTGTTAGATACTTTATGTGCAGTTGGAGTTATTTATTTATTTCTAAATGACTTTGAAAGGGTTAATGATCTTAGAGAATCTCTGCTTATGAATTAATCTGCATGGAGTAAATGTCTTCTGCTCTCTTAGTGCATATATGTCAGTGATGTGTGAGTCCGATGGGGTTTCTTGACTTAGTTACTAGGGGTGTGACGAGATCTCACAAGATCAAAATGTCATGAGATTTCTCATCAGAGTGGAGCGCGATTTTATTTTTTTACCACTGGGCTGCATCTCAGACCAATATGTAGGTTACTATTCCCACAGACTGAGCTGAGGAAAGTGCAGAAAACAGTAGAAGAATGAGGTAGCAAACATGATGGAGTGCATGGTGAAATCCAAGATGCATCCGCCACTTTTAAATTAGCTGCTCCATTATGCACATCACTTGCTGTGTGTAGGGCACCAACTGCTGGAATGGCATTGTGTCTTTGCGCAGTTGTATTGACAGAAGTCACAACACATAGAGATATGTAAACTTGTGCGGATAGAGAAGATTCTAAGCTTTCCAACAGTTTTGTTTCCGGAATCTAGGTGCGGTGGTCGCGGATATATAATTTTTTAAAGCTTTATAACAGTTCAAGAGGTTTTAATAAAAGACGTACTGATCTACTTAACGGCAATGTCAGAGAGACCCACCCATCTTTTTCAGATTGTATCTCTAATGTTTTACTGAAAAACGATCAGAAAACACACTTACTTACTGACATACTTACTTAGTACTAACTTTTAATGGTGGGATGGTATGAAGGATGATAAGGAGAGAGGAGACATGTTGCGGCTTCTCAGAAAGAGGAGGCAGGGCATCACATGAGAGGTTCAGGGGCATTAGACTTTTATATATTAAAAAAAAAATCCCAATGATAAAATCTTAATGGTGAAAATATTTCTATCTTGAACATGCATATTTCTTGAAAAGGTAGTCCTTCAGTAATAGGCTAGTCAGCATTTTGGCAGCATTGTGGTTTTCCCGTGGAATAAAAAAAAAGTTTTTGTCTTTTACTGCATATAATTCATAAAAATGAAGTTATTGCTATCAAAATACACAAAAATGTTTTGTATTTTGTAATTTTCAGTTATTTATAATAAAGATAAAATGTTTGAATTTAAAAAAATTCTACAATTTATTAAAAATAGTGTAAAAATCTTGTGCACGCACGATGTCTTGTCTCTTCTTGTCTTGTGCAATTTGTGTTTCACAACATCCTTACTTGTTACATTTATTTATTTTTATAGGTATCCTCTATGGCACTATGACACTAGAGCTGGGCGGAAAAGTTACCATTGAGTGTGAGAAAACCAAATGTTTTGCAGAGCTGGAGTTTAAACTGAAGGTATATTTTATTTTTAATATACTTATTTCACCACTTGGACAACAGTAGATGTAGTAGTATTTGATTTATAGTATAGTATATTTTTGTAGTACTGTATATTTGTTGCTTAACTCTTTACTTTGGATTAATTAATGGCCTGTATCTGAGACAGTTACTCTTAATAACCTTTTGTATTTAACAGCCTTTTCTTGGAGGCTCAGGCTCTGTGAATCAGATCAGTGGGAAGATTCTTGTGGGAGAGGAGCTAGCAGCCACTGTTGATGGACACTGGGTAAGGATTGTGTCTGTTTAGGTCCATTTGGGGCACTGTCTATATTTTGTTCTTAATAGATAGATAATTATCAAATTATTTGATATTGACAAGTCAAATGTTATTTCCAGGTTGTAAACATATGTTTGTTTGTTGATCCTTTTTTGTAAACAGGACAATGAAGTGTACATTCATGATAAACGTTCAGGCCAGCAGGAGATCCTGTGGAATCCAAGCTCCGATATCCGCAGCAGTCGGCTCAAACGACAAGTGGTTCAGTTAGATCAGCAAGGAGCATTTGAGTCTGAAAAGTAATGCACAAATTATTGCTTTTTTACTTAGGTTGAACTGATTTTTAACTAAATTCATCATAAATGTGTTTTCTATTTCCCCACTAAAAGACTGTGGCAGCATGTGACCAGTGCCATTCTGGACCGGGACCAGGTCAGGGCCACTCAGGAAAAGTTTGTTTTGGAGGAGGCTCAGCGTAAAGAGGCCAAAGAGCGGGGAGACAAACCCTGGGTCCCTCAACTTTTCCAGCAGGACCCTGTCACATTAGAGTGGACCTACAAGCACATTGAGTATGAACACAGTGAACATGCCATTAGTAAAATCAAACTAATCAACCAATCAAGCTTTTAGTAAAAAAAAAAAATTTTTTAAATGTGTTTTTTAATACTTTTTGTCATTGCAGCACAAGACCATGGGACAATGAATGTTGCTTTGTACAGTTTGAAAAAGATGGAGTAATTCAAACACAGGAGAAAAACCAGAAACAACACAATGGACTCTCCTACAGCCACAGCTGGGGCAGCCAACGCCAGGTGAGCTACAAGACTGCTCCACAGTATACCCCTCTCCATGACAGCATGTACAAAGCCATTTAATTGATTTTGCTAAATTATATTAACATTTTCATGGTCATGCTGTAGACAGAGAATGGGAAGCGCAGAAAAACAAGTAGCCAGCCGTCCAGCTGCAGTCAGAACACAGAGAGCAGCAGCACCACTCCAGAGCCCACACATGAGTCCTCGGACAACGAAGGTGAGGGATACACATACTTATAAAGGCGCTGTACTATTTATTAAGTGTAATAGTGGTCCTTGTTTTAGGAGGGTTCTCAAACCAGTGCGCACGGTGCAGTAAAGAAGTGCAGGACATAGCGTTGATAGAGGCCTCCCTCTCATCTATACAGAAGACACAGCAGGACATACAGAGGTGAAGATGCTCTTCAACTTATATAAACTACATTATGAGATGTAAAAAATTTTTTACAGTGTATCTGCATGTATTCACAGGAACCTGGTGGCTCTAAGTCGTCAGCTGATTAGTCAGCAAGCAGCCAATGATTCAGTGACGTTAACGGGCCGTCACTGCCTCATCCTGTGTGTTCTGCTTCTCTCACAGCTCCTGTTCAACTGCATGTTCACCTGAGCTCACTCCACGGGACCGGGTTTCCCTCTGACACTGGTCTGATCTCAGATCAGCCCAGAGAGCAACTCCATCCCTTAGTTTTCTTTTTGGGGACAGAAGCAGAGACTTTAAAGCAATAAACACAGCCACGGCTGGCCTGTCAGTCACATCTGCAGAGAGGAATGGGACCCCCTAGTGTAGCCAGACTGTAACAGCAATGGCACCCATGCACTTTGGACAGGAAAGAGGGACGGCAAACAGGAACTCCCTAAAGGCTCTTAATAAAAACATTAAATGTTTTAGAATATGAAGAATGATTTAGTTCAATGACGGAGCAGATGTTTCACCATTCCTGAGTGTCTTTTATTGCCCTGCAATACTGTTTATTTGTGAGTGTGCCTGTATAATATCTCATTCATACTTACTTTAGGCCCCATGGGCGCAGGCTGATCGCCTCTCGAACTTTTCATACTCCCTTCCCCCAACACATTATGGGCCTTAATGCTGAAGCCAAAAAGAAGAGAAAAACAATAACGAAGAACGAGTATCTCTTCCAACAGTGCAATTGTGTGTTTTATATTGATGAATTCTCACATACACTTTGTCTTGTCTTTTAATAATGATTTTACCAAAACAGTATTTATAATGAGAAAGGACAAAGAGTACTTGTTTACAGGGAGTACTGTGTGTTTGCTGTGACACATGGAGGAGGGTTAATAAGAGGCAGAGAGCCAAACAGACTGCATTTGTGTGCCTGGAGAGCGGAACTGAGAGGATAATAGCATAGCACTGCTCTGGTCTAGACCATGACACTAGTGTGTACAATCAGTTAGAAATAGAAGAGCATAGAGGGACTAATGAAGTAACAATAGAACTACCTTGGCCTAATAGCCGTTTTGGTCCACATCATGGTCAAGTGACTGTTTAGTAATAAGTTTAGTAATTAGTAGTTTTTCATTTAATCAATTTGTACAGAGTATATTTGTTCACTGACGGTTTGTGTGTCCAAAAGAGATTTAAGAATGTATTTATTGAGTTATTAACCTTGAATTTCCAAGACCTAACTGAGTCGGAGGACAGAGAACAGGGGTGACAATCGCTCTCCCAGGGTGTTCAATACTTCATTGTGTGTATATGTGTATCAGTGTGAGCGAGCACATGGGTGCCAGTAGTAAGCCATTTTACTCGTGCTAAACAGAGCCAGTTTTGTCATCCTGATGTGTGACCTTATATTTCATTTGGACATGAGGTTGAATCTCAGTGGTCCGTCATTGCCATTACTGATCTACCTAACGGGAGAGCAGCCGAGAGCACAACACTCTGAATGCTTTTATTTACACTTGTTCTGATGCATACTGTACGTTTTTGTTTTTCTACTCTACTGCCATGTTGTGGGGATTTCACTTGCCACATATTTTTTGTTTTTTGGAATGAACTTCACTTGCTGAAGCCCACTGTTTTCATTCATACCCATTGCATACTGTAGCACTACAGTAAAGTTTTTAACCCCAACACTATCTTTGTTGTATTATTTATACCTGTAGTTTCCAAACACTGGGCCAGGACCCAAATGTGGGTCAAGGATATTTTATTTGGTTAGTTAAAAAAAACAAAACTTTTAACTCTTTAGTTCTTAAAATACAGAATAAATATTTATGAAGGTCCATAGGCAATATATGTAAAAACTTTACTTTCTGAAATCTCAATGGCTGATCTATACTAAATAACTAAAAACCCTACACAAAAAAATTACACGAAAACAGAAGGGATATTTACGGAAGAGGATTAGGGCCATTGTAAAAAAAAAATATTTTTGAGGGTGAGGTTCTGAGAAAAATCTCAGAATTCTGAAAAAAAAGTCAGAAGTGTGGGTGCCTGAAAGGACAGACTGTAGGGAAAAAAAAAAAAAAAAAAAGAGTACAAAATCCCTTCAATAAACTATATAAATGCAACTGTTGACGTTGTCTTTGTTTGTTTCACTAACTTAAGGTTTCTGAAAATAAATTTTTAATACGCTCTAAAGGATTTTCTCTTGCGCTGTTGCCTCAGCGATAGTAGTAGTATAGTAGTATACATATACACTCACCGGCCACTAGGCACACCTGTCCAACTGCTCGTTAACGCAAATTTCTAATCAGCCAATCACATGGCAGCAACTCAATGCATTGAGGCTGTAGACATGGTCAAGACAATCTGCTGCAGTTCAAACCGAGCATCAGAATGGGGAAGAAAGGTGATTTAAGTGACTCTGAACGTGGCATGGTTGTTGGTGCCAGACAGGCTGGTCAGAAACTGCTGATCTACTGGAATTTTCGCGCACAACCATCTCTAGGTTTTACAGAGAATGGTCAGAAAAAGAGAAAATATCCAGTGAGCAGCAGTTCTGTGGGCAAAAATGCCTTGTTGATGCCAGAGGTCAGAGGAGAATGGCCAGACTGGTTCAAGCTGATAGAAAGGCAATAGTAACTCAAATAACCACTTGTTTCAACCGAGGTATGCAGAAGAGCATCTCTGAACGCACAACACGTCCAACCTTGAGTAAGATGGGCTACAGCAGCAGAAGACCACACCGGGTGCTACTCCTGTCAGCTAAGAACAGGAAACTGAGGCTACAATTCGCACAGGCTCACCAAAATTGGACGATAGAAGATTGGAAAAAAGTTGCCTGGTCTGATGAGTCTCGATTTCTGCTGCGACATTCGGATGGTAGGGTCAGAATTTGGCATCAACAACATGAAAGCATGGAACCATCCTGCCTTGTATCAATGGTTCAGGCTGATGGTGGTGGTGTAATGGTGTGGGGGATATTTTCTTGGCATACTTTGGGCCCCTTAGTACCAATTGAGCATCGCTGTAACGCCACAGCCTACCTGAGTATTGTTGCTGACCATGTCCATCCCTTTATGACCACAGTGTACCCATCTTCTGATGGCTACTTCCAGCAGGATAACGCGCCATGTCATAAAGCTCGAATCATCTCAGACTGGGTTCTTGAACATGACAGTGAGTTCACTGTACTCAAATGGCCTCCACAGTCACCAGATCTCAATCCAATAGAGCACCTTTGGGATGTGGTGGAACAGGAGATTCGCATCATGGATGTGCAGCTGACAAATCTGCAGCAACTGCATGATGCTATCATGTCAATATGGACAAAACTCTCTGAGGAATGTTTCCAGTACCTTGTTGAATCTATGCCATGAAGGATTAAGGCAGTTCTGAAGGTAAAAGGGGGTCCAACCCGGTACGAGCAAGGTGTACCTAATAAAGTGGCCGATGAGTGTGTATATATATATATATATATATATATATATATATATATATATATATATATATATATATATATATATATATATATATATATATATATATATATATATATATATATATATATATATATATATATATATATGAACATCAACAAGTGCATTTATAGTTTATTGTAGGGATTTTGTAGACTTTAATCTCAGAACTCAACCCTTAAAAATATTTTTTTTCTTACAGTGGCCCTAATCCTCTTCCGTAGATATTAGTGTAACAAATATTTAAATCTTGTGAAAAAATGTTCACACAGGAACCACTAATTTATACTGCGTTAAAGACAACTGAAATGTGCCCACCCACCGTGGGTCGAATCGGGGTCATAGGTAGTACTTGTAACGTCCACCAGAGGGAGCTCATAACGTGTGATTAACGATGACAAGAAGACCAGCATTTATACCTATTTGTCAGCTTTGACAGTTCATACCACTAATCCAGACAAGAGGCAAACAGACGAAGCATCCTCTGGTGACAGCCTGCTAGTTTAGAACAACAGCCCACACACTGGCAAAAATGTGAACATTTATCCACCGACCCCAGTGCAGTGGGCTGAGAGTAGTCCTGAGCAGGTGAAAATCCTCTGGCAGACATCACACGGATCAAGACCTCACCACACACAAAGACTTAAGCCCCCAATGAGGCTCCTGGATTCCTCAAATTGTAGGGGTCCTTCACTCTGACAATTAAATTGTAAATTTACCAGCCATTATATTTAACAAGCACCATCTGCTATAATGCGAGTACAGATTCATTCATGTGTATTGGTGTGTTAAGGTAATGTGTGTTGAGCCATAAGCCACATAAGAAGTCTTGTCCCTGGTGAGTAAAAAGGATATTGCATTATGGCTGTGTTTTAGTACTGGCAGTAAAAATAGCACACCACCTACTGTTTCTGTTCGCTTGCTTATTGTAATCCAGAGAAACCTTTGAAGTTAGTGTGGAGAATACCTGCCATATCAGTGTCAGCCAAAACAGATTAATTACAAAGGCTTCAGTGGTTATGTCCAGAGCTGGAGTCTTAATGTTGTGTTACCCCCAAGGCTTGAAATAATAGTCCGGAAACTAGTTTGACCTCAGGTTGTTGGTCAGATCAGCTGGGTCTTCATGGCAGAAACACAATGCTTTGACACTTCCCCTTAAACATAATCTACATCTACTGTCAATCAAAAATGCAATTGGAAACCACAATCAGTTGATTAAAGTGAATCTACTGTATAGTCATAAGTACTGCTTAATGATATACAAATTATAAATTAAGTTGATCGTCATTGAAGTAAAGATCTTTAAGGTCTTTATGTGATAAATATGATTTTGTTTTTGTTTATTTATCAGATTCTTTCAAAACCCGACATTACCCATTGTAACTATTTTAACACGAACTCTGAGAGCTCAGACCACTGCCAAGGCACTGGCCCTGTCTTACAATGGTAGTGCCCAGACCTGAAATGAAACCATCAAACTAAAACTAATCATTTGTTCCATTACCATGATATCCTCACTGTCTCAAAAGGTATTAAAAAGGTATTAAATATGATGGTAAGTATTACATTTTATGAGTAGGCTTAGGTACTCTATTACATTTTGTTTATCTATCTTAAATTTGTTTTTGGCTTTTTTTATGTTAAAGGTAGTGTAAGCAGCATGCGCTTATACTTGGTTTGAAAACAGTACTGCTGTCTAAATCAAAACAATGTTCTTTGGGTTAACAGTCTTTCCGCTTTTCTAATTGGACAATCGACAATGCAGGGGTGTAAAACCAAAACAAACAAATGTAAACACAAACAACTTGGCTGTTATGTAAAATAGATATTTTTGTATTGTGAGTAAATCAGCTGTACCATTGTTATCAGTAAAACTTACATACTAAAACATTTTATGAAATTTTAAAAATGCATATTGCTCATAGCACCTTTAATATTACAAATGATATTATTATTATTATATTATTTTATTTGATCATTTTTAAAATGCAGCACTATTAACTAGGCTATATTAGGCTTTTAAAATAAAACCTTTGCGTTTCAGAGGCTCAGAGCATAGCACGGATAATTGTTTTAGTGTAAAATCCATTCAGATTCTTGTTGTCTGATATTGATGATCTTGGCACTAAATAGCATTAAAAAATATATACAATTTTACTTGACAACACCAGAAGCTACCCTGCTTTACCCTTGTGGCTGGAGTTAGTATCTTTGGCCCTACCAATGGTACAAAATTTGTCCGTGTTCTAGATTTTCACCAAAAATTCATATATTTTTTTGCCCAATAATAAAATTTCAGGAAGATTTGCTCAAAATTGACTTATCTAACAAACTTAACAAACCAGTGCTTGCAAAACATAACCTAGGTAGAGTAACTATAAAATATTGCACACACATTAATGTGACTGTAGACAAATGTTTTCAAAAACCACACACTTTTTAAACAATATACACCATAAAAAGTATCCAAAATGACCATTTAAAAACATTTGACTTAAGAGCCTTAGCCCAATAGCAAACTGCCTTAAAATATAGTCTACTATGCTATGCTTTCTTGTGTCATGTTAGACTAAGCTACGCTAGTACAACATGCTAGACCAGACTAGCCTATACTAGACCAAACAAGCCGGGACTAAACTAGACTAGCCTGCACTAGCCTAGACTAGTGCAGGCTAGTCTAGTCCCCTCTGTGGTGAGTGACTGGAGGCCGGGTGGTGAAAGGTGCCAAGTAAAAACAGAAGACATGTCTGGGCTTGTCCTGTACAGAAGGGGCAGGCGGGTGGGTGTTTGTCTGAGGCTGTGTGGAGGTTTCTAGGTTGGATCTATAATATCAGGTGTCAGGATGAATTTTATGGAGTGATGACTGGAATGATAAATAACTGGTTTAGGGCCCGGTAACAGTCAACAACAGCCTGGATTTTCTATTTGGAATTATGGGCCTACAGTAGTTTGGTCTTAAGCCCTAATGGTGTAAATATTTATACTGTATATATATATATATATATATATATATATATATATATATATATATATATATATATATATATATATAGTTATACAAATATAATGACAAATAAAGAATATGTATATTTACTTTATTGTAAATAAATATTCTCCTACATTTTTGAATACAAAATCTGAAGATGAAAAAACTAAATAATTAATAATCTGTTTTCCTTTAAAAATATAAAATAAAAATATTACAATATATTTAAAACTTTAAAAAATTGTAAATAAATAAAAATCTTAAAATCTGACCTACCTTGTGTTTCATGTGTTACAGAGGTTTAATACGCAGTGGCAGTAGCTCAGTTTGTAGAGACACTGGCAAACTAACTTGAAGGTTGGCGGTTCAAGCCCTGCTGCCAGCATTGCATACTGTTGTTGGGCAAGACACTTCTCCCACCTTGCCTGGGTAATTGTGTTTGTGGTGGTTGGAGGGGCTGTAGGTGTACAATGGCAGCCATGCTTCCATCATCAAGTGTGACTTAGGAGGGAATGAATAATGCACCAAATTGTAGAGTGACTTTGAGTATCTAGAAAAGTGCTGTATAATGGATTATTAAAATATAAAGTTTAAAGTTGCAAATATTTTCTCATGATCTTGCAAAAATTATTAAATAGTTCCAAGTACCTCCTGCAAAGTCCTCACGTACTCCTAGGGGTCCCCGTACCCCGGGTTGGGAAACACTGCGGTACATTATCAATAGCTCAATTAAGTTTGAGTTTATGCTACAACTTCATTATAAGTTCATTATAAGCATTATTTTATCATTGTGGTGGCTTTGGTGTGGTGCTGCACAAATGCACAGGTACTCTACCTATGTTCCCCAGTCCACAGAAACTGGCAAACATAGGCACAAGAGTTCAAAGGTATCATTTACACGTGCCCTCAGTGTAGGGTGACCATATGTCCCTATGTCCAGGATGTTGCTCCATTTCTAATCAAGTGGTATAGACTTTATAGCACCTTAATTAATAACAAGCAACTTACTCTTGAAATAGTACAAATGTGTCAAGTTATGAGGGTTTTGGTGAAAGCCTGACTAAAATGTTTAGGCCTAGACTAGCCACAGACAGAATCCCTCTATTTTGAACTGTTTAATTCACTAGCCTAACAAGCTCTGATTCATGATAAAAAAAATAAAAAAAACTGAAAGTGCATCAATGTTAATTGACTCATACCAGATCACCCAAATGATAACAACCAAACTGAAGCACATTATAAAAAGGAGAGCTTAAGGGCATTTCTGTAGCTGCGTGTCTGTTCCCATGCCTACACCATGTGATATAATTGTGGGTAGGATCTTGCAGGCTGCTCTTGTGCAGACAGGTAAACAGGTCCAAACCCTCGCCCTCGTACCTTCCAGAAGGCTCATCCTCAGCTGTGTTAATGAACTTTAAACACAGCTATAACCCAGAAGTGTGGGGTTTCCACTTACTGTTCTTGTCAAGTCTTGTTTAACACTGTCCACCCCTCAATAAAAGTGTGTGTTACCCAATATCATATTTATAGCTTAGGAGCCATTATGAACTCTTGCTCTACAGTTTCACAAAGGGAGCGGCCTTTGACCTTTACAGAATGCATACAATTCAGCAGCAGTAAATATAGAAGCTGCATGTATGTGGTTAGTGTGTACTCGACTGTGTGTTTGATCCCGCCCCCACTGGGTCCAGTTTACACACATTAAAACTGGGGGACTGTAAAGAGTTTGTCCTTTTTATCTTTGGCACCTCTCTGGCTTGTTTTAATTATCCTAGTGGCTGTTAGGTGAATTGTGCCTATTTGCCTTGTTCACATGTACAAGTGTCAAGTTAGGGTCACCTATAAAAGTCTGGGTCACAGTCTATCAGAGTTTGACAGTCAAAACAATAACAAGACTTGGACATAATTATTAATTAGCTTGCATTCTACAAAGTAAAAAGAACAGGCTTTGTTTCACTGGCAGCCATTAACTAACAACAAATAAAGCATGTATTTACGGAGTATTCGGTGAGTTTGCTCTAGGTCACTGACTTTTATATAATATGCATTCTAACTAAACTTGATTTTAATGATAATAATAATAATAATAATAATAATAATAATAATAATAATAATAATAATAATAATAATAATAATAATAATAATAATGTCAATGTTATTAAATTTGGTGTGAACAAAGAAACAAACAGTGCATGTATTCAAACATAAAAGTGCGGTCTTTACGAACTTTAAAATAGGATGTTTTAAGACCACAGAAATGACAGGTTGTTGTGGATATGGTGGTACAAGTGCTCTTTTAAATAAAAGCACCCAGATCTGGTGGTAGTCAACTCCATTAGACTGTATAACCCATTATATTATTAACTACTAGGGTGTGACTGACAAACTATTCTGGAAACCAGTGGTTTCACTTGCCCGGCATAACATCCAAATCCTGTGACATTTAGCAAGTAGCCATATGTGCACAGTGCTTATTGCTCAACCAACAAAACACCCTAATATAGTGGCGGTTGCTAATGTTCCCTACCTAGGCATTGCCCTTACATATATGTAGTAAGTTAGTTGCAGGTTTCCAAAACAATCTAGTTTAATGGTTGTTTGTCAGTGTATGTCTCTGTGTGTCAGCCCTGTTAGTAACTGGACACTGTCCAGGACATACCCCATCTGAAGCCCATAGTTACTGGGATAGGCTCCACTACCTGTGACCCCTTACAGGAATAAGCAGAAGAAGATTAATGAATTCATATAATTTTTAGTGACTAATCTGAAGTTGTCCACCAAAAATGTATTGGGGTTTGCTTATACAGCACCTTATGTTTACATGTCAGCTGTATTGCTGGCAATTTTGTTTACACTTGCTAAAAAGTTCAGTACCACAGTATATAAATTGTCAGTTTTTTTAAGTTTATGTTTGCATGCATCTTTGAGAATTTTAGTGTGTTTGTGCTGTAGTAATTTCTATTATTCTCTGCTCCTCCCACCAGTCGTTTCCGTCAGGCCTCCAGTTGCTCCTGATCTAATAAACTGGAGAGGGAAAGCTGTGACATGAGGTCACAGCTGCCGTGAGTGTGTGTGAAATCCTATCCAGACGTCGTCCCCGCTCCAGGATTACTGCGGGCATTAACACAGAGATGTGACACAGAAGGGTGCGCTGCCAGCAGGTTGTTGGTTTTTGAAGCCAGCACACTCTTCTGTGTGCACGCCATTTGTGTGAAAGGCAAGCCGACATTCAAAATAACATTGTTCAAAAGTACTAAACATTGTACTTTTTTGCACTTTTTATAGGAAATATAAAATTATATAAAAAGACAATTGCAGCTGCAAACCTACATGGGACTATTACCACTAAATAAATATCTATATTTATGTAAATTGTTGTTGAGCTGATGGGTTTTCAAAGGTATATGTATTTTCAGAAAATTATGGTGTGCTCTGTCATGCTCAGTTACTAACTGTCTGTAAGGCAATTTTTTTCTGTTACATTTTTTCTGTAACTTTATTTCATAATAGATTAATAAATACTTGTGAGCTGTTATTTCAGTGATTGAAGTTCCATAGTTTTTCAAACCGAGTTGTAATGGTCTGTGGTGTCTGATGGTGGTTTAAAATTAATGCGCTTCACCTCCATGAGTCCTCTCCAGGCAGTAACAGGAAATGGAAGAGAAAGTAATTGAAATAATATTAACTTTTTCCAACACAGACAAATGCAAAAAACAAAAACAAAAAAACAAATCAAAAAACAAAACATGATGATCATACACTACTGAAAACAGATTGACAGATGTGTTCCCTTGCACATATATTTCATATAAAGTTCTGATTGGGCAGTTATTTTGATACACAAACTACTGATTGGATTACTACTAATGGATGCCCTGCAATGTCCATCAGCAAACCCATGGTCTGATGCTAGCTGACTTTAACAGATGCCATTATGAAGAACCTGTGCTCAAAAAGGAGCAGTACTCGATTTGTCTTCTCTAGGTACCTTACATGTCATTTTTACTATTCAACAACAACACTTAGTATTAATGTTGAAACACTGTACTACATTTTAGACAATGCAACCAGTATGATAAACAGATATATAACAAATATAAGTCCATATCATATAATATGTATAATATAAGAGCATACGTCATACTTGATCAATCACTATTTCCCCACATGCAGTCCTGTCCCTTTCGGTGCACATCTAACTCACTATGGAAAGATAATAAATTGCATTGCACTCACACCACATTCTCACATATGCACACTGTACATGTGGCCTTATATCTTTGGACAGTGAGCGTCTTTGTTCTCGGGGCTGTGTCCTCTGTGCTAAGGCCCTGACCTCCTCACAGACAGAACCAGTGTGCAAGTCTTCTTCCACTGTTCTGCATATTGTATGTATCCTGCCCACTCAGCTTCTCCCAGGCCCAGATTCCGTCGGACCTCCCTGTTTGGGTATTTCGGGTTTGGCAAGCTTTGAAGGAGGCTCTGATGACTCATTACCCAACAATCCACCCAGCCTTCAAGTCCTCCGCGCCCCTCCCCCTTCCCAGACATCTCCATCGGTGCCCCCAGCAGACACCCGCCAACCCGTGGAAGAAAAGAGTTCTGTTTGGCTCTTGACCCAACTCCTTCAAAGACACTTCTGTGTTTGTGTGCACTAGCCTCTGCAATCCATCATTTTGAAAAGGTGCGCTTTTTATTGCAATTTAATGTACCTTTTATGTATATAAGTGAACCTGAAATCCAAAAATCTGCTGCTTAAATCATTCATTCACGTTTCCTTGGGGTTTGTGTAAATTGACACCACCCAGTCGGGTTCCCACAGCTCATAAGCATCATACACCCAGCTATAAAACTCAGTGAGCACACTTGCACATGGGTCCACCAAGACAAAACCACAAATGTAGGCTTATGTTTCAGCCATAGGTCCAAAGTTGTGCATGGTTTCAACATCTATACAATGTGGTCATTACAGATGTGGTCCACTGTAGATGACATCATTTGGACTTCCTGTCTGGATCAGAGGAAGTGACATTACATCTGCAAAACAAAGGACTAATTAGCAGCTATGCTTTACATCTTTCATGGACTAGATGTTGTGAATGATAACAAAGAAAGAAAGAATCAAAGAAAAAAAAAATCACATAAAAACCAATAATCGTTTTGCAGCATTTTGGCAAATAAAAGTCGTCCATAAAATTCAGAGGTAGTGGATCAAGTTGTTTGCAATGTTTTATGATCTATGACATGTTTATGGAGCCAGACTTTTTCTGTATTTGGTCTATTTAGGTCTGAACATGCAAAACATAACCAAGGGAGTGGAATATAGTACATTAGTGGTTCTCAACTGGTTGTATTAGTTTGTGAGCCTCTTTAAACAGAAACATAGTTATTTTTCTATATTACAACCTTTATGGCACATAAATCGCACATTTTTATCTGTGACTTTTGTTATTTTCAACTCAGATTAGGTCATAGTGTTATTGCATACTGTTTAATTCTGTGCAGTTCTCCTTTCAATGCATCTACCTAAAGATTGTGAAAGTAGAATGGTGTTGTCTACTACGAGAGGAAGCATTTTGGTTAAAATTATATTAAAGATAGGCTGTATAAGTGCATAAAACACTGAGAGAAGAGAATGTATACTGTAAAGTGAAAGCATTCATATGTTCATATGTTTGAATGGGAGTCAAGGGAGCCAAGACACCTGAAGCCAAACATCACTTGGCCAAACTCCATGCTAACCACTCCTAACTCAGTCCACTCTTATTTTATGTCAGTTCTGTATTCTGCACTATGTATTCTCAGATGAGTGATCCAGAGCTGCTCCTAAAACCATCTTTTTGCACTGACATATCCAAAGGTTAACACTGTTTCAGTCCCAGCATGGCCAGTGCCTGGACACAGAGGAGCATTGTGAGATGTGTCGATCTTTGGAAAAACCCTTGAGCTATGAACAACAGGATTTCCTCTTATTTCATGCTTCTGTCATGCCATTAACATCTTCTAAGAGACTTGATAAAGCAGTCACTTGGAGCCTTTTATTAGCTCATAAATTCAGCATGAGATGGGGGCCATATACATTTTGCTATGCACTGACAGATCTATTCAAATGTAAATCAGAAAGCCCACATGATAAATTCTGGATTTGTATTTGATTTGGAATGTGATGACAAGAGTGCTCAATGAAGACAAATGATGTGCAAAACAGTTGTAAATTTCACCTTTTTCTGTTGTCAGACTACAGAACATGCTATAAAATAACTGACTCTTGTTCTAAGCATTCATGCAGGAGTTTACAGTAAAAGTAAGTAAAAGTTCTTCTCTTTGAACAGAGGTTAGTTTGTCCTCTCTGGACATGATGAACAAATGGCATTTTAGAATTGTTTATAAGGTTATATTTTTACACTATGCAACTTTGTGTTACAATGAGTAAACTGTATAACATTCCAAGGTTTGTAACAAATTAGTTTAGGATCTGTGTCATTGTCTAATTTACACATTTAAAAACATACCTGGAGCTCTGGTTCTCCCACAAACCCCCTCCCTCTCCAGGACGCACTGACCAATCAAAAAGCCCTCTACAATCAGTCTGCTCTCAATTCTTTATCTGGTGTACAGCTCTGTTTCCACTGATTCCTCATGGCTATTTGTCATTTTGTAAAATGGCATCATACAAAAAGTTAAAGGAAATAAAAAGCTTTTTTTTTCTATGCTTGTATTCAAAAGACCAACACTCTGCACTCCGCTGCCCTCTGCTGGTCTCTTCACTTCTAGTTTCTTCATGGCACCAGTAAAATGCTTATTAAAAATGTTTTCTTTTAGTCAGATAGTGTTTATAAAGGTTGTAAAACATGAAATGTTTTTCTGTGACCAGAGTTTAAACATATGACTAAAAGCATGATACAACCCCTTTAAAGACTCTCATGTCAGATAATTATAATAGTCAGTTCTTATAATACTCCTATACTCATGTAAGCATCAATTTGTACAGCATTTTCTATTTCATACACAGGTTCACAACATCCAGACTTTGTACTTTGTTGTATTAGGCCTAAACCAGTCTTTTCTCCATTGCCTCAATCTTATGCAAAATGCGGCTAAATGCCTGCTAACTGGGACAAAACAATGTAAACAGATCCATACTTGTTTCTTTAGTTATGTAATTAGAACTTCTAGTCCATCAGGTCAAATGAGTTGCTCCTCACATCTTCTATGGTTGACCTAAAAACTGGAGGAGACTGAATTTTGCTAAACGATGATGCAGTCTTGATCGCATAGGCTACCAATGACCAGAGCCAGTAGTATGAATAGTATTACAAATAGTGACTAGTAGAATAATGATGGTAATAACAGTGCAAAAGAGAATCATATCTTAATTTTGATGGGTTATTTTTGTGTTTTCTTATGTGTGTTCCAGCCTCCACCCTCGCGTCTATCCCTCCACAGTGTAACCCACAGAGGCGCCCTGCTCCCACATGCCCTGGCCACACACCCCACCAGCAGAACTCACCCACGGTATAGGCACGCACACTTGGAAACACAAGCCTAAACCCCGATCAGTGGTGATTACACACCTCCTGCTACTGTCTTTGAACAATACACCTCTGTGAGCATGCCGTCACTGCCATGTGAGTGATGGACACATGTGTTGTTGGGCTGATGCTGTGATCAGGGAGCAGAGCCAAGTACAGAAACAATATAAAGCATCAGGGAGAGGAGGAATGCATTAGTGTGGAACCTGTGAGATAATAAAGGGACTTCCCAGCTTCCTGCTCCTGACCTGAGTGCAGCTCTCGCACCGACAGAGACGTTTACAGACAAAACACTAGCTTTTCCCTGCTGCACCAGCTCTGTATCACACAAGACATACTGTCTTTCCCACAGAACTCTTCCAGCAAAGGAGAGTCTGCAAATGCAATCCAGACGGTTTATGGTGTACTACTTATGAAGATAACATTTGTTTTACTTCCATCCACCTAATGCTAATAAAATATTTAAATGTCAATGCGTAATAACATTAAAGCAACCATAAAATACATATCTGCAAAATCATTAAAAAATACCCTCATTCACTGACTCTCAGTCATATCTTCTCTTCTACACATCTTACATACATATAGATACATATAGGTACACTGATCAAGCTTAACATTATGACCACCTACCTATTAGGTGGGTATACTGTCATGTGTGTGCCATCTGCCTAATACGCAGCCCCATATGGATTCTGACACTTTTCACTTCAGCAGTATGAGTATAATAACTGGTCTGTTGGATTGACCACATGAGCCAAATATGTGCCTCAGTGTTACTTACTAAAGCCTGGATAACTAAAGTATGTCAGGCATAGTAAAGCCTGGCTTACATAAATCAGAAATCAGGCTTATTCAAGTCAGGCTTACGACTGCCAGGCCTACCACAATCGGGCTTACTAAAGTCAGGGATCACTAAAGTAAGGATTACTAAAGTAGGGGTTACTAAAGTTACTAAAATCAGGTTTACGGAAGGCTTAGTAAAGCCTGGCTTAGTTAGGTCAGGCTTACTACAGCTGGTCATACTGTAGTCAGACTTACTAGTCAGGCTTACTACAGTCAGGCTTACTAAGAAACTGAATTAGTAACTCTGCTCGTTTCTTCATTCTTTTTGCCTTATTTTCCTCTATAAAGCTCCCCCTACAGTTCGGAGTAAAGCACTATCATCAATACTCACAAGCCCAGTTGACTCCTGTGTGACCTCTCACTCATCTTTAGTTTCGTTTGCCCCTCCGCCTATCTGTACAAATGCTGAAAATCGAGCAATAAAACCACAGCTAGTTTGTTGTTTTGCTAACCTGGATGTGCCGCTTTCTCGTGAGACCCGAGACTTCTGTGACTCCGGGTCAGCGACACTCAGACTTGCAAGTGTCACTTACAGCCAAGAGACACCAGAGGGAGATTCCATATGCTTCATTTACCCCACAACAACTAATTTAACCATCACATGGACTCTAAAACCACAGAGTTCTGCTTAATGGCAATTTCTAAGTGGCGAACTCAGTCTTGGTGATGTAACACAGGCTGACACCATTCAAAATAGGACATGAAAGTTTTTGTCTTGTGTGAGGTGAAGAAATTTTTTAACCTGGCAAAAGCCAGATTGATATAAAACGTTAAATCAATCTGGAATGGCTCCCGTTGAATACGTTTGTGAAGGGGCGGGACATTCAGTAGAATACTTGGAGGTGATTGGATAAAGCTCCAGCTTCGTAGCTAAACAACAAACTGCTACAACAGTAAAACAACACAATAAAGACACTGTTAGAAGATTTTTGCTGTTTTTGTAAATGTAGGGCAGCATATCTTATGTTTTTATGTGTCGCTATGTTGTTAACAAGTATCGCTAAAAATGCTTGTTGTGGTTGGCAAACCTAAAGCCCACTAACGGCAATACTGCCACATCCAGCTGCCACCGGCTTGGACCCAATGGGATCAACCTGACAAGATGGCTCTTGTGAATTTGTGAACTCACAAATTTCACGACAATCCAGCTTACAGGGCAAGGTAAGACATTTTTTGCCAAATATTGTATATTTTTTAAATAGTTTTTACAGTTTATAAATAATAGTAATAGTTTATATTGTGGCCTTTATAAGCCATTAATATTTATTGACCCCTATGACATTACCAATATCAATAAAAATAAACTTTCTGTGGCTATTTCTGTGTTTAATGTCACCCATTATCCTTTTTATTAAATGATGTACTGTATCATTGTGAAAAAATGACAGCTTCATTTCACAGTCAAAGCATTTCCTACAAACATCATTCTCTGATCATCTCTCCAGTGTTTGTGTAAGGAGTGTGTGGTGATTAGCAGCAGATTGCATTGTGCAAACAGTGGGGAATTCCTGTGCACATTCTTCATTTGTAATATTCTTTGTGCCCGCAGTTGTCCTGCCTTCTTTTGCATGCTCGTTTATCTTTCTCTTTCGCTTGCTGTTCTGAATGTAAACTCATTTCCGCTCAACCTGATAATGGATTTTAGCAGACCCTGAGCCATCATTAAAGGTTATTGCAGTCATTTGTTTTACTTTGAGATTCACAGCCAGAAAACTCCTATTAACATTGGTTTGTTATTTACTGCAACAATAAGCTGATGTAACCCAGGTGTAATTAGCCTGAGTAACAGTCAGCTGCTATAGACATTAAATGATTTTCACATCACTTTAATTTCCTTGTTGCCTGTTTTTCTCATAACTGCATTTATTTGACTTACTCCACCTGTCCTTTATAGAATGATTGGACAGATGTATTGAAATGTTTGGGATTTCATCTTACACAGGACGTCCAGACTGGGGAATGTAATGTTATTATTATAAAGTGTTCTCTGTGTGCTCTTCACACACCCACACAGGCAGGTGTTGAAATCAAACGCCACCCTCAGGAGTCCAGTAAGATACAGGCTTGACTCTAGATCTGGACCTTGGCAGCTCACAGTCCACTCGTGAATAAAGCACTGACAGAAAGTATCCAGTATCCATTGTTCTGGTTCTGCATGTCACTTAGGACAGGCCTGGGGTAAAACTTTGTAGATTAGTTTCAAGGGGAAGATATCATTTGTGGCTCATAGAAAACTAAATTAATTTGATTTGCATATTCATTTGGCATAGATTTTACTGATGCTCTTCCTGACATAACCCTCTTCATTTATCCAGGCTTTGGACTGACGGGTGACCCCTTGTGCCTGAATTAATATTTACTACTTTTTTTCAAGACAAAACCCACTATTTTACACAAGGAGGATAATGGTCCAGCAGCATAACATGCCTCTGGTTAAGTTGTAATTCCCCTGAAATAGAAAGCTTATCTGCCTTTGTAGGTCTGTTTCAAAAGAGAATCTCATGAATGTAGCACCTCTGGTATCTAAGACGTGAGCGTGTATGGGCGGTGGGTTAGGGCGGATCGTGTTGCTCTGGGCCCAGCTGTCCGCAGAAAAGCCTCAGACACAGAGAGGAGACGCTGGGAGGAATGTCTACAGGCAGAGGAGCGGACGCTCCACAGACACACACAAGACAGGACTGCGTTACACTTAAAGAGACACAAGTATGCACCAGAGGTTAGGGGAGGATTTAGGCCTCCAACAGGCAAATCCCTAACATAGAGTCAAGCTATTCACAAAACTGATTAATGAGAATTCAATATCGGTCCTCAGATTGTTATTTTGAACATTTCTTAGGACTCATGTTCAAATTACAACACGGATAAGTCATAGGCAAACACTGTTTTTTTGCCTTTAAAATATCATAAATATGTGATTGTGGGACCAAATTTTATTTGTGATCATCTAAATTACTTAACCAGTAAAAATGTAATTGGAAATCTGTAACTAAAATAATATTTAGGTTTCAAATAAGCTGAACAGCAAAGCTATACTCAATCTCCCATCAATAAATGTTTGGGTCCTGAACCCTGGTTGAGAATCACTGTCATAAATCTGTACCAACATAACCATTCCTGCTTTTAATACATTAAAACACTTTTGCCACCTGAAAATACTAACATGTCCAGTGTTAGACCGATGTCATGCCACAGATAGCCCCATACATTCTCTTCTTTTAAAATACTTTACATTATACATACGTTACATTACATACATTATTAACTATTTAATAATTATGCTATATTATTACACTTTCAAACACATAAATAGTAAATTTTAAAAGTGCGCTGCGGACTTTTGCGCAGTACTACAATTCGAAAAGTGGTGTACATTTTTAGATTGTTGACACTTGCCTCCGTCGGTATAGGAACAAAATACATTGATAGACTATAGTCTTGCCCAGGCTTGTGTTTGTATCAATATTACCATGCAGATGTGGGACTGGGGACTTCTCTCCCTGTGACTCAGCCTCTGGTAATGGGCTCCAGACAATAACATGCACTGTTGCCATGACTACAAGCAATTATGAGAATGACGCCTTTGTGAATGAGGTAGAAATGTAGTGTTTTTGGGAATAGGTTCAGCTCTGTTTGAATGAATGGTGAGCCTCATTAAAGACAATGGCTATCTACTTCCTTCGGGAAAAAAATGAAGTACGTATTACCGACTATGATCTCAGGGTGTGTGCCATTTGCTGAAGTATGCGTTCAGGTATGCACTCACCTGAGCTCGTAAGTCAGATACCACAGTTCTATCTAGTAAAACTTGAATGACTAGCTGACATAATTGTTCAAAGCATTTATAGCTGATATATTTCATATATAGAAAGTAACTTACTTTTTACTAAATATGTTTTTACTAATGGAGTAAAAGGTTTTTGTTTTTTATTTTTAACCACAGTGGCAAAATGGATTGTAATAGTAATAAAAGTAAGAGTTATAGCAACAGTAGCGCCAGTAGTAACATAGGTATTAGTAGTAGTAGAACAACTAATATTAGAAGTAGTAGCTGTGGCAATAGTAATGGTACTAGTAGCATTAGTAGTAGTAAAAACAGCAGTAGTATAAGTTATATTAGAAATAAAATGTACTGAAAGTTTTTTTTTTTTTACCTCTAAGGCAAAGTGAGTAGTAAAAGTAGTAGTAAAGATAGCACTAGTAACAGAAGTATTAGTAGTAGTATAATCAGGAGTATCAGTGGTAGTGGTAGAAGAAGTAATAGTAGTAGCACTTGTAGTGGTGGTAATAGTAATAGAATTAGTAGCAGTGTTAGTAGCTGTAGTAATAGTAATAGTATATATATATATATATATATATATATATATATATATATATATATATATATATATATATAGTATAATAATCACAGTATTAATAAAAAAGGTAGTAGAGGCAGTGGTAGTAGTGATAGTAGTAGTCACACTCAATACTTTTTTACTTTTATTTTTTACTCAGTACTTTTACTTGGGTTATATTATTTTGAAGTAACAGTACTCTTAGGTGAGTACAGATTGTGCGTACTTCTCCCACCTATTTATAGATTCTTTGTCAATAAAAACTTCCTATTAGGTTTTCACAACACTGCGGAGGTCTGGGCTGTTTAGGTCTCAGTACTATTAGTTTACAATAAAGCTCAAGTGCTGTGTGTGCTGCTGGCGTCACATTCAAGTCTGATGGGAAAGGAGAGCGCGTGTGGAGGGAAGTGACACAAGAGCTGAATTTGAAACAAAAAACTGAGATTTACAGGAAGAGGATCCTGAACCAACCTGCAATAACCTCTCTCTCTATCTCTCTCTATCTCAGTTCTTTTGCTAAATTGTGCCAAAGTCATCATTCACTTTATGATGTTTGAGTGGCTCCACCTTTAAGATAACAAGATACAAGGCTGCCGCTACAGATCATAGATATTATAAAGTTATGCGTGGGAGCTGTAAGAATCTCGGTTTGACCTGTGTTACCAACGTGTTTACGGCAAACTGCTCTGAATCATCATTTTGGATAAATAAACACCTACAAGGTTGAGAATTAAACAGGCTTGTAGAGAAAAACTGTTTAATAATTGAATATTGTAAAAAAAGAGACTTTAATACATTACCTATAGGCCTAATTATCAAGCTCCTATTGGTTGGTCTAGTCACCACTTGTACTGACTGTACTAATAATATAGAAAAAAGTGGGTATTTGAGGGCTGGCTATGTCTGCCTACACAGAGAAACAGCACAAAGACAACACGGATACAGAAAAAGGAAGCAAAGGAAAAGGTGGATAAATCCGGAACAGTGAGCACCCACGTCTGGTTCCAGAAGTACATTTTTCTCATTTTGTCCCCTCAGAATTTTATTTTATATTTGCGTTCTGAGTGTTTTGAGACTTTTAGGTTTAAAGTTTTGACTATAAAAATAGCAAAACTGATATAAGGAACACATTTCTTTAATACATGGGATTTAACCTTAAAGAGACTGTAAATATATAATATAAATATAAACTTCTAATTCTGAGAACCAAAATTCAGTTGGAATTATAAGGCTCTGTCTTGCAAAACAAACAAAAATCAATAGGTTTTACTTCAAGCGATGACTTATTTTTATAATTTAACTGTTTTTTAAGACTACATCACACATTTGAAAGCAATATGCAATAAACCTTGACAATACTGATAACGTAGAATTTGTTGAATGAAAGCAATAGCAATGTATTTTAATGTTTAACACATTATGCCTTTTCATACTACGTTTATACTTTTCCAATGTAAAAATAACATATAGACTACAGTTAACTTATACTCTACACTTTTTATATTTTCAGCTCTCATTCTCCATACTGATAAAACTAACTAAACTTTTTTGGTATCTGTTCTAAAGTTGCTCCTGAGCTCCAAATTAAGGTTTGACATTGTGGATAGAACTTTTTATTTTTCCAAATAAAAAAACAAAAAAACAAAATGGATATAATTGTGAAAAACCCTTGATATAGGTTAAGGTGGGCAGTCACTGTTTAACTCTATTGGCAAAACTTTCATGCACTTTTGAATGAGGTAGAGAGGACTTTGGGATGGCATGATCTCATTTTGTGGTGACAAAAAAAAAAAAAAAAAAAAAAAACTTAACTTAAAAGTTAACTTTTTTTTTTTTATAAATAAAAGTTGTTGTGAGATAAAGCTGCACTGTCAAACCACTTTGAGTAGCGGGCCTTGTGACTGTGTGAAAGTGTCTTCCCCTTTCTTCTTTTGAGCACTGTACAGTTGATACTTTTTTATTTAGTATTTATTACATACTAGTTTAGCATTCTGGTGGTTCAAAGGTTCACTTTAGCTATAAAAAAGAAAAATCTGTGAAATTTCCGGTAAAAAAACTGACTGCTATAGTTGCCAGAATTTAATTGAAAAAATCCGTTAATGGCACAAAACAGTAAATTACATTAAAAGTACAGTTTTTATTGTTAATCAGAATCCATGAGTCATACAGACTTGTCAGAAAAAGAAATGCAGTCTTTCATTTAGTGTCAAACATTTATACTGTCACCAGATTTTTTACGATAAAATTCTGGCAACCATAGCTACCAGTATTTGGCTATAAATTTTACTGATTTATTTATTTATTTTTTTTGTCCAAATCTTTCTGCTATTGTGTATTACTACTAGTCTGGTACCCCTGTGACCTGAAGTGAAGATGGATAGATGAATTTATAGACATTAAATAATAATAATTTAGAGATGTCATGGCATGTTTCTATACTGTATTAATTAATGCTTATTGTCGGTAAAGTTATGACTGTCCCATTTATTCCTTGTACATTCCTCCTTTCATGTGTTCTCTTGATACTTGGAACAATGACCTCAGTGTTGTGTGTGTCCACATAATGACCGGCTGTAGAGTGAGTGCTGCGTCACAGGATGTTTACACAGGGCTGTCACTATGGTTGGGGGGGTCGGACCTCTTATACTCTATACAACTCTGCCTCATCTCCAGTACACCACAAAAACTCCTCCCTCACAGTGACCACCAGCTCAGGGGCCGCACGTGTGTCGTTTGCCCAAGATTAAAGCGGTGCCAATTTGCGAAGCTCAGTATGTATTTTTAGTAAGGGGTCTAATGCTGCTCAGATCAGGCTCACCCTTTGATGCATTTATTATGGGCTCATCCCACTTCAAAGGGGTGTGTGTGTGGCGATGGGACATCAGGGCGAAGAGAGGTGTCACTTTACTCTACACTTCATTACTGCAGTACTCCGATTCAGCTTACTGCTACCTCTGACCCCCCTGCATCTGTGATCATAACTAACTTCCACCACATTAACCTGGCTATATGGCTGGATTTAAGAGAGTCATAATGAGAAATGTCCACTTACTATGACTTACTACAACTACTACTGCTACTACTTCTATTGCTTCTATTGATCTTTATCAATGTGACCTTACTTGACACTCTTAGCTGCTATCTTGAATCACTTCTGTACCAAGATAGAGGTTTACACAGTTTATATATTCACTAACTAGTAGTACTCTGATGGTACAAATAATATTTTTAGGAACAAATATTGTATGGCCTGTGCAATACTTACATGTGCTAGTTGTGCCTGAGCAACCAGTTAAAAAAGTTAGGCTTAATAATGTCTTATTTTATGAATGAGGACAACAAAACATCACAAATCTCAAACTATCTACAGTTTAATAGATCAGTATAGTTATATTATTGACTAAATCAGTGGTTCCCAACCTTCTTTGTCTCATACCCTCTGGCATTTTTTGTCATACCATCAGCACCCCTCATGAATCTTCAATTTTTACTTCCTTTTTTACTAATTCTCCTGCATTTGTTTAAAACTCATATTTCATATAAAATAAAACATTAAAATGAAATTATTATTTTCCTTCACTTATGAATTCCTATCACATTCACTTATTTTACTGTATATTTTATGTTTAAAATAACTTTAAAAAAAAAATCTCAATCGCTTTACTCAATCAATTTACTGCAAAGAAAAATGTAAATAATTCCTATTTGAAACAACTGCACCTAAAAATATGTAATAAAATATAATAATAATATTAATATACAAATAATCTTTTTAGCAGTTGCACCTCCTTTTTATTAGTCAACAATTAATCTTACATGTCTTTCATAAGTTTCAACACTTTAATATAAAAATAATGCAAATATTTTTATATCATTTTGTTTATAAATTATCAAATAATCTCATGTACCCCCTGCAACACGCTTGCATACCCCTAGGGATCCCCATACCCCTGGTTGGGAAACACTGCTCTAAATTATTCATTCAATGCAACAAAATGTTTATTTTTCAAAATTTAGGAATCGCTATCAACCCAACTTTTTTTTTGGCCTTCAAAACCGATCACCTGATTTTTATAGCACATCCTAAGACTGACCAATGCAGAAGCTGTAATATCACATTAGGACAAATCATCTACCATAAAATTTGAATAATGAGAAGAACTTTGGACTGAGCACTGTAAATGAGCATGAAGCACTGTCACATGTTTCCACCCACACATATTTACTTCTTTATAATTCTATGATTATGTCTATTAAAAACGAGTATTCTTATAGTACTGAATATGTGCTATAAATAAAAGTTGCTCAAATTGTTAAAGACACCCTTAACCACATGTAATACAAAGGCAAACTGTCTTTTGTTGGGCTCACAATGACTTGGCATCGTAGACTCAGAGGCGCAGTGAAACTACCACACCTCTCTGGAGCGTAAGGTGTGTTCAGTGACCCGTCGGCGGCGTGCTTCAAGTGATGTTCTTATCAGCTCTGCACTGACTCAACTCTTTGTAACAAAAAGAGCCACATTCCACCTGACAGCGCGAGGCAGGGGGACTTTCCGGTCTCCACTCCCTCTGCAATGGTGCGCGTCTGGCATTTACCAAGAAATACCATAAGTGTCTCTGGGAGACCCAGCTACTCACGTGTTATAACCAGTGAAAATGAATAGACAGATATACATTCATTTACAAATGTATGCATATTTATTCAAATAAATACAAAGTAAACACAAATAATTTAAAGCTGATTGCCAGTAACAACATAAAGTGAAACAAATAAATTAACAACATGGTTTAGGAGGCAGGCTCCTGGAGGGAGAGCTTGAAATCTTTTTGACATCTCAAGGGTTCATTCAGTCCTCTTGTTGAGCTGCGGTAGCTTACAACTCAGTCTCAGTGTGGTGAGAGCACAGTCCCGAACTATCCTTCATGTGTGGACCGGACGACCTCGTCTTCCTTTTGGTCCTTGTTTGGTCTGTGTGGTCCAACAGTGACGCTGGAATCACAAGCACACAAGACGTTAGTCTCATTCAGTGCGTTAAGTTAGCCTACATGTGCTGCTGTGTGAGCGGTGTGTGGCTCACCATATTAGGAGTTCAGTTCAGTGCACCGTGCTTGCGTCAGGGCGCTCTGGCCATGCGTCTCTCCTGCTGACCCGGCGATGCGCTCTCATTGTCCTGCCGCGTTTTAAAGTCCTGGATAGCCTTTCTGTTCTGGTAGTCAATCAGCGCCATAGTAATGACCGCGTTCCAGCAGTTCTCCTCTCCCGAGCACCGGAAGTCGATTTCCTTGTTGTCTGTGGTCACGATGGTGAAGTAGACGAACTTGCCCGTGCGCTCCACGCAGTCCACTTTCTTGATGGACTGCAGCTTGAGCTCCTTGGCCTTGCTGCGTTTCTGTGTGTCGGGGTAAATATTTAGACTGTCTGTGGTCAGGACGCACGTCTTCCTCTTCCAGAACTGGAGCAGGTTATCGCTTCTTTTCTCCAGCTCGCCCTCTTTGAGGATCTCCGCCGCCGACATTTTCATCGTTAGGCTGCTCTTGAGTCGCAGTAGTAATCCGCTGTGTGCCTGTGAATGAACCAGCGCAGAAGAGGACCTTTATAGCGCGCTCTGGTTCGGCACGTCCCACCTGACGTCAGCCGCTGTGGGGAATGCTTCAGCAGATGCCGCTGGAGTAATTCAAGGCTGAGGGCGTGTGGGCGGAAGCACACAGGGCAAAGGAAGTCCTAACGTGGGGCTAATTAGACCACACTCATGTTAATTAGTAACCCACTTCCCACCGAGGACACCAAGCCAAATATTTGCTCATTGTGCACTGAAGAGCCCCACTGTGAGCTGTAATGAGCTGAATAACCAATAGAACTAAAACACTTATTATCAGCTATCTTTAATGTGGGCTTTCACAGGGCACTGCTCAGTTTGTTGCTGTAGGTATTTCACATGAAGAATGTGTATCCTATTCACACGCTCTACATCAGGACCAAGATAAGGCTCCAAACTCCTGCTCGTTTTCGTTTTTTATAGGACAAGACAAGGATCAGGTGCAGATTTATTTAAGGAGACTAACGATAAAACGGGAGGCTAAAAGACCGGTTCTGCAATGGTTTTGACTAAATGTGTGAGAGGAGATACAAAGCACTATGGACACGATAATAACTGATAAAAACACAATAGCCTCATAATGTCTCGGAAGCGTGCTTTGTAGATGTTTCTCCAATTTTTTACACATACAATTTAAACATTGTAAGATGTGGACACAACAAATGTCCAACAATATCTACTCAGAACAATGAAATTGTTGTTGTGTCAAAATTTGGGAGTCTCCACAAAAACTGAAAAAGTGATATATTTTCACTATCATTAAAGACTTTGTGTTAATAAAACTTGGGGCCAACTTTGAAAGTTTCAAGGTGATAAGAAACAAGACAAAGTTTCAACTATTTACCTTGATGCTCATTCAAATGAAGGTAATGGAAAGTATGACAAAAATCTGAAGAGTTCACATTAAACCACATTGTTTGAGAGAATGGGATGTTTGTGAAAGAAAAATAACATGTTCAACTCCATGACCTTGGACTTTTAGCACATAAAATTATATTCACACCACTGGCAACAAAAGTCATATAGGCCTCAGTGCCAGTCCCACATCATGACTCTGAGCAGACACGTGTAAGTCAGGTTGGCCCAGGCCGAGTCCGTCTCTTCTAATTAAAGCCTTGTACCTATAAGGACTGTTTTGAATATAAAAGTGTGTATTGATGATGGGTGGGCTAGTATTGGACTGACAGGTAAAGAGAAATGGAGAGAGTTGCGCCAGGAAGGGCATCTGTACAAAAACTACTGTGGCGAAATTAAACAGTATGAGGCTGGACCAGCTGCCATTGAGCTAAGTTGAGAGTTTGTAAGATTATTATATCAAAAAAAGTTAACATGAAGGAAATAAAAATAAAGGAATATGTTGTCAGAATTATTTTGATCATACTAATCAATTATTATCAAGTAAAGAACTGATTCTCAAAAACTATAAGTAGAGCACTCAAGTACATTGACTGTGTTACTGTCCACCTCTGCACTCAACACACTCTCTTTTAAGGACTCCCCTGCTCATGTTTCATGTCAAGACTTTGAGAGATTACATTTTAAGGTAAAAATACAAAATGTCATGGCCTTTTTCATTATTACACAACAACATGATTTACAATGCGCATATCACACTGGGTGCCATTAGGCCTGCCACATTGCTAGCGGTCACACTAGAAGCTCAGCCAGAGTCAAGTAACAGTGCACGGAGTGGTCAACATGTCTCCAACACCCACTCGAGCCTCTCCTGTCCTGCCCCTATCAGCTTTCCGCACAGACATTTTGGAAACATCTCCCCTTTTCCTCCGGAAGTCAAATGTCAGCGCAGTTACCATTTTTTCCCAACCACTACCATAGATCTCCACACATGTCCACCACCCAGAGATATGGTGAATCACATGTTGACACAGACAGGATGGGGCGACCATTGTAAGGCCCCTTTCTGTTTGAAGTGCTTTTGTCAAGTTTGTGGATCCTGACATACATGCCCAGGCAGTGACTAAGCCTGTGGTAGAAGTTCCTCTGGAGGAGTCTGCTTGCCAAGGGAGGACAGGCAGGTGTGAGTGGGCCGGACCATGTCTGATGACTATGTTGTGTCTATTTGAAGATCTACATTTATTTGTTCTGTTAAAAGGCTTGGGGGAAGTGACTTATAAGGTTTGATATTATGGTGTGATTTATGTTATTTGTCACCAGTTAGATCTAATAGGTCACATCAGGGCTTCCTAACTGGTGTACAGTAAACTCTATATTTCATTTGGGCTATTTGCTTGTACATTTCAGAAAATAATCTAGGGACATGTTTGTGTTCCAAATGCTCCAAAGTGAAATGAAAATGGCACTCATTATGTAGATATGAGTACACTGACAACAGAAACAAGATACATTTTAATGTTAGTTATTTTGGAATTATTTTGGAATTTTGAACAGTATATGAAAAAGATAAATAAAAAAAGGAAAAAATAAAAACATCTAAAACTCTCATAGTTGTATATTTTATCGAATTTCTCGTTCTGGACCCTAAACAAAAAGTTCAAGGACAATTAAAGATTGACACTACATAAAGGGGAAAAAAAATAAAAAACATCAAACAAACACATACTTTTACCAGTAAATATTGGGCCTGAAAATTAATAATAAAAGAAAATTAGAAAATTTGCTGAAATGAAAAAAAATAACCCATTTTCAAATTGCACCTGGTTTGACATATAGTATTCTGGATAACTTGACCAGGCCACAACCATGTTGAGAGAACACATATGTTTTCATCCACTGACACAAATATACATAACAATATATTGAATCTCTGCAGGTGTATACATACATATTATAATTTGCATGAAGTATTTATTAAAAGGGTCTGATATAACTTTTGACTGGCAAAAAGATCTGGGTAACTGCAGTATACGTCTTAAGTGGCTGATATTAAGAATATAATATGTAGGTTTGTTTAGATCATAGTTTGCATTACTGCTGCTGTTTAATCTCCTTACAAAACTGTGTGACACTGTGTTCCATGCCTTATGGAGTAAAACAGTTTAGTAACACCACTCGTACACACTGAAATGTTTTGCTTGCTGCTTGTCTTGTGAGAAACTATTAGTGGATGTTGTCAGATGCTGGGATGGATCCCTGGAGCTGTGTTGTGACAACCTCTTATTTACAGCAGAGCCTTCTGGTTCTCACTGTCTCTGCAAAGACATAACAGTCTCCACACAGAGGAAATCAAATAAGACTATATTCTCTGATATGAAGAAGAGCAGGCCCAGTCCAAGGACATGTGGGACATACTGAAGACAGTGTTGTTTACTCTGATGGGACGGAGCTGGGAGGACTGAGTACATGGGTGTGACATTACAGCAGGTGGAAGGACCAGAATCATGTTAGGACATGAAGCTGCACACAGTGTACTGACAAGTCACAACACAACACAAATACACAAAACTGTTACATGTGTCTATTTAAGGAACAAAACAAGAGACAGGCTTCAGATTATTTCAAAATGTCCACAGTTGTATGTTAAAAGACTCCTACAGTATATGACATAGTTAATATACACAAGAGGACCACAGAATCACACAAGGATTTTGGAGGCATATGTATATAATTATAATATAATAACTTAGGGTTCATACACTTTTTTTTACCAAAACGTTTCTATGACTTTTCCCAAACTTTTGACTCAATTTCCAAGATCTGAAAAATAACTTAAACATTTATAAATGGTATTCAAAATGCCCAACATGGTACATTAGAAACAATTTAATGTAATTTAATTTGTTAAAATTGTAAAGAAAAAACATATATCAGAACATATTTTTTAAAAAGTAAATAAACATAACGTAATCTTCTATCCTGTTTTAAAGCATTACCAAAACCAAAAGCCAAAGACCAACAAAAAATTGCTTAGTTCAAATATTCTGATAAAAATGAGATAAAGGTCCCTTCTTCCTAGCCTAGAAGACAACATTTCTAGTTTTCTTTCTCTGGCGGTTCACTTTGAGTTTGACACATACAAAAATTAAAATGCATCATCAGTGCACAAGACCAGGGTCTGAGCTTTAGCCAATGCTTTTAACAAAGATTGTATAAAGATGTTAATGGCTTTATTACAAGCTGAACTGGGCTAATGTGTGGTCAGATCACTGTTCAAATTTCCAAAACGTTTCCAAAACTTTACACCAAAATATAATAATAATAATAATAATAATAATAATAATAATAATAATAATAATAATAATAATAATAATAATAATAATAATAATAATAAATATAATTCCAAAAGTTTTCCAGAGTCTGGAAATTTAGTTTTAAAATGCCATGACTTTTCCAGGTTTTTCATGACTGTACAAATCGTGATAACTGTCTACATTTTAAGCCAGCCACAGAGGGTCACAGCTAAGCCCAGATAAATGGAGTGGGGTGCGTCAACAAACAAACTCATCCCCAGTCAATATGCAAATCACTGCAGACGTATGGTTTACTGTGGAAACACTGGAATGGAAAAGCCGAAAGGCAAGAAGTTAATTATTTCACAATATTTTGCTGATGATAATACAAGACACAAGACAATGTGTTTTGTGGATGTTTAACTATCTAACCCTTTATTTAGTGGGTTCACTTACTGGTCTGTCCCAAGAAGAATTGTTCAGATGTGTTTAAAAAATGTCATCAATTCAACAGCAGTTTAGTGAATAAGACCTGGCCAGATTAATGCATTTTATATTTATTTAATGTTAATTTGTATTCTTTGTCTTTAAATTTGAATTAAGTGTAATACATCATTTATTTGACGGGATAGGAATAGGAGTCAAACAAATCTTAGACTGAAGGACAGTTTATAATTCACACAAATACCCAGTGTGTGTCCTGTTTGTGCACCAGGGCTTATGCATACACATGTATGTAGTAATAAATGGTAAAAGCCTCTTTTAAACAGCCAGCTAAACTTAGTGGTCCCAACAATGGGCAGTGGGATGGATGATCTGGTGGTGACGGGCCGCTGACAAGTACAGCAGAGCCACAGGTAACAGCTGCTCTCTGTCCACCGTTTACGAGCGCATGGACACACACGCTCTTCTGTCGTGTGCACTTCACTCACATGCCCTTGTGAGGAGCCTCCACAGCTATTCCAGGCATTGTTCGGATAAGCCCTGTGTGGCATTCAGCAGCGTGGGAAAAAGAACAAATGGCTGATGAGCAGCACACGGTCACACACAATGCACCGGCGCACGACAATAACAACACAAAGGGACAACATTATACAGTTATTCTTTTTGAAGAGCAGTGACGAAGGCAGGGACTGACAAATGGCTGCACAGGTGTATAGTAGTATAAAGGTGGTCTATATTAAATACATGAAAAAATATGTTTGAAATGAATCAAAGTTATATACTTGTTTAATAATGTTACTGTGAAGGATATTTTAGCCAACAGCAGTGGTAGAATGAAACGCAAGTAAATGTACTTAGTTACTTTACTTAAGTACAATTTTCATGTATCTGTACTTGGAGTACAGATACATGATACAGAATTTACTAGGGGTACTTTTACTTTTACTTCACTACATTTCAGAGCAAGTATCTGTACTTTTTACTCGACTACTTTTTTAAAATTGGTTTGAAGGGAAAAGTATTTTGAGTTTGGTTTCAAATCATTAGTTTTTGCGTTGTCGTTGTTGAAGACACAGTATATAAATATAAAAGATGCAGTAAAGTAGCAGTCTTCACAAAAACCTCACCTACAGTTTCAGTCTCTTTTATTGATTGGGTTAACCTTTAGTTTTCAGCAAAATCTCTCATTTAACACATTCATTAGTTCTTGAATCTGTGCAAAATATTTTTCCTTTCCTTCTTTTTTTTTTTTTGCTCTTTTATCTGTACTTTTACTTAAGTAAAGAAATGTACTACTTCCACCACTGGCCAACACTCAGTGTCATTCAGGGTTTGTAGGAAGGTTTTTATAGAAATATATGGAGAAAAACATGACATAGTCTTGTGAATAGAGGGAAATTCTATAGGTAGGGTTCCACATGAAATTCATGATATTTAAGGTGGCCACAACACTTTTGACTTTGGGAATGACTGCTGTATATAATGTGGGAAAACCATTGGATTTTCAGTAAGATTTTACACATTGTCCCAACTTTTTCAGAACTGGAATTATAAGTTGTTGTCCTTACTGTTGCTAAAATAACAGTGCTTCCTTTAAACCTCTTAGCGTAAATTATACTATTAAAATATATACCTTTATTGTTTGTCATAGCTTTCACTTTTAAAATGACTAAGAGAGGAAGTATTGCTCTTACACCAAGCTGGACTTTTAACTAATCAAGTGTAACACTGCCTTACTGTAACCTGCTATTAGTGGTGCCATTATCCGACGTATTCACAGAATGCTGCCCAGCCAGAGGAAACAGTTTGGTAAATGTCAGATCTAAGGCTCTCTGGCTGTGTCTCATGATCACTTCCACATACTTGAGCGCTCAGACTTTCTTCACACGCTCCACACTGGCCTTGTCGATAGCCTCTGGTGACAGTTAGCGTATGCAAACTGCTAAGTGCTTAAACCGCGACGTGTAGTGCCAATTTGATTGAGCTCAAGTATGGCAGGTATGCAGGTCTGCAGTCCTGCCTTCTGGTTCCCCGGAATGTGGCGTTCACTGGCTTGTCTGCATAGCTTCAACTTGATAGACCGAATAGACTTTTCATAAATACAGCATTAATATCAGTTTGGAAGCTGGCCATACACTAGAGTTCACACATGACAGTTTTAGGTCTTGTGGGACTTGTTTCCTCATTTGCATTCAAGGACTCTAAGAAATTAAGAGTAGGTCTTTATAATTTAAGAGGTGTATTTATGTTTGAATGTGCTAAAGTAAGAACCAATGTGAAATTAAAATGTATTTCAGTTCTAGGGGTGAAATTATGGAATGGAAGAGATGGGTTTAAACAGTCTCCTTCCCTAACAAGGTTTAAAACATGTCTAAAGTATAAAAATGTCATTGACTATTGTCTCAGTGTGACAATGCTCTTGTTTTTCTTAGTTGTTTTTTTAAATATAATGTTATGTTTGTGTTTAGTAGGCTTGATACTATAGACTGTGCATTTCTGGACATAGTGACTGAGCTGACTATATTTACATGGATTGAATAGGATAGGCTAAAAAAAGCATTTACTTCAGCCTATTCCTTTTTTTGGTTATTTATGTATTTATTTCATTGTGATTTATGCTTGTTGCAGTAAAAATATGACCAAAATAAACCAATCAAATATTTAAGGATTAAAGATTATGGCCACCCAATACATCTGGTGATCCAACTGTTTCTGGAATTTGGTACTTCTTTTTATATTTTTTATTATTTCGATGAATTTACCATGGAACCATCACCATAGGTACATTATTTTAATATTTTCTCCAACCTAATTTATAGCGTATATTAGAACAATGCTTCTCTACATTTTATATAGTATAGGTTTTAGGTGGGGCCTCCATTACAAAGAATAAGCTGTGTATGGCTGTAACAGGGCCAAGAGGTTGTCAGTTTCACATGTACAATAGGGAAATTACATTTTCAGCATTTTCAATTCATTTTGGATCCTTTAACCTGTAATCCATTAAACATTTTTTTTCTTACTGACATCTGCTGTGCCAATAATGTTGCTTAACACAAAAATGTCTTAGAGAATGTGAGAGATTGCCTGAACAGCATCAGACAATGTTTCTGGGTGAGTAACTGAGCTAAAAGCAGACAGCTAGAGGCTATTCATTAAGATCACACAGATCTCTTGAACACTATTATATTATTATTGGCAGATCCTTCTCTTGTGTCAGCATTCGCCTGTGTTTGAGCCTGTCTATTTCTGCTGACAGCATTCACCTGCAAACAAAGCCCAACATGCATATTTACATACATTTGATTCTTCCGCCCTTTATGTAATCAAATACCTGTTCATATCTGCACACGGAAGTCACATGGGCCAGCATTCAGGTCACATTCCACACCCAGGACATTCACAAATCCATTCATAAGAGCGGACAAAGGTGTGCTGCCCTGTCGCCATTCCTGGGTGTGAGCAGAGCAGTGCTGGTTCCCACACACAAGACAGAAATGTTAAAGTGGTAAAGTGACCGTAAGCACACTTAGATAAATATTACAGAACAAAATGCGCTTGATTGAAAAGAAGTGTTATCTACAGATTAAATGTAAATTCTGATAACAAAGGCTACTGTAAGCAGCTGACCTCCAACCAAGTTCCCACAGAAGTCACAAAATAGTAGAGCAGTTGTTCTAAAACAGTCATATTAGTACATCTGGTGTTCTTTTGGTGGTATTTTGCATTTTGAGTCAGTTTTATTCCTATTTTAGCCCTGGTTTAGTCATAGTTTAGACCTGATTTAGTCCTGGTTTAATCCTGGTTCAGTCTCTGATTGTCCTAATCTAGTAATGCTTATTTTAATAAATGAAAAGATTGTCCTTCAAAAGCAAACTATTTTCTGAGATGATTTCTTCTTGTGGAAAATTTGAGAATTACTGGTATAGAGCATAAAAGTCAGATATAATATACCGTTAAAGTTGGAGAAGAAAGTGTAGCAAAAGCAGTTTTATAACCAAGTGCTGTCAGAGTCCTTGGCGGAGGCGCCCACACATGCAAAACATCTTAATTAGGTGGGACAGAATGAAGCCATGTATTTGGGTGGAAATGGAGAAAGTGTATTTTGCGTGGTAGAGTCGTGTTTGGGCTTTTCTGTTATCCTAGTCAAGGTCCTTCCTACTAAATTTCACATTGAGTGGCACATCTTTCTAATACCGAATGTCAGGTCAGAGATGGGTTGTTACATTTACTGCTTTAAAATTACAAAATGTATATGTGTACTGAGAGTAGTACGTATTAGAAAAACATCACAGTAGGACTCAAAAGGTTTGTAGTATGGTTTTCTCTTTGGTGGTATAAATAAAGGCTGCAATGAATGATTTTAGTGTAGTTTTCTGGAAATCGCTGTCTGAATCCAGGTTTTTGGATAAAGGATTTTGTACCACTGCGAGACAGAGCCTGACTCTCGCTATCAGGGCTCAGTTAGGAAATATAATAACTGTTTGGTGAGGATCTGCAATGCATCTAGGAACTGTTATAACTTATCAAATGTTTTTAGTGTTGTTTTGAACCAACTATGTAAACTAATATAAATAGTTTTAACTTGCGTGTTTCATTTCATTGGGATTAATTCATAGGTTAGGCAAAATATTGTTATTATTGTTGTTGGCGTGAATTAAGTCCATCCATACTGTCAAAGAAGCCAGTGTCCACCTGAGACAAAAGAACCAATGCGCACTCTATCCTTTGGCTCCTCCAGCTCATTTAGCCCTGGACACCAACCCATCTCCAGCAGTATAAAGCCCCTCTATTCCCTTCTGTCTGTGCTACTCAATTTCTGGCTCACAGCACTTCCGACCGGGATGAGACTCTACAAAGACCTTATACAGGCTGACTTGTTCCTACACACACTCATATCTAAAATCTGAACACCTTGGAGGCAAACGTGGGTGCAGCTGCAGCTATGGGGAAGTCAAGAAGAGAGCGCTTTTATACTTTTGGAACAAGATGAGTGGATTTAGGAAGATGAACTTAAAATGTTTGCTTTCTCTGCTTTGGGTATTTGCATAATCACTGTTTAGAAGACACACTTTGGGAAACTGTGGAGGTGTGTGTGGAAAATATGTTCCTATCCAAAATTACATTTTGTGCTTCACAGACAAAGCTCAAAATAAGATATAAACAATTGTAGTCATTGTTACAGTGAAGCAATTTGCAAGCACCCACGCAGGAATATAAGTTCATGAGTAGTGTCTTGTTCAAGTCTTTACAAGTACTGTATATCCACAATATTGCAATGACATACTCAATAAGATCTGTTTCATTTACTTAGCCCTTCATTTTACTCAAGGAAAAAAAGCAAAAGGTTTTTTTCTGATCTTGGTGGCAACGTGGGTAGTACACTTGGAATCAGAAGGTCACAGGTTTTAACCAATTTGGGGGCAGTAGTGTAAGTAGTACTAGTAGATTTGAAAGTGAAAAAAAAGTAAAACACTTCAGTAAATTTACCTTTTACTTAAAAAAATGTTTACTAAGTTAATTAATTTTGATGAATTCTTTTACTTCTTAGTTATTATTTTGCAGTAATGTTCTCTTTACTCGAGTACAGATTTCTTCCACCTTTGCATTTAATTCCATTGAGCTTGACTGTACAACTGATGCTGTTGAAATTGCTAAAAACGCTCTTATTGACTGTGACCTTGCCATTGTCATCCATAATGTATGTTTTCACTTGTGTTCCCATGAGGAGAGATGCATTAACACATTCTGAGTGTTGTTGGACGTGATGACAGTAAATGAAAGCACCTGTCTTTCAGCACGTAGCAGAAAACCTGGGTTGCCAGGAGACACTGACGCCATCCTCCTCCAGAAACTTGCAGACACTCAGCCATTATCTGTAAGAGCGCATTACAAGGGCTTCTTAGTGCATGCTTTCTATCGGCAAGACAAATTCCAGTCTGGGTGCTTTGCTTGAAGCTGAGCAGACCGTTGGTACAGACATGTTTGAGTGTTACTAGGCGTTGGTGAGGCAGAATTGGATCATCAGATATGTACAGTCTAAAAACTTCAGACCACTGCCCAGACCTGGACTCAAACCAGGTATCTTCTAGTTCAGGGGTAAATGCTCTCTCCTTTGAGTCACAAAGCCCTCTCATGATAGTAAAGAATACATTATATAACTCAATACAGATTTTACAAACGTAATTGTTCCCTATTCTGATTGCTGACCCCTTGTGGCTGAAGTTAGTATCTCTGTGGCCCCTGGAGTATTCCTCGCTTACAATGCTACAGAATTCTTTAACAGCTACATTTTTTGTCTTTGTTATAATAATAATGCATTAGTCTTATACAATGCTTTTCTAGACACTCAAAGTCGCCTTACAATTTGGTACATCACTTCTCAGTCATACTTGCTGATAAACACGTGGCTGCCATTTTGTGCCTACAGCCCCTCCAATCACACACATAGACACACACACACTTACACTGACAAATTCACAGGGGCAAGGTGGGTGAAGTGTCTTGCCCAAGAACACAACAGAATGCGATGCGGTCAGCAGGGCTAGAACTGCCAATCTTCTGATTAAGTGGGCAAACGTGTCTACCAACTGTGATACTGCCGCTCTTCTGAAGTAATAATAGATTTATATTGCACTTTCCAAGCCTAGGCCTCTAAAAGCATGTTATATTAGTTCACGATTCATTTGTCAGTCACACTCGGTGCTGGTAAGCTACTTCTGTAGCCACAGCTGACCGAGACGTGGCAGCCATTTTGTGCCTATGGCCTCTCTGACCACCAACCAACATGCAATCTTTGAACCATTCCTGTCTCTTCATGAAAATGATCTTAACATTACTTTTTGAGTTTTCTTGCCTAAATAATCACTTAGCAAAGGTAATTATCATGTTCTATCAGCAAAGACATTTCTAGAAAAAACAAAACAAAATCAACAGTTTCCATGTCGCACAACTTTAATAGAATATTTTAACTAACTCTGTACAAATTGGAAAGAAATATTGCGCAAGTAACAAATTGTGAATAAGAACCAGTTAAGGCCATTGCTAGCACACGGTTCAATATGGTAGATCTGCAGATGTTAACCGTGGCCGGAAGGGATCTGATGTACAATCGTAATTTATAAAAACTGTGGCTGTTATGTTGCTGTCATTTCTATTGATAATCAGACTCCAGGCAGAGGTATTAAACCAAAACCCAAGTGCAGTACAAAACACATTGGCAACCTCTTGTCTTCCCATAGACATTCCACTGTATCATTACACAATAACTTTTTTTTTTTTTTTTTTTTTAAGATATTAACATCTTCAAAGAGTGTCATATATAACATTTTGTTAATGACTTGGCAAACAATTAATGAAAAGGATATTTTGGCTTCTTGGCATCAAAATTAGTTACAAAGTTTTGATACTTCCAGACTATGGAGCTCAACAGTGACTGCCCCCAGAAATGACTGAAACTTTGTAAAGTCAGTATTGAAGAAAATGCATGGGAAATTTACTTCCAAAAGAGATGTGGGCGGTCACTGTTGAGCTCTACTGACTTACTTTTACTTGTCTGTCCACAACATGACTGCTTATGAACATATGACTTTCTTTTTTAATCACTTTGTCTGCTTAAGTGCATTTTCTGAGATAACATGACCACATACTGACATTCTGTGCCTAAAGCATGAAGTTTGTTTGTCAAGGGAAAGCATTTTAAGGTCAAACGGGTTAAAATGTAATGCAAGACCAGTTGGTACAGACTTTTAATGTACCTCTTTACAGATCTTCATATACAAACTTTTTAAGTGTTACATGTGTCCAAGTGCTTGGTTTAAATGCTTGTTAGCCCAAAACCCCAGGGCAGAAGTAAGCAGTAATAATGCACAGCAGGATTATATTAGATTTGAAATGCATTTTGATAAAAAAAAAACAAAAACACATGACTTGGCAGTTTTCACTTTTTGTTGACCGCTAAGCCCAAAGTGAATTTGAGCCAATGACAATGAGCCTATAAGCGCAGTTTTCAATAATGCACTGCTTCATACAGCTGCATGACACAATAAATAGTCCAGTGACAGTACAATGAACATTAAAAAATAAATTCAAAATGATACATTGTATGCCTTTTAAAAAACACCATAACAAAATGATACACCAAATGATAGAACCCCTGTGAAAGTTTTAGTTGTTCAGCAGTTTCCTGGTAAACTAATGCTTCCTTAGTTGGCATTAAAAAACCCTGAGTAACTGATTTACTTCTGTGAAAACTTAAGATGGTATCCTTTACTTTCCTATCTCTTTTACACAAGCTGATGCTTAAGAATCTTGGCAGTAGTTTTTCTACTCCACCTTCCAGAAGAGGAAGACTGTGCCTATGTGACGCCAGGTTTTTCAATAGACTCGAGTCACTTCCACATTTTTGAGCCAAATAGAGGGGTGAGATGGGGGCAAGACAAAGGAAAAAGAAGTCATGCACATAGTAAAAATGCTGTTCTCTTTGCTTTCTATTGCATTCATGTGTGTTTGTAAAAGGGGGCCTGTAAGAGAAGGACAACTTGCTGAGTGCCTAAGAACTGATTTGGACAGCATGGTCTCCACATCCACCAATCGCTAAGGTTACTGCTGCTTGCATTCAGCAGGCTGGGGCTGTTCTTTCTGTGGGGAGCAAGCAGAAGGAAAAGCACATTTTACAAAAGTGTAATATGCATACTTATAAAGGCACTTGGCATTAGTGGGAAACTACTGGAGAATACGCTTAAAAGAAAAGCAAGCAAAGAGTAAAAGCATTAACTTGACACCTGCTTGTGTAAATCAGAAGGATGGTGTTAGGGACCTGGGATGGGACAAGAAAATGAAAAGCAAGGGGGAAGAGAAGAATCTATCCGGGATGTGAGTAGAGGGTCCTAAACACCACAGACTACGGGGACGAAGGATATAGAGATAAAGAGCCAGCCAGAAGAAAAAAACCTAAGCCAGTGGAATAGACGGTGTTTGCAGAGCACCGTTATTTGTTTTATCGCCCTTACCTAGAAATGCATGGAGTGAGAATGGTTTGATTATGCCTGTAATGGAAGGGAATCCAGGAGAAGGAGAGACAACAAAATTGAGGTTTAATCATTATTTAAAAGAAAAAAAAAAACAAAGCTGAAATATTATTCAGACTCATACAGGCACAGGTCAATAAATAAGAATATTGTGGGAAAGTAAATTCAGTAATTCAATTCAAGGTGAAACTTGGTTTGGAAATGTGAAACAGTACATAGACTCAGAACATTCTGTGAAATGGAAGAAAATATTTATTTCATTTCTGGTGATTAGGGCTTACAGTTAATGAAAACCCAAATTAAATATTTAAAATTATATTACAGAATAACCACAATAAATGTAAAAACATGTTGGAAACATGAATCTATGCAGAATAATAGAAGTTACTGAAATAATTTTATTTCTCCACAACATTCTAATTTACTGCGCCTGCTGTAAATGAGTGCTCAGGAAGTTGGCAGCCACTACCACGAGAGAAAAATCAAGACATCTAAAACCACTCATTCTGAGACAAAAGCAGCATTATGGGTCACTCCTAAAGCATTACCAACAGGATACAACCTAATGGAGCTCATAAAGAGTAGTCCCTACAAGATAATAGTCAAAATGCAGGAGCAGCACATTTCTGCAAAGTGAAGTATGGGAATAAAGCTCTGAATTAGCAAGAAACAGTCCAAACATTTGAGCACAGCCATTCCCGCCGGTTGGCCCACATAACATTCACACACAGCTTTAAAAAAATATATAAATAAAATAAATAAAAACAGGATCAGAGAGCACACTCACCTTAGGGTCAAAGTCGCCATCGTCGTCATCATCGTCACCTTCCTCGTCTTGTTCCTGACAAATGAAGGAGACCATTGTTTAGAAGGGTGATGTATGGGGAGTGGCAAATGTTTGCAGGTGTGGACAGACCCTCTCGTGACAAGCTGGTTGCTTAATCACAACACAATTCACTGATCAGGTGACAAGACCATTTTAGGTAAAAAAAATAAAAAATAAAAAAAATGTAATAGTAGTTGTGTCACTAGTTCTTTGCTACCCTTAAAGTCTATTTATAAAAAGAAACAGGACAAGAGTGTGTGTGGACAGGCAAAAACAATCATAATTAATCTCGCTCTATGCATGCAATTTGTGGGTTTTAAAAGCATGTGAATGTATGGTAATCAGAATTAGGCTATGCTGTGACATTTTAGAGCGACATTTTGGAAAATCTCTATTAATTTGTGTAATGTACATTTAGTCTCGGCCATTTACCAACCTCTTCATCTCCCTCCTCCATTTCCTCTTCTTCAAACTGTATTCAATTGGAGAAAGAGACGCAACAAATTATTGAGGTTCAAGCCAACCAAAACAATGAAGAAGGTTAGTGGTGGTAGCTCACACTCTCGTCATCTTCCAGAGCCTCTCCTGTGAAGTACAATACTGCTCTTGGAACTATTCTCTCACGGAAGAAATGACCAATCTCAAAGTCTGTGGCTAGGGTGAACTCAGAGTCTTCATCCTACAAGGCACAAACACTCACTGTGGCATATGCACAATCGCCAAAAGGAGTCAATGTGAAGATAAACTAATGGAGGGAATATATACTCACCATCTCTCCATCTGGTGAAGCTGAAAGAACAGACAGACAACTTTAACAATTACTCAATACAAGCACAGTTTTCATCCAAGGCCTGTGCTTCTGATCATTTAGGGTCATGATTTGGCTATGAACTGACATAATGGGATGTTACACTATACATATGACTGTCCTTTAGCAAACAACTGTCAGTCTTCACTACAGGTGACCCAATTCTGTTCTTGAATCCTTTCATGAAAAAAAAAAAAGATTTTGTTAGACCTATAATTTAAGATTGTTAGATCCTTGTTAGTATTTCTGTTTTTTTCTGCTGTGTCCTTTAATTAATGCCAGTATAACATCACTGAACTTCACAATGAAATCCATAATTTTAAGGAGACTTGAGTTCAACTCAATGTCTCCAACTCATGTCCAACCCAGCCTCTGGGGTACACACCTAAACTCACTTGACAAAGAGCTATTTATATTCACAAGTCAGAGTGTGCCTGTGAGTCAACAGGTCAACTTGTCAAAAGCCAGAAGATGTCCAGACATGTTTGACAGGGAAATATGGCTATACCGAAATAACCAAGCTCACTTAACACATGATTTTAGAGTTTGACAAGGACGACAAATTATATGTTTAAATAATGTAAAAATGCAAACAATTGTTTTGCATGATAAGGATCTTTATCATTTTTTTAATCGATCCTTCAGTGTTTGGATAACAGATTTTTTATTTATACAAGATGTAACTGACTAAATTGTATAGTTTCTTGGGAAACATTCATTCCCAGCATTAAAGCTGAGTGATCACAGATTAAGTAATGGGCTTCTGGCACCACCTTCTGTTCAAACTAATCAACTGACAGAAAATGTGGACACTGGTCAGTCTAAGACAAAGTTTGGAATGAAGTCCAATAATCAGAGTGATAAAGATGCATCAAAGCTTACCATGAATATTTCCCTCACCTTTGACAGGGTTAAAGAAATTGAAGAAAGAGTCATTAGGAACTTGTTTGGTGACAGTGCGGACTGTGCCACGACCTTTATGCTTCTGCTTTTTCTTGATAGTTTTCACTGTCACATCTTTTCCTTTGTGCCAGTCTATCTGACAACTACAAAAGCAAAATATGACAACGCTGTAATAAGCATTGAATTTTACAATATTATCTGTGTTACAGAAAGTTTAACAGTGGTTTTCTTACCCTTCACAGTCAACAATCTCTGGGCCCTCAAATGAAAAAGGGTCTGAGGCATCAGGTTCTGATTTCATCTTATAGACTTTCATTAGAACAGCATTGTTGAAGTAACCATTAGGTTCAAAGTGGAACTCTAATGTAAAACTCTGAAAAGCAGAAAGACAGCATATCTGTATTGTATGTAATGCACACAATAAAAAAGCCAGTTCATATTTACAGCAAGATGTACTGACCATTGGCTGCCCTGGCTCTGAAAACTTGACTTGAATATCTTTCAAATGTTTAAGGATTGGCTCATCGTGTTCCTGTTGAGCAATAAAGTTTATGTCAGACATATATCCTGTTCAGATGTGCAGATGGATGTGCAGTATGGCAATAAAAAAGCTCTGCTTTGATAGACCATTTACAGTTTTGCTTTTTTCTTTGCACAGAGTGAAAACACTATAAGCACTTGGCTAATCTACATCAATCAAAAACTTTAAACCATCCCAAACAGATGCTATTATGCTTTATATTCATATACCACTTAGCATAACCCAAGCCAGAGAGAGAATAAAGAAGTACATATTATTAAAAAAAATACTATAATTTAAGTCCTTGTCAAGCTTTAGTATTATACACTGAGTTGAATTTTCTGTACATTACCTGTAACATGTCACTAAGCATGTCCACACTTTTAAATATGGTGAGCCAGAATTCGGGAATTCCTTTTGGGTCTTCTTGTGGTGTGGCTTGTTCTTTCTTTGCATCCTCAATAGTTGCTTTTTCCTTTACCTCCTCCTGCAGTTGATAAGCAATAAAAAAACATTGTTTATTACATCTGATCTGTAACTACATGGACATTACTGGAAAAAAGTGACAAAAAAAGGTTTTATTATCAGACGCATACTTACAGCTAGCTCCTCCTCCTCATCTCTGTCACTGTGCCACTCACACTCCTCATCTGTGGGTTCAACTGTTCCTGTGACAATGTCTCGTCTCTGAGATCATACAAAAGAAAATATAACCATTAAAGTGAGAATTAAAAAAACAGACATATTTATTTATTAGGGCAAGTCTTTGAACCCCACAGTGAAATGTGAACTATGTGGGACACACTCGCTAAGTGTACACACTGTGAAAACAGGTGCAGCAGGATTACAGCTGCCAGTCTTCAGTGAAACTAAGAATGTCACTCACTCACTGGAAATAGCCCTGACTGACAAATGAACAGACGACTACTCGTTGTGGAGGTTTTAATTTAGCACCGCATGTGTATTCTCACTGATCTCAGGTCTGATTAGAAGTGTGTAGCCACCCCGCAGTGCAGAAAAGAGCAGAATTACAGGTGTGACAAGCTTATGTCAATAAACTATTGTTGATTTGTTTAAAGTTATAAGTTCAGTTTTGCAATAAAATCAAATGTATATTATAATTTAGGTACCTTGTCAAACATCGGTTGATAAAGAGCAGAATATTTCCTCTCTAGCTCATGGACCTCTTCATAAAACTTTGCCTCTATGTTGGCACACTGCACCTGTAGCCTTTTCAAAGCATGGACTCGCCTCTTCACTGCTTTGGGAAGCATGCTATTAAAGACAAAATGGCATTGTGTTAAAGCCCTTAATGGGAGCACAAAATGATACAAAACATGTAACAAAAACAAAACATCAAATTGTACCATTTTAAAAATTGACTGCTAACACCACAAGACATATTGTGATCACATTTGTTAATTGTTTGGACAGTTTATAGACTAGCACAATTTTATACTGTTTTTATAAAAATGTGTTTAAGTCTGTGAAAGACTAACACAACGCACTCCTTTCTACTCCACTCAACATAATTCATGTAGTACATACCTTTCCATAAAGTGAAAATTGACAGGTTTGTCCCCCTGTCCGCTTACATTTTGGACCCCTTGATCCCCTTTACCTGTAGGATAATAAGTATAAAATTTACAATCGTTTCCTGAAGACATCCTACACAGCTTGCAAAAACACCCTTGTTGAAGGTGCTGTGCTTTACCTTTATTGGCGTCCATAACCGAATGGGAGCAGCTTCCTCTGTTAAGATGAAATAATTGTATATTATTTATTTTACATAGAGAACTAATAAACAATACCAGTGTCCTTAAAAGAGCAAAATAGTCCAGCCTCTGTCAGCAAGAGCACGGTTTATACGATGTGTTACTTATAATCTTGATCATTCTTATTAAGGGGTAAAAACAAACACTTTTATAAGGGGCTTGTCGTCATGCAGACAAGTTGACAGCCTGAGCTAACTTGAACAACACTGCTATTGTGCCTGCGCAGGCCGATGACGCATTGACTGATTATGGCTAAAAGCAGCCGGGCTAAGCTATGACATCCAGCAATATATTTGTAGACTTGTAGACTACAATGCACAGATTCATATGACAGTATTTCTGGCACACTGATAAACACAACACCGTTTAATATCATACGATTTTCACTACATGGCTTCAATCACAAAAGAACATGGTATGGGTGGAACCACATATGTAACAGGAGCTATAACCGGGTGATAGCCAGCCTCACACTGAACCAACGTGCTACGAACAATGCTCCACATCTACTTCTCCACATTGGCCCAACAAGTCTCAGGCTAGATGTATTTACATTCATTGCTAACGGGGTCTTTATTATAAAGTGTGATTTATCTGACCCACAATTTAAATAAAGGAATACTTCAATAAATAAACAACCCTCTCTGCATATTCATGTCGCCGTGCGTATTTAATGCTAACATTAGCTTTAGCAAACAGAGCTACTTTTAGCTCGCGGTTAACAAACGCATCTGGGTGAAAATCAGCTAAAAGCGGCCTGACAGAACGGACTCACATCCATCTGAAGTTACCAATATGACACTACTTGCTATAACTGTTAATAAAACATCGCGCATGTCACGTCTGTGCTCACGTGCGGGTTAATACAGCTTACCTCAAACTGAGCGGAATTGTAGCTAGCTACTTGCTTAGCTCACGCTTCTGCGCTACTAGCCATACGCGCGAGCGGCACACGCGTTTCAACATCGAGGACGGTAATTGGACAGCGACGACTGATAGCACAATGCTGCGTTCAAATACGGCGCGTTAAAAATGTGGCGGTTCGTTTTTATCCGACGATAACTGTATGTCTGCGATGTAAGTAGCCTATATAATGATTACAATCGGTGAATTTTAAATGCACATTTGAGAAAGTGAATTGTATAAAAATTATTTAAATTTATAATGATGCACTTTTAGTACCTTGAATTTGCACATTCTGTATAAACAAACCCCTGTGGTTCAGGTGAACCACAAGAGGGCTTCATTCAGCTGTGTTTTATAGCAAAACCTGACTGACTCCTACAAAGAGGGGTCATGGCCATATAATATATAAAAAGGGACTGTTTTGGTCATTGCATTGTTAAAAGTTGTTGTTGACAAAATGTCAAAGCAATGCGCGAACAGGTTTTAAGACTTACTAACGACTTTGGATCAATCAAGGCTGATTACACCAAACTGTTTGCAAGCCATACACCAATTAATGTTACAATTATCTATAGCCTTATTACCATTTAAACTTGTTTTTTTTTATTAAGAATTATTATTATTATTTCTGGTTTGTATGTCTTGTATGTACTGTTTAAACTGCTATATTGTCTTCATTGACATTTAATATAAAAACTGATAAATATTTGCATGTGGTAGAGGGTTTCCTGAAGACAGTGGACTCTATCAAATGAAAAGTGTGTTTGAGGACAGAAACTTGGATCAGTGGACATTGTAAGTGTATGGTGCATAAAAAGTGGACAAGTGAATATTTGTGTGGGTAAGACACCTGTATGTGTGTAAATCCCCTGAGTACAGTCTGTAGCTGAAGGTGTAAACCCATCATGTAGCCTATAATGTTGCCACTTGATGGGACCATGGCTTTGGCCAAAACATTGTAATAGCTCATAGCAGTATTAGAGTTGCAACATTCCAGTACAACAGTTTTATTTTGGTCTCCATTAGAGAGAACATTTAGGAAAATTAAGGTTCTGCCAGTTTTCTACACATTAATTAATTTTGTTTCTTTTTTTATCATATTATGTAAAAACATAATTTCTCAGAGACATATCATTGCCAGATATTTGTCCTTTTTGGAATAAAGTTTAGATCAAGCTATTTTATGCTGCTTAATTGTGGTAGTGAGCAAAACAATGGATAGAAATTCAAGTAGACTGTGTATGGTACTATGTAAAATGCCAATAGTAAGGCCTATTCATGTCCTTTCTGTTTGCACCTATTATAGCTCTGTACATACAGCCTTTAGAGATTCTTTGAGAGAAAGTGACAGCAGAGAGCCCTGGGCTTGTGAGACTGTGTGTGCCTGTCACTGTCTGACATTTACCAGCAGCTTCTACTCACAGAGCAAATCAAATGTCATTGTGCAGCATTTCGACTGCCCCGAGAATATAGAAACATAAGTACAGTAGTCACTATTTTTGGAAATGATGCAGGCTTACCTTTGTCACTTTGTTTGTTAGTCATAACTCACAAAGTAATGGTCGGATTTTGATGAAATATTCACTTTCATGGGTCTCAAATACTGTCTGAATACATACTATTGAATTCAATATTCAATATCATAGCAAGCTAGGGAAAGGGTATTAACCCCAGCCACTAGTGGTCAGTAAAAGAACCCGTTTAGTTTTAGTGTATGCTTTATTTTTATTAGATACAGTATATGGACATCGTGCGGTCAAATGATTAAGCATTTACCCTGAACTAGTGGATTCCTGGTTTGAGTCCAGTGGGCACTGTTTTTTTATCATTGCAAAATTGAGATAATGTCTTGGAGGAGGTGTACATTTTCTGAGCTTATGATCAGGCATAACATCAGGCATAACATTATGACAGCCTGCCTTACCCATCACTATTTGGCTGTTGTCAAATGTGCTTAAAACCTTACACTTTCCTATTTTTCTGTTTTAAACAGAAGAAATTCGGCAATACTCAGCACTTTGAGGACAAAATGTTTACTTGTAGCTTCATACTGTATATTCCACCCACTAACAGGTGCCATTATGATGTGATTATCTGTTATCCACTTCACCTGTCAGTGTTAATATTGATGCTTGGATGAACATTTACTCCTTAACTGGGAGATTCCAGGTCCAGGTCTGGCCATTATATTTTTACCATTGCAAAACAAAGACAAAGCCTTGGAGATTTGTGCACTCTCCAGGTTTATTATATGAAAAAGGTTATAGAGTAACCTAATGTATTTTAAGTAATAAGTTCAAGTTTGCTATCTAAAAGCCATTGTTAGTTTATGATCCCCCCCAGACAATACTAGCACCTGCGGCTTCTGTCTTGTGCAGTATAGTTTACAGCCCATCACAGTCCCACATTACATCCCCATCTCTCTCTTGTGCGGCCCCTGAGTAGGCTGCGACAGGCACCTGGCTCCTGGACACTGTTCCAGTCGGATGCTCAGCTGTGTTTGCACAAACAGATGCTGACAGATAAACTTCTATCATAGTTCTCAAAAGTCTCTGATGGACTGATAACACTGAGAAACACTTTAGATATTTAATGAATGAACATGCATGGATCAGGAGTGGATCTCGGCTCTTGTTGTTGTGTGTTGTAAATTGTAGAAGGGTTGGATGCTCTCATGACTCCTCTGCTTTAGTGATGTACAACAGCCCCCAGGCTCCAGTGCTCTGCCCCGTGTCTGTGTCGGTCAAATGCATGTTATCTGTCACCAGCAGGCTGTGGACTGCATGCTTACTCTTTTCACTTTACTGCATACATCTTTCTTATAGTCACACTTAAACTGAGCACTTCTCCACAGAACAGAACACATCTGTACTGTAGTTTAAACAGCAGATGAAATCTAAAGATGTTGCTGTCCAAAACAACAGTTCTTAGAAAGTTTACTTAGGTTACTTAAAGAACATGTTGCCTGTCTAACTGTTAAAGTTTCCTCAAAACGTACAAAGGTAGTAGTAACACATAGATCTAATAATCAGTTTATTCATCCATCCACCTTCAACCACTTGCAGGGCTGGGTCTCAGGGGCAGCATGCTGCCTAAGCAGAGATGCCCAGACTTTCCTCTCCCTGGACACTACAGTGTGTCCTAGGTTTCATCTCTGAAAATCCAACTTGATAAAATGTAGTAAACCCAATTATGTTATGTTTTGACATCATATTGTACCATTTCATTTTATTCCACAAACAAAATGCATGTAAAACATTTGTGTAACATTTTTTTTGGCAAGTACAGTTGTAAAAATCACACATTTTAGCATCTTTAAATGGCCACTTTGGTTATTATGGCTTCCCTTGTGACCATGAATAGAAATGTGCGTTCAAAACAAAACCAAATAATCAACCTTTAGACATAACTGATGTGACATTTTCATATATTGATGAGCCATTTGTTAGACATTGACTGAAGAAATTGGACAATGTTTGGCGCAGACAAATCTGCGTGCAAAGCTCATCAATATTTTTGTCTGTGCAGATGCTTGCAGCCTGTTTGTCATAATGGCAATAAACATGCATAAAGCTGGTTTGTTGCAGACAGTAGACTTAGTTTTTTATGATGTTGTTTTGTTTTTGCTCACACATAAAAACCTGAATAACTGGGAGTGGCTGATAGCATGACAGCACTTGTGTTTTGCCATTGATTGAACACATCGTGATGGCTCACCTCATCCCGCAAAGTATTGGTTTTGTGAATGAAGAGGCCAAACTCCCAGATGGCTGTATTGATATGTTCAGGGGTGTGGGCCAGCGTCTGAGCCTGCATGCCTTGTTGTCTATTAAGCTGCTGTGTCCTAAATGCACACGTAATGGCCTGTACACCATAATAAGACAGACACATACACTGGCTGGAAAAAAACAATCAAAAAACAAGGGATGAACGCACATGTGGCTCGCAAACCCATTGGCACAGCTGTGGTTATTATTCACAGAAGGTGGTCTTGAGTGGGGAGGTAAAAGGAGGGTGAAAATGGCAACTGGAACTGTATCTTCGGCTGGATCAAGCAGTCAGGTGTGCAACAGGTTTAGCCGAGACATAAATCCAATTTATAGCATTTCTCTTTATGCTTCATAACACTTTTTGTGCCATTTATGTTTATCTGCACCAATAAGCAATTTCTTTCTTTTTCTTCTGCCACAACAGATAAACCTTTTAGGCAAAAACAACTTATCATCATCTGTCATCAGCTCAGACCTGCACAATGACAACGAAATAAAGGATAAGTGTCAATGGATTGTTTTCTTCTTTGATTTTAGGGCAAAGTAACAAAGTGCAGTATTGTACACTGTGAGTTTTCTCAGGCCCAAAGTAGCTGCAGGAGTATCCAGTTGACTAGATGTGGACCACTATGTGAATGGTGTTTCAGTTAAGGTGACTTAACTAACATGTTGTATGGTTGACAGTGGGAATTTCACCCATAAAGACAGTAAACACACAGACCTAATACTGCATTTATCCACCCACCCACCTTCAACCACTTATCTGGGGACAGCAGTTTAAAAGCAAATTCAACTTTCCTCTCCCTAGACACTTCCTCAGGGTTATCTCGAGGCATTCCTAGGCCAGCCCAGAAAAAGAAGAAAACAAAACAATTACAAATTTGTCATGTTTCCATCTGCATCAACCTACAACCGAGAGAAGCCACCTCAGTTGGCTTCTCTCGATGTGGAGGAGCAGTGGTTCTACTCCAAGCTCCTCCCGGATGATCACTGAGGGAACACCCAGCCTCCCTGCAGAGGAAATAAATTTTGACCTTTGTGGGAAAGCAGGATTGAGTCAAATTCATTGTGTGAAGTGTTGATTTATAAATGGTTGTAGAGCCTTCTTATACCATGGGCAACATTGTTAGGTGTATGTAAGTCATAATATGCAAATATTGTAGCTTTTCTCCAACATGCTGGATGGAAAAAAGGTTTATGATCTACTTGCAATAAGAGCAATACAGAGTGAAAATCTATTCTGGCAGCTGATAAGAAGAACGAATTGACCAGTAATAGGATGTTTTGTGTGTTTTGTTTTTGTTTTTTACATTTATTTGCTTTCCCCACATGAAAAGAATGGAAGAGTTACCAACTGTTTGTGCATATGCAAATGTTTTACTGTAAAAGTGTGAGCAGGTGGTGGAAGCAGCAGGTGGGGGTTTATCTGAGGTCCTGGGTGTCTGGTGTTCAGAGCTGCTGTAGCTGTGGTGCCCCGGGCTGTTCAGTGGCTCATGGGCCATTAAGGAAAGGTAAATCTAATAGAGACCCTGCTGCCTGTGACTGCTGCAAGGGGATCGGTGTTAGAACGTCACACACGCCTCTCATGACCTCCACACACAGCTAACTCTTAACCATTCATAACACTTATCTCAACAGGTTATGATAAGAGTTTGTGCAGAGTAAGCTGAAATAAGAAGATATGATGGTGGATCGTATTCTTCTTATATTTAATATTCTCCTAAATGGGTAGAAAATGAAATTAGCTTTTATGGCACATGAATTGGCTCATGGAATTAAATGTCTTTTCCAGAATAACTTGCCTCTTAACCTGCAGTGATTTGCACATTGATTTCGCATAGGTTTTACATCAGATGCCCTTCCTGATGCATACCACTCTATTTATCCAGGCTTGGGACAGTCACAAAGAGTACACTGGATTGCGAGCCATTGTGGCTCCCCACAAAATGAGTTTGGGTTTTGACCCACCATTTTGAAACCACCGCTTTAAATCATGTATACAGAAATAATCTACATTTCTTATTATGCTACACTTTCTCTGTCAGTGATGGTAGAAAAAAACGTCATTGTACTTTAAGTTTCCAGGCACCATGTTCCCAAAGTGTGACAGTTAACAAGAGCAATTTACTTTGAGCAGTTTCCACATAATGTTCAATTTGAAGCCCTTCAATCAGTATGCTCTATCAAATCATAAAGTGATCACATTTAATTACATTTGCATAAGGCTCCTGTGCCTAAGCTCAAATTATGAATGGGACCATCTATTTTTGGGTCCCATGGCTACTGCACTGCTAATTCATGGGCTCACAGCAGTACTTCATGTGTGTCTGAGCGCAGAGCGGCTCCACTGAGCATGCCCAGTCCGTCAGTGTCACCCACCCCAACAACTCTTTATACCACCACTGTCAAATTACACACAGACACAGGCACTCTTCGGGATTAGTCATCCCACTGGGCAGCTGTATTTTGGCAGATGCAAAAGCAATCACAGTCATCACCAGTCACAGATGCTATTCTGTTCAGAGGAAAGGTGCCAATAAACTGTGCACAATGACAAAAATATACCAGGACTTTAACATGACACTGTATGTTTCATGTATTATTATCTTCTTGCTAATGCTGGAATATTTACAGAACGGTTCATTAATATGCTAGCTAGTCCCTGAAAAAACAAACAAACAAACAAACAAAAAACAAACTAGATCTTCTTAGTTTAAAAAATGAAAAACATAAAAAAAAAAGAAAACATAAAAAAGAGACACAATGTTAATTTTTCCTTCAAAATAAATTATATTGATTGGTCTCTACTATGAAAGCCTAATGCTGAATGTAACTAGTCATGCTACCATACACTACCTGAGGAAAAGGCCTAACAACCCACAGTGCAAAAAGCAGACAAATACTGTATAATAAAACAATACACAAATTACATAATGTGCAAATATGACATTTGGCTTCCCTTTCAACCAGGGTGTTTAAAATATGAAAGTATGAGTGGTTATGTTTATCTGTGCACTCAGATCAAGTGGTTACAGCACACCCAGGAAGAGATCTACTCATTTAGTTTTCCATTATTCACAATGGTGTGAGCGCTCCTCTTCATGGGCTGGATGAGTCCATGACTGACACAAAGGTGACTGCATTGTTTAGTGGTGATGGAGAGAAAGCAACACGGAGGATGATGTATGTATAATAGCCCAGCTGGTCGCATTAGCTGCAATTAGCCCGTCTGAAGTCCCACAATTACAGTGGGAAAAGCTGACACTCACAATGCCACCGCAGCCCTTCTGAATCAATACATAATTGTAATAATTATCATCCTGGTGTCATTTGTGGACACGACTGACACTTCCAGAAAAGAAGATGGAATTGGATAAATACAGAGGGATAAATGGCACTTTTCAAGTGCAATGTTTCAAACAAAAGGTGCAGAGGATACCTGGGATGAGTAATAATGAGCACTGATGAGTCAGCCCAATGACAGTGGACACCAATAGCTACTGTATGGATTTAAAAACACTGAAGTCAGACTCTGTTGAGCTAAATGTCTTAGAGCTAAATGCTGCACCTTTCACTCCACTGCACGACATAACTATCCAAATAAAAAATTTGGATAGTTGCCTCAGTCATGCCCCATTTTACCTAAAAGGTGGCTGAAAAATAACTGTCAACTATGTTTTGCGCACTGATTTGGATTTAAACTGTCTCTGTGCTTTGATACATGAACTTCTCATTTTGAGCTTCATAAATACATTTTTACACAACCTACACTTGCAATCAGAAAAAAAATTAGCAGAACTTTTTATGGATCAAATTTAACGGCACTGTACTGTATCACTGCACTTTACTGCTACCATTTAGGGCCGTAAAACTAAATTATCTGATCTCTGTTTTTATAGGAGGAGGAAGACTTTCTCTCAAGGCTGGAATAGAAGACAATCTGTTTCTTCTGTGTCCCAACTGGGCCTGTGTTTAACCATTTCTAATGAATTATAACAGATCCTCTGTGCTTTGAAAAAGGTCTGTTTTCTTATTTGTAATATAAGACAGAGAACAAGCCTAACATCTCTGTAGTTTCACATCATGCTAATCAAAACCCATTTTGCAGGAAATGTACACCTAATGATTTGAGTGTTTTTATCATGCCAGAAGGCTCTTACAAGATAACATGTACTTAAAAGACAACATAATAAAGAGATAATTCTTGCAATAATGGCTCAAATGTCAGTCTTGCACCTGTTGCTCTGTCTTTGATGGTCTCCAATTTTGAAAAGGTCAACAATTTACAAACACTTTGCTTCACTAATATCTCCACTGTTTCCAAGCAGAAAATTGTCAAAGGCAGAGTGGAAATGCTGTCTTTCCTCATATTTGTCCTCCATTAGGAGCGCAGCAGCCCCTCGCCCGGGGCCACAGCCGTGCTCTTTAGTATTTCCACTTGTGTCTTGTCACAAGAGTCGCACTGGGGACTGCTTGGCTTTTTCTACATTGTTGTAAGGTTGCTGTAGTGGCAGCATATGGCCAGGGGTCCACGTGTAATCCTTTTACCTCTCTTAGCCTGCGGGCACTGTACATCACTTTACAATTGTGTTATCCACCAAAGTCGTCAGCCAAAAGCGCAGCAAATTAACCTGATGTGTTGGTAGGAAACAGAGGAGAGTATATTGTTGTGTGTCTGTGCGTCCCCACGGCGAATCGGCTTTCATTTCCCACATTCAAATCAAATTTGTGAGGAGCCGTGCAGATTGAATTGAGCTGATAAAGTGACTTAATCTTCCACAGTTGACTTTTTGTGTTTTAACCTTTTTGTAAAGCCTCAGCAAACGGCAGTGTTGTCACAACAGCCTATAGGATTCTGTAGGTAGCCTAATTTCAAACAAAGGCTGACTTAGTTAAAGTGTAGTAAGTGTAAATAAAAACATGCATTTCTTTTAATAATTCACAGTGCTTTGGCTACATGTGATAGACATCAAAATGAAAGAGTGTGATCACAAGAGAAAATAATCCAGGCTATTGCAATGTTAACCATGCTAATATTATTGAGTCATTTTATATGAATAAATAAATACAGTTTAACCCATGGTCACGTGACCAAATCTGACAGGTGGAAGTGTGTGAATGTTGTTAAGAAAAGCAATAAAGCAGTAAAACTACGAGAATGAGATTAACTTTAAAAAAAAAAAAAAAAAAGAAAGAAAGAAAGAAAGAAAGAAAAACTTTAGTGTTAAAGTCTAGAATGTTGATATGCTGATAGGACAGACAATATGTGTCTGTGCCTGCACATAGTTAATGTATTTTAAAACTGTAGGGGTTTATTTTCTGTTGGTTTCAATGTGCAAATGATAATAGTCGAGATATAAAAAACAAACAAAAAACAACAAGAAACAAACAAACAAAACAAAAAACAAAACGAAAACCTGATTCATCAGATATATAGAAGCATTGTGACATATACGCCTCTTCTTCAGTTTGAAGACCAATCGCGATGTCAGACATTAAGAATAGGATAGACTAACTGCCTTAAACTTGATATAATACACTCGAAGGACAGCCAGTATTTGAAAAGGCTCCAGAGGAGCACGCGCTGCCGGGATGCGGCTCTTGATTGATTCGATCAGAATGAACTTGTTTGACGTCACACTCTAAACAAATGATCCCATAAAAGAGAGCAGTTCTGTTCAAAGCAGAAAAAAGAAGTGGAGGAGCAGAACCCCGGCAGCTCTGAAAAATACTGTCATTTCAGACAGACTTTGGTACAGAGCGTAAAACTCTTTATTTTAAAATGCCCCATTCGAGCAGCTCCACATCCTCCACCAAGAGCGTCCGCAGAGCAGCGTCGGAGCTGGAAAGAGCGGACTCCATCACGGTAAGACTTACCAGCAACATTTCAATAAGAAAAGTTTAGTTTTAAAACGACTTACATAACATTAAAGGCATAAGATTGTTTCGCGTAAAGTCTGGCAGGGTTGGCATTACGCACCGGGTGCACCTGTTGCTCATTACATATTTCAGAATAAAAAAACGGATACGCTTTTTGTTCAAACTATTTAAACTGTGTCCATCTTCTTTTTTTCATTCCTCGCTTAGAGGTAAATCCCTAAAAGCTTACCTTTTCTCTTTTCTGTTTCATCGTTTCGCGTTTGGCAGTCGCCAAAGTTCCTGGGCAGAAGGCAGAGCTTGATTGAAGATGCACGAAAAGAACGAGAAGCGGCAGCAGCGGCTGCGTCCGCAGCAGAGGCCAGTGAACAGATTGTGTTCGAAGAGGACGACGGCAAAGCGCTGCTTAACATCTTCTTTACGCTCGGCAGCTCCAAGACCCAAGCCCTGTCCCGGACCCTCAAAGTGTTCGAGGCAAGCTCGCATGCCACTATTGACAGCCTGTTGTAGATGCAGTAGTCCAACTCAATTCCATTTTTTTATTATTATATATTGTTTTGTTTTGTTTTGTTTTGTTTTGTTTGTTTAGTTTGTTTGTTTGTTATTTGTTTGTTTGTTTGTTTGGATTCGTCTCCGAATAAAATCCGCTAAGCAACGTGATCTAGAGTAGCTAACTACGATGTTCATTATATAGGAAAATATTTGGTATATTTTACCATGGAATTTACGGTCTATGGTCTCTCTGCATAGACTACCTCTATTCCTTAAACCAATAGTGTTTATAATAACTGAATAACTGAAAAAAATAAACAAAAGCAAACAGGCAAACAAACAATAAAAAACACTGAACTAATACTTGGAACATTTTGTTGTCAGGAAAGAATTATTCATTTGTCCAATATATGATTTAAAAATATTAAAGAGACTACTTTTGCTGTTTGCTCTCCCCCGTTTTCAAACAACCACTTAGACACTCAGCTCTTGTTAAACCATCGTCACCTATTGCCTTTCTACTAAGAATATTTTTGCACTTTTGCCTAATGGAGTCTTGATTGTGCTCTAGACATTTGAGTCTAAGATCCACCACCTGGAGAGTCGCCCGTGTCGGAAGCTGAAGGACAGTCTGGAGGGTCTAGAGTACTTCGTGCGCTGCGAGGTGCACCTTACAGATGTCAGCACTCTGATTGGCTCGCTCAAGAGGAACGCTGAAGATGTCAAAACCACCAAAGAAGTCAAATGTAAGCACAACTCTTTTGAAAGTTTCTGCAGCAGTTACACGACATCTTTTCCTAATTTGCCCTATTGTCTGTTTTACCTAGTTCACTGGTTCCCAAAGAAAATAGCAGACCTCGACAAATGTCACCATTTGGTCAACAAATTTGATCCAGATTTAGACCAAGACCATCCTGTAAGTTCAAAAACAGCGCATGATTTAGTTATGACTTGGCTTTTATGTGGTTAGTTGGACATTTGCTATCAGAAAAATGTGATCAGTGTCTCACATATTGGATTTGGACAGGGCTACAGAGACCCTGTGTACAGACAGAGGAGGAAGATGATTGGAGACATCGCCTACAGATACAGACAGTGAGATACAATACTGAACAGACTTCCATTAAAACATTAGAATGGGCTTTAAAAACTTAATAGTTCATTCTGTGTCTCTTTTCTGTGATCAGTGGAGAAGCCATTCCCAGAGTGGAATACACAGACGAGGAGATTGGCACATGGTGAGAGTGATGATTATTTGAAACATAAAGCTATACAAAAATCACATTTAGCTCAGAAATAGTAAAACTATCCTAATCCTATGCAGTGTCCTTCAGAAACATAATGAGGACATTGTCTAAATTCACATTTTCACTTATTTTGGACAGTTCTGGGATCTCGCAAGTTAGTCAAAGTTGTGATACTTTTACTCAAGTAAGCACATTTTAAAATAACAAACTTTTTAGAACATACTTTTACTTTTTCTTGAATAATTATTTGAGGGGAAAAAATAACTTTTATTTTTAATAAAATCTTTACGTAAAAGTCAATCTGACCTTGGTGTCAAAGTGGGCTGTAGCAGTGGTATAAATAATAATGATATCAGTATATGTAGTTGTAGTAAAGGAAGTAGCAGTAGCACTAGAAGCAGCAGTAGTAGCAGTACTAGAAGTGGCAGTATGGCATTAAGTACTTTCTACCTAAATAAACTTTACATTCATTTTTTTTTCTTTTACTTTTACCCTGGTTACAGTTTTGCAGGGTACTTCTACATGAGTAGTATTATTTCAATGTAACAGTACTTTTACTTCAGAGCAGATTTTAGGTACTTCTTCCACCTCATGCAACATACTAACTCCAGCATACGTAAATGTTTTATTGTAGGCTAAAGGCAGTCAGTTTGTTACTGGAGTTATTTGTTGTTTTTTTGCTTACAAATCCTGCGTCTTGCTTACCATTTTGCCCGTTACAGAGACATTGTTATATCCTCTCGATGCTCACTGACTTGTCCTGAGCACGATTCGTCTTTCATGGATGTTTTGCCAGATTAGTTACAGATGACAAACACTATCAAAATGCAGCATCTCCAACTGAGCACAAAATAGGAGAAGTAATTGCATAGCAGTGTTTTACCTGTCAGTGCAAACTCATAACAATCATTTGAAACACTGATGCACACAGATAACATTTAAATATGCCATTTGTTTCCTTACATATATGCATGTAGGAAGGAGGTCTACTCCACCCTGAGGGACTTGTACGTCACTCATGCTTGCAGTGAATACCTCGAAGCCTTCCGTCTGCTGGAAAGGCATTGTGGGTATAGTGCGGACAACATCCCCCAGTTGGAAGATGTGTCAAACTTCCTTAAAGGTAAAAATTTTAAAATGATCTTTTAACATACATGTTAGACAAAATATCATACTATTGCCAATAAGTTTAGAGTTATTGATTAAAAAAAAAAAAGGTAAGGAATCATAAGGATTCAGACAGAGCTGTACCATGGAATATATATTCTATTAGTGGATAAACAACTGTGTCTGTAAATATTTTACCTTTTAGAACAGAATTTTTAGGAAATGTTTGATCAAAGTGTGTACTTCTTCCTTTCTCCAATAACTCAATATATGTCTTCTCCTAATTTTCCCTTCAGAACAGTACGGGCTTCATCCTCCGTCCAGTGGCAGGTCTGCTCTCAGCCAGAGACTTTTTGGCCAGCTTGGCATATAGAGTGTTCCAGTGCACCCAGTACATCAGGCACGCCTCCTCTCCTATGCACTCCCCTGAACCGTGAGTACTTTCTGAAAAACTGTTGGTCAGTTAAAAGTATAAATTTATAGTATATAGAAGGTATTATTAATAAAGAAAAATAACTGTAAAAGTAGTACAAAGCATAAAGTCTATTGCTGTTTTTATATGAAAGCCAACATATTTTTATTTCCTACATATAAGTACACAAGAACTGGTCGCAAAAGTATTGTTACTTTAAAATAATATTACTTAAGTTTAAGTAAAAGTAATCAACATGATTATTCATGATTATTATTCAAATAAAAGTAAAAAAAAAATTGAATATAAATATTTAAGTACATTTTAAAGACAGTTAAATCTACCACTACTACTACTTCATTTAGAGAGATGACACATTGACTTAAGTAACAGGCACATGCCTGTCCCTGTGTCGACCGTGCGGCTAAGTTGCTGTTGCCGGGATAGGCCCACCCCCGTGACCCCTGTGACCCCTGTGAAGTGTGTAGCTACTTTCCACCGCTCACCAAGACCCACAGTAAGAATGTTTTACATGATTGCAAACTGCCCCCTCCTCAATCCCTTCCAAAAAAAAAAAAAAAAAAAAAAAAAAAAAAACTTTACCAATGTTCTTATTAACTGTAAAAGGACTTATTTTGTTAAAGTGACTGTGTCCATGAACTCCTGGGCCATGTCCCTATGCTGGCGGACCGCACTTTTGCCCAGTTTTCTCAGGTGAGACACAAAACACTAAGACATTTCCTAACAAAGAGACGCTAACACCGAAACTTTTGTTATGTAGAACCTCGGTCTTGCATCGCTGGGAGCTTCAGATGAGGACATTGAGAAGCTGTCTACGGTAAATTTTCATACTCAGTTGTTTTTCCTTTTTTGTGGCTTGCTTTTTTCCTAAGTGGGTATATTTTATCCCATGCAGCTGTACTGGTTTACTGTGGAGTACGGCTTGTGTAAACAGAACGGTGAGCTGCGGGCGTACGGTGCCGGTCTGCTGTCCTCATACGGCGAGTTAGTGGTGCGTTTCAGCATGTTCCCTCTTTGTGCCTCTGCTTATTGTTAAGATTTTTCAAAAAAGGAACATTGAGTAAAGCCCCAAGCCTCAGTGCGAATCTGTTTTCTTTCACCTAAATCCAGCATTCTCTTTCGGACGAGCCAGAAAGGAGGGAGTTTGATCCGGAGGCAGCGGCCGTGCAGCCTTATCAAGACCAGACTTATCAACCCGTCTACTTTGTCTCTGAGAGCTTTGTGGACGCTAAGGAGAAATTCAGGTATTTATGCAAATTCACAAGGGGCGACAGGGGAAAGGAAGAAGAATGTAAAAACAAAATCAAAAAAGTGAAGGGGTTATGTAAGGACAAGGTCACAGAACAGCCAGCCAAACCCTCAGGCCGCAAACTTTTGTAAGTCAGCAAGAAGACAGCTGTTGCTAATGCAGCCTCCCTTACCTAGTCAAAAAAGTTTGATCTGGCACACACTTCAAATGTAACTTTGCAAAACAAGAAGCACTGAGTGCTTTGACAGTGTTTGGTCTGCGAAGATATACAGCATAGGAATGTTTGTGAAGCATAGTAAATACGAAGCATGAATGTCATCATATAGTGAAGGGCATAGCTAATGCGATTTGACTACAGAAGGGATATTCCATTCTTGATGTGCACATTTATAACAGACAAAACAAAATTACAAATATTACACAAGTTGTTTTGTTTTTTTATGGTTAGTAGTAAGAAGTTTCCTCAAGTCCAAAAACAACATTTCAGGATATGGATTGCTTTGAGGAGAATGACTTCACCTTATGAGAACTCTTGTAGTGTTTTTCTTTTGAAATCCAGGGCCTATGTAACCGGAATCAAGCGTCCCTTCGCCGTGAGATACGATCCCTTCACAAGCAGCGTGGAGGTCCTTGACAACCCCTACAAGATCCAAGGAGGCCTGGACTGTCTCAAGGATGACCTGAAGGTGCTAACAGATGCCTTGGGTGTGCTGGCGTGATGAGGCTATGACCCTCAGCATGGGGTCATTGTGTGCGTGTCACTTGTGTGTTCATCTCTCTATGTGCTGTTTATGATGTGGTTGTGGTTGGCTGGTTTTGGCTCCTTACGTTGAGAACATTTAAAACCTCAATAAGCAGTGTTGGAAAAAAAAAAAAAAGTTTCCAAAGATTCATTTCGGATTAGCAAAGACGCAACTGAATGGTTCATGCTTTAACAGGTGTTTTGGAAAAGTCAAGTGTGTTAATGAATGTGACAAAACTGATAAATTATTATTTTAAAACTGAGAAAAAATGTAATAAAGGAGTGTATATAAATATATATGTATTATTTAAAAGTTGTGTTCTTGGCTGTGCTTAATTTGACAAATCACCTCCAAATATGCTGCTTCAGTTGCTGGTATGTCTCACAGTGTATGCGTAATAAAATACTACCAAATTATATTCTGGTCCAAAATGTCATCACTTTAATCCAGTGGTTCCCAAACATTTTTGTCTTTTGTACACCCTGGGCTATTTGTCATACTCTGAGTATCCTCTTCGTCATGCACGTTGATGATTTGGCAACTGATTATTAAAGGTAGTGGAAGTAGCATGGGCTCATACTGGTTTGAAAACAATGGGGGTTGCCAGTCTTTCTGCTTTTCTGATTGGACAATTGGCAATGCAGGGTTTAGAACCAAAAAAAAAAACATAAACTTCAATATTTTTTTATTGTGAATAAATTAGTTGTACCATTGTTATCAGTAAAACTAATACATGATTTAAATATGTTTATCTCATATCTTGGGACATGTAGGTAACTTTTATGAAATATATATATAAAAAAACCTTTAAATGAAAATAATTGTATTTTCTGTCTTTCTTAGTACAAAAACATTTTATACTTAGATTATTGCAAACACAAATATATATATATATATATATATATATATATATATATATATATATATATATATATATAAATTACATTTATATATATATTAAAATTCAATTACATTTACATATTTTACTATATATTTTACATTTAAAAAGTACTAACTAAACTAAATAAACTAAATAAATAAATAAACTAAATAAAAATCCTAGAAAAAAACAAAAAATTATTATTATATTTAAGTCCCTTTTTATAGAAGCTATAAAAATATCATATCACATAATAAAATAATATTCTTTCTCAGACACTTGAGCTTCCTTGTCTGTCATAAGCTCTTATAGCTCAATGTGAAAAGATCGCAGATAGTTTGTCATTTTCTTGGAAATTTGTTAAAAAATAATTCCAAGTAGGCCTACCCCTTGCAAAGTGCGCGCATACCCCTAGGGGTTCCTGTACAGTACTCCTGGTTGTTAAACACTGCTTTAATCTATAACTGTGTATAAAATCACTTTTATAACGCCACTATAACTGCAGTATATATCACGTGCAGTCATCATTTTAAGTACAAATGACTGAATCAGGCCTGAATCATTGTTTAATGGTGCCTGACTGTGTAATAGTTTGCATATGTCAGCCACAAGAGGGGGCCGTCTCGCGTGTGTTGCCTCCGCGATGTGGAAATCACACCAGAATCTTAATGAGCCCATCAAAGCAACAAATCGCTTTAATGCTCTCCTGCTGTTTCCCACCACAACTGGACTGCTTTGAAACTGCCGAAGAGATGTTAAGAACAGTGTTATAAGACCTTGAGTTACGGTGTGGCGCGTAATGGAGTGAGAGTGAAAAACTACAGAATAAAGAAATTATCATTGTCAAGTATTAGATAGGCTCAAGCTACTGCTTACAATAATGACAACCCGCAGAAGGTCAAAATTATAAAATTATTTATTATTATTACTATTCATTCAAACAACAATAGCAGTAGAATTGTCCTGTACACAAAATAAAAATACAATTCTGGTTTTGTCTGTAAGAATAATTGCTATAATAAAATGTGATTTTAATTGACTTTCACCCCATCTCAGTCTGCGTTTACATAAAGGGCCACTAGATGTCAGTGTGATTCTTAGGACATGTCCAGGCATATCACTCCTTTTGCAACAAATATTAATGATATTAAAGCAATTTGGCCTGTTCATATGTACATTTAAACATCTAGGTACATATATTTAGGTATAGCTTTTTGTTTTATATATATATGATTTTTATTGTATTTATTTCTATATTTGTTTTCTTTATCAATAACGCGTCATTAGACCTCTTCTTCTTCTTCTTCTTATTATTATTATTATTATTATTATTATTATTATTATTATTAGTAGTAGTAGTAGTAGTAGTAGTGGTAGTAGTAGTATTGGTAGTGATAGGATAGTTGTTGTTCTTCATCTGCTCACATTACTAAAAGATGACATCACTGACTGCTGCATCCTCCTCCTGTGGGCTCCAGTGTAGTTCGGGCTGGAGTGTGACCCGAGTGAGCACATCCACTCCACACCTGAGTCAGAGCTCGGCCACATCGCTTTCCACTCAGGGTTAATCTTAATTACAACTGGGCGGAGACGTTCCTGCTACTCTTGTTTTAGTCTGTGTGTAAACATTGTGATTGTAGGTTACAGTGCGTAAACGTGGAAAATGCCAATGGAATTGTTCCATATTCGGTGACTCTCTCACCTTTTCCTTTTGGTTATTCTCCCTTTAAGCACTTTTCCACGAAACGTCTTTGGACCGTTTTTTTCCCCTCTTGCCCCGGCCGTGGAAGGGGGAGGAGCAAGGGGGTGGGCTGTGGGAGTTAAGGGGCGTGTTTCCTATATAATACAAAACCCTCAGAAGTTTTGCCTGTCGCCTGGTCTTGGGGCAGCTTCTCACACATCATCTCTATAGTCTCACTAAAACTGGGAAACTAACTCACCTGCCACTTCTCCACCCACATAACCCCCTCCGCCTTACAACAACAGCAACTGCATCAGCAACGTTTGTGACTACTGCCACTGACATGGAAACCCAGCAAAGGCACGGACACCACTCACTTTGCCACACCTGCAGAAGAGCGGAGAGCACCAGAATGAAGGTAACAACACTTCAGACAGTCATTGCATCAGGACGCATTGTAGAAAATCAAATGTCAAGTTCCAGTTTTGTAACATGCTGCTACAAGTCTGGAAAGTGTTTGAACTAAGTTGCACTGCTCGCATCTTTTTGTACAAAATCATCACACTATGTGCATGCATTTGAGAAAGTTAAACATGCATTACTGGCACAAACAATTGTGGAAGGCATACGCTTTTTGGGCAACAGGTTCTGATGTAGAGACACAGCATAAAGAGTTTTGTAGAGGGTGCTCTTCTTGTCCGGACTGCTCCAAGCGCAAGGCACCGAGCAAACAGCTGGTGTTTGTGCCGGCAGATAGGGGGCGGTAGGTGAGGGTCAGTGAGCTCACTAACAGGGTGAGCAAGGGGAAAATATATGCTGAGTCTGGGTTTTCACCATAGTTAACTATCGAGCAGCCAGCCGGTCTTGCAACTTCTCAGGAGGGAGTTGTGTAAGCGCGTAAAAGCGGGAGAGATAGAGTGTCTGATTGTCTTTTTTCCTTGAGAATAAGCACTTCTCTGTCTCAGGTGCGACGGTAACACTGGGGAGAAAATGCATGTTTGGCATCTTTGTCTTACGGCATAAGCTGTTTTTGAGTTAGTAGGTCAGTATCTATAGCTAACGATTTTAATCACTTGTGAATGCGCAGAGAGGACTTGAAACATCTTTACTTGTATTTGTTTACTGGATTTTGCTTCACAATGCAATTTGTGTTTTTGTCTGCAGGTCAAGAAGATGTCTTCATCTAGTCGCTCGCTGCTGTTTGCGTTGGCCCTGACGCTGTACGTAGTGGAAATGGCCTCGGCCGAGACGCTGTGTGGGGGAGAGCTGGTGGATGCGCTGCAGTTCGTCTGTGAAGACAGGGGCTTCTATTTCAGTAAGTTTCAAAACGCTGCGTCAAGATTGAATCATATTTTATTCCTCCCCTGCGTTCCATCTCTTCCACACATCTGTTTGGATAGCTGACACTGTATGGTTATGTGTATTTTGAGATTTTAGCCAGCTGTGTGAGTCTCAAGATTTGGCTTTCTGTGCTGAGTGTGCGCATTCTAACCTACAGTCCATAGTGCTAGTCTCCTTGCATATGAAAGGGCCAGCGAGCTGTGAAGGCACACAAGACACAATGGGCTGCTTGTTTACCAGTAAAGTAATAGCACCCCAAGAGGCATACCACCTCAGCACCAGTGTTCCCAGGCCAGGCCACCACAGTGATGAGTCTGGTGGGGGCTTTCTGGATGTATCAGTCCTGATCATAGCAGACTAGATGTTTATTTGAACTCTGTTATGTGAACGTGGCAGCTGTTAATCCTGACACTAGATAAGCTTGTGTTTGTAGTGTGCCAGCGTTAGTGTCATGCACCACTTTACCGCTCCCATATATTCTTACAACAAGGTAATTACTACTGACTGACAGCTCCTTTGTGTCCTGCTAAACCACTAAGCTTCCCTCCAATCACAACGATCATTATCCAATTTGGCCCAACAGATCGCCTGCCTATACCCCTTCTCTCCTCTCCCACTTCTTTCCCCCAGATCACTCGTTCTCTCTCATGTTCCCCTTCCTGCAATCAAATCTAGGCTGGCCTCTCCAGAGACTTTGCCAACATTGTGTGTGGCGCTGGACTTCAAACAAGGCTCTTTATTGATTGTGGATAGTGTTCCCCAGTGCAACATGCTAACGCTCCTCCACCCCCTCACTTTATTCTTCTCTATCTCTTTTCTCATGTCTTCACTGTCTTTTGTTTTGTGTTTTTTTCTCTCTTCATTTTCCAGCCTCACACCCTGTAGGCCTCCCTCACTGCCACTGATCCCTTTCTTTACTACCTCTTGCGAGCCCCTCCTCTGCTCCACTCTTCGTCCTCTTCCTCTTTATCTGTGCTGAGTTGACAAAGCACAAGGTCACACTAGAGTTTCCATTTTGTTTGAACTCACCTAAAGGTTCTATCTTTATGTCTAGCTGTCTCTCATCGCTACTTTACAGTGGATGTTTACTCTTGTATGCACTTATCAAAGGACTTCCAGATAGCCCTAATCAGATTATCCCATACAAACAAAAAGATTTGTTGCAGTTGGTCATAGATTTTCTTTTATCCTCTTTATTCTGACTATGATTGACAAAGTAATCCTACAAAAAACAACCTAGATTCATTGCCATTGTTGTGTGCACTGACATTTCAATCTCCTCTTCATTTGTCCACAGGTCGGCCCACGAGCAGGTTTAACATCCGGCGCGGTCAGAACCGGGGAGGGATCGTAGAGGAGTGTTGTTTCCGTAGCTGTGATCTGGCCCTGCTGGAGCAGTACTGTGCCAAACCCGCCAAGTCTGAGAGGGACGTGTCTGCCACCTCTCTGGTCATACCCATGGTGCCCTCACTAAAACAGGTACGTGTCTTCAGCTAGTGCACCACTATGGGAAAAAAACACAACACTATCTGTCACTCCATCTAGTGTTATACCCATATGTCCCTGTGCTGAATGCACGCAAACACAGTTTATCTCATCAAAGGGTCAATAGTAAGCAGTTGGCAGTAAGCATAAAGTGCTGATGAACATGGAAAAAGGCCAAGACAGTGTCATATTCACTGTCATAGAGAGACTGACTGTTGGTCCATAACAAAACTTTGTTTTTTGAGTGTCATGGAACAATGCACTCACATAAAAAATATCTAAAACATGTTCAGATTATAAAATTATGTCAGTGAAGGAGAGCATAGTCTTTTCTTGTGGAAATAGCTCCATAGCTGTCCAAATTTCTTAAAATCACCTCACTTCAGCATGTTTTGCTTAACCAACAACAGCGTAATTGCTATTCCTTATATGAATATGTGGAAAAGGTAAATAAAATAGTTTAGAAGCAAGTCATAAACAGTGTGTGTGCCAAGGACTAAGTCAGGACATGTTCCCAGTTAGAGTGGGAAGGATCCTAGATGGGTACAAGCTGCTCCGAGGCCAGCTGTTCTCTGGCTATTGAGCGGGCCTGGGCTCAATGAGGGGGATAAACACTCTTCAAGTGGCAGCACCAAAACAACCATTCACATGGAGCACTGACTACTTGCACATTAATTCCAGCTTTGCCACTATCACTGCAGTTAGAGCAGCTCAGAATGAGCATGAGAGCATGACATCATTCAAATGTGTATGATATTTAGTGTGGCGGGTGAGGATGTCCTCTCATACGTATATGAGCCAGGTGACTGGCCATCTCTTTGATGGTATGTTAAAGAGGCTTAAGTATGCAGCTGTTGACAGCTTCTCTCACCCAGGAAAGCCAAAACAAGTCCAAGTCAGTCTGTTATGACGCTCAGTGCTCAGAGATTTCCATTTCACTAGCCTAACAATGAGCCAATGTTTTGGCAAAACAAACAAGGCATGTCCCCATTGTGACATGCATTTATACAGTATCTTATCACTGCTAATGAACTCACGCCTTCTTTTCCCTCTTTCCTCTGTGTCGCTCCCTGCACGCCACAATAGGAAGTCCCAAGGAAGCATGTGGCCACGAAGTATTCCAAATACGAGGTGTGGCAAAGGAAGGCGGCCCAGCGGCTCAGAAGGGGAGTCCCCGGCATCCTGAGGGCACGAAAGTTTCGAAGGCAGGCCGAGAAGATCAAGGCCCAGGAGCAGGCCATCTTCCACAGGCCTCTGATCAGCCTGCCCAGCAAACTGCCTCCTGTCTCGCTCACTACGGACAACTATGTCAGCCACAAATGAGCCCGCTGCTAGCCCTTTGCACAGACAAGAGTTGGATGGAGGAAAAAAGACTAGGGGATTATAGCTTTGTCTCTGACGTCATTTCTGTGGCAGTCCTCTTTGACCTCCCCTGCCCTGTCCGAGCCCACCATCCCTCCCCCTGCTCTCATCCACTACTTCTTGACCCCCTGGCCCTGTTTCTACTGCGACCCCCTCTTCAGAGAGACCCCCCACCCCGATCCACCTCCTCCAGCACACAGACTTCACATTCTTCCTGTCTGAACTCTTTCGGCTCCCCCTCTCTTTAGTCACTCACACAAAAGGCACAACCACAAATGATGAACAAAAAGTTCACAGTTTGACTGAATACAATTCAGGTGGATCCTTAAGTAAAGCAGAAAAGGGAAGGGAGAAAGCAGATGAAAGAGATCAATGGTCTGCGAGTGTCAAGAGGACACCCGTCGGACTGTTTTTTGGCCTTGTGGAAGACAACTGAAAGTGAAGAGCAGCTTGCATAAGAGAATCCATTCCACATCGTTTTTCCTGAGGCAAAAAGAAAATCCCTGTTAGTTCTTTTTCCTATTAGTTTGCACCTCTACCTATAAAGGGACTTCCACACTGTAAGGAATTATTTTGTAAAATTAGATTCCTGCTCCAGCACCTTTTGATCACAAACAAAAAGCAGCGAGAAGAGTCTGCAAAATTGCACATTGCCACGGATTACGTCAAAGTAAAGAAAAAATGGCACTATTTTTTTATGAACAATGAACGTGTAGCTTAAAAAATGTCATGGTGCTAGCTTTGGGAAATGGACTCAAAGAAGAGGTTGAAGCACGATTTTTTTTCTTTGAATGAATATTAATACTTTCCGTTTTAAGGAAAGTGTGACTTTTTAAAAAATAAAGGAAAATAAAAGGATATGGGGGAGCTCCTGGCAGTGGCAATGTCAATGGGGGAGTGTCATGGAGAGGAGTTGTGGGCTGTCGTAAGGCGAGTGCTGGTGGCTGCTCATGCGTGTGTTGTCAGCGGTGGAGGGGGACTCAGCCGCTCACTGTCCCCCACTGGCCCCACAGGCTGCTGGACACGGGGCACAGCGCGGGGACATACGGGACTCCATGGACAGCCTGGATTGGGACAGTACTTCTGGGACAGTACTTCCTGGTTGCCATGGCTTTGCGGACTGCTTTGACAGGAAGTAACATGGCAATGGACGGAGAACGAGTGGGATAATGAATTTATTTTATTTTGTCTTTATTTTTCTGTTTTCCTTTTCATATCAATGTTTCAAATGGAAAAAAGGATAAACCCAGTCAGTTTCTGGTACCGTGACATTCCTGTTTTTCAGTTAGGCATTTTTTGTTTTGTTATTATTAAGGTTATTGTTATTATGTTATTTTACAGTTTTAAAAGAAAGGCACAAAATCTTGATTCAAAGGGAAAAAACAGCAATAATGTCAACTAACATTTTATTTTTATTGTATATCAGTAGTATTCACATGCTTTTGCCTGAAAACAAATACTTGAATATATATATATATTTACATCTATATATATATATATATATATATAAATATATATATATAAATATAGATATATGATTAGTTTCCAGGGACGTTGTGTTATTTTCCTTTAGTCTGAGCTGTACCTTGCGTAATGAGCCGCCAAGCTTTTTTGTTTGTTTGTTGAAATACAAATAAGGGCACTGTATAAAGGCATTATTTATTTTGTTATAAAGTATATTTGAAAAATTGGTCCAAATAATATACGTAGCACTGATGCTCAACTGACTATTTTGTATGATCTCTGTTCCAATTGGAGTTGTAAGGCTTTTTTTGTAGATGCTTTGTACCAAAAATAATGTCTTTTTTCCTCTTCTTTTTCATTTGCCATAGTTACGTTAAATTAATATTTGATCAGCAGCATTGCCAGGTCCGCTTAGGCATGTTATGTCACACAAAATAGGCACATACTTAGAACAAGATGGTCTGCATGGACTTCCAGAAGCCAGTCAGGGCTCTTTTAAGTGACTTTACTATGGAAGGAATATCTGCTCATTGATTGTACTCTACCCACTATGTTTTAAAGCCACTTTAGTATTTATGGCTGGAGAATGATCAGTCCTTCTTTAAATTGAGTTTCTTTTTTTTTTTTTTTTTTTTTACCATTTATGCGCAGTGTCCTATGCTCTTCTGACCTAAGGTAGCTTTCAGATGTCATATAGGGGATGTTGTCTATAACTGTCATTTGAAAGACAATGCCCCTGACTTGAAGCATTAACAATCTGTATTTGCATAGTGAAAAGTGGCGGGGGGGTGAGATCGTTACACTGCCCATTTACCCCTTGTAATAATACTCCAATTGTTCCATCCATTATGTATTTGATGAAGGGCTATCACGCTGAACCTTTTCTGAAGCACTCAGGAAAAACAATCATCTGTGCTCTCTGATTGGATGAGCCAGGATCTCGTTGGGTGGATGTTGGGAGGGCAGTTTGAGCCACAATGATACAGCTCTTTATGACAACAAAAACCACTAAAGGTCATTCTTATGCCACTGTGTAGTTTCTTCTCTCTTGTGTCATGCCCACCAATCACAGACTTTAACAGATATCCGCCATAGTCTGGTCTAAACCCAGTATACAGCATCTTCTTTCTGTCAGAGAGATCTCAAGCATCAAGACTGCGTCCTGTCTCTAATTATATTCTGCTTCAGTTGTGCAACAAAGCAGGCAGTGCAATTATTGTTATTATTATTATATTAATATTATTATTATTATATTTTCTATTTTATTGGACATTTTCCTGCTAGGACTGCATTCATTCACTATTGTAAAGTTCAAACGGTTACTCTAGTGTTCTTATGAATGGCGTGTAAGACAACCACTTCTCTTTTCGCTGAATATGAAGAGATATCTTGCCAAGCAAATGGCAACTGTTTCTGTGTCAGTAGCTCACTCAGCCTGTGTGTATTTTATTAATTTAACCTCTGCACGCTAAGACGTCCGAAATGCACAATTCATGTACTTTCATTTTTAATATCAATAAAAAAACATTTTATCAAACGTATATTGTCTATGAGGATCTGTGGATGTGTACTTCATGCCTACGTGTTTTTTAAATATTTTTATTTCAATTATGTACCCTGTAAATGATTTATTGCATCTTAAGAATCTCCAGCTGCTTTTACCAGCCTCTTTTCACCCCCCCCCCACCCCCCACCTCCATCTCTGCTGTCCGTCTGTCTCTGTCTGTCTGCTTTCTGCTTTTTGATAGGGCAAAGAGTGCAAAACATAGCACTCAAAGCAGGCACGCCATGAACTCTTCCAATCCTTTTTCATTTTCACTGCACGCCACACTGAAGCTTGACCTGTTCTCCTTCCCGACACACCCACGCATGCATCTTTCCCTTCCTTCCCTGTCCTCCCTCCATCCTCCAGTGGCCCGCTAACTACTGGAGCAAGCTCCACTTCATGGCTAACTTTAGCAACCATCATGTCTCAAATTATCACATGCATAGTCCCAAAATGGCGCGACCTTTTTATTGTTGACATGCATGCATATAGCCACCCATGGGAATGTCTGTTACCGGGCAGATTTACAATGCTTAAGTTCCCAGAATGAGAGCGTTTCTGCGGGGTTATCTCAGTGCAAGCGTGGCCGGTGTAAAGTACCGCTTTAGGCTGGCATCAAAGAGTTTGAACTTTGCGGGCACAAGCGGAGAATCTTGTTCTGCCTCCCAATAGATGAAATGCACGTGTTGCTCCAAGGGGCAAAAGTAGCAAAGCTGCCTGGCTATAGCTGTGGTTGAGATATGGTCTCTGTTTTATGGTCATAAATTGCTCAATGAAATTACCTTTGCCTGTGTTTTGCCTGAAACACCATTGCCTTTTTTAGAAGTGTACCTGCCCCATAGAGCGAAGAACAAAGTATTGAAAAAGTTCTGCCAGTAGAGTTCCTTCTTGGCACATTCTTAAAGGCCATGCAGGTTCAAACACATTCATACACAAACTCCACTCACTCATAATAATTATTAGTTTATTACTTTCATGATTATCAGTGCAACACTGATCCTGATCCTTGTCATTTCTAGTTAGCCTCTACAATGCTCAGTACGGTGGACTATGCTCGGGAGCACGTCCTGTTGGCACTGACACATACAAGCCAAACCAGCTGACTTCTGGCTGGACACACTCCTGTCTATCAAGTGGTTGAACTTGGTGGTGGACTTTGCCTTGTAGAAAAAGCCAAGCAAACGTCTGCTACCTAAACATGGCATAACATTATCCTCAACAATAGAAGAAGCACCTGAATGTCATGCTGACCCGGTGAAGCTATACTCATGCAGCCATCCCCATCACAGAGGCCTCCTGAACCGTGGACTGAAGTGGATCTGTGGGTGGCACATCTCTCCCAGGCCTGACATTGGAAACTGCCAAAGAGCACACTAGAGTTAGTTGTGGTTGGCCGGATGCACGGGATGCATTTAAGGCCAGGCCAACTATTGAGGCACAGGGTTTGGCAAGCCCAGACCATCACAGCCCAGCGTGGCCACACAGGCCAATTAAGACAGGCCTTCTCCTCTGCTTTCTTTCCCTCCCTGCGCTGTCTTCCTCTCATCTCTCCATTGATCACTCCCTCTCTTGTCCAGCTCATCTTCACAAAGCATGCTCACACATTCCTCTTCTCTACTTTGCCTCTCTAATTGCTGGAGACTGAAAAGAGATGGAAGGGTGAATGAGATTGGTAGACAGAGAGAAAGGGGGTCATACCACAGAACCTCTAGGACACACTGTACTAGCCTTCTGGACTAGCATCAGCTCCTATTTGCGATGCTCAACAAGCGGTAATTAACAAAAACATAACCTTTTGACGAATGCAGCCCAAGAGCTTCATGGGTAAAAGTAACCTGCAGCAGTGTTACATGTAAGCACGACCCATGAGATGCCCACTGCACAGGCCTTGCATAAAAAGGGAATTGTGTTTCTTCAGTGCAGCACAAAACTATCTAATTGTTGATTCCTAATCAACCAGCAGATTTTGAATAATTAATTATGTAACATAATTGTAACATATTGACAGTGAAGTGGAAATTTTTCAAGATTTTGCATACAGTATATCTTCCCTAAAGCACTATAGGTAACTCATCTTGTCATTGTCCTGTCACTCAGTCAGGTGGAAACAGCTCAGTAAGATGTTGGTCAAGTTTTTGTTCACTTGTTAATGCAGTAAGTTCCACCAAATCAAAAGACACATCTCACAATTTTCCTCAGGCGTTGTATTCTGTCTTCTCTTCTACCTCCACCCTTGCTCCTGGAAGTATCAGATGTGTTAAAGACGCCTGCACAAGTTGGAAGAAGAACTCGGGTCAAAACCTGCTGCCCGACTTCCCCACTTGATGTCATCTGCTTTATGGACATGAGCTTTTTGACTAAATGTTGCAAATAATGAGTTTATTATAATATATATTATATAATATATTCTGACATTATATAATATATTCTGACTCACATAATAATAGCAGAATAGGGTTCAGTAGTAGTTTAGTAGTTTTGTAGTGAGAAGGCTAACGTTAAATCTAGTTAGCTGTGTTAAACCTTAATTAATAACACTACTGATCAATAACTTCCTTGGTCTATCTATGGTGATGCCAATATCTCGACTCTCCAAGACAAAAGCACATGAACATACTCAAGTCGGGAAAACAACTTCTCATCTCGGAAAGTGAAGCACCCAAGGACCACATGAATGCAGCCTAAACTCTAAATCTGGACCAGTGCACTGTGCAATGAATGAGGTAGAATAATAAACATATGTTTAAAAGCAGGATATGTAGGATTCCCTCAAGGGCTAATCATAAACAAGGCTAGTCTTGTGCTATATCCTCCTCTTTTTGATGACTACAGGTTTACTCAGGCTTTTGAAGCACCTGTATCTAAGGACACAGGATGATGGTTTGCAGATACATTTATTTGCAAGTTCTTTGAATATAGGCCATACATTTGTATGAAATTCAAATAATAACATTTTAAATTGAAAGTTTCCATTCCTTCAAAAATGCATCCAAAGATGTGTGGACAGTGTCATTCTCCTGCCACTGTGTAGTTTCTTCTTTCTTGTGCCATGTCCACCAATCATAGACTTTAACAGATATCCACCATAGTGTGGTCTAAACCCAGTAAACAGCATCTTCTTTCTGTCAGAGAGATCTCAAGCATCAAGACTTCCTGAAGAGGCAACAAACAGACATGGCAGCCCTCAAGTAACATGGTAACAGAGCCACGTAACCAGGAACTTAAGGATCTGCAAAATAAGCATGAGTGTGGCAAGTGTCTGGCTTTCAGATGTATAAAAAAAATTCACACACTAAAATACAAATCTAAAATACAAAACAACAAGCCACTAAACACAGGGCATGCTTACTTTGTGAACTTTTGCAAATTTGAGGCTTCCTTGATGCACTTTACAAGCTGACAAACACAGCAGAGCAGTCTTGAAGTGACAAACCGTGTGGGGTAGTCTATACTCTGCCTGGCCCGAACATGGAAAATGAGCTGCTTAAGCCATACAAAATCATAACAAAGAGGGAAGTGGTTTCAAATGTGGTCACTAGGTCGCTGCATGACAATTTCCTTTTACTGGAAAACAAGGGGTCACAACTTTACGCTGAAACATACTCCGTGTGTGGTTCCAAGCCTGAGCTAAAGTCATGAAGGGGTTGAATTACCTTCTGCGGTCAGCCAGGCACTAGATCTGAGGATATCTACAAGAACAATGCCAGATCTTCACTTCTCCAAACACGGCTGTCACTAGAGAGCAATTCTGATATGATGGCCAGGGTGTTAAAGGCTAAGTTTAATTGGAGGTGTTGCAGGAAGAGTGAAGTGGGTGGCAGTAAATTTTTCAAGCATAATGCTTCACTTAATTAAACAAGCAGGTCAGCATCTTGTAACGTTTAGGATTTGGGAGTTTGGGGGCTTAACATTATCCAGGTGGGTCCTTACTCTGCTCTCTCAGGGCATTCATCATTGTTGCACGTCAATGTCACTATGTGGAGGTCAGTGGGGCACTACCTGGGACTTCATACACACCCACCCAAACTCTCACAAGATTTATGCTATGCTTCTGCTATGCTGCTATGCTTCATTAGCCACAAGCAGAGGTGAAGAGAACAAACACTGCACAGAGTGTTGTATGGCCTTGTTACACAAACTGAGTAAGACTCTAAAATACCTCACAATATAAAGCATTAGTTAAGGCTTACTGAGGCTTACTTAAGTTATAAACATTGCTATTAATGTGTGATTTTTCAGTAACAAGCTTATGTACATCAAGGTAAAATTATAAACATCATCATCATGTCAGAACAGTATCTACAAACTACTTCTACATTAAAGGTGCTATGAGCAATCTATATATTTTTATTTTTCATTAAAAATGCCCACATGTGTGCCAAGATATGAGGTAAACATGTTTAAATCAAATATTAGTTTTACTTATAACAATGGTACAGTTGATTTATTAACAAATAAATATTATATTTTACATAATATCCAAGTTGTTTTTGTTTACATTTTTTGTTTTGGTTTTAAACCTGCATTATTAATCGTCCAGTCAGAAAAGAGACCATTGTTTTGAATGAGTCTGTTGTACCATTTTCAAACCAGTACTAGTGCATGCTGCTTACAGTACCTTTAATATGGTTAATTACATAATTATTAATGGTTTATTACTGCTAGATAGTGGTGAGCTATTCTAAAGTGTTACCAAAAATTCAGTCCAGTCCAGTTTATGTCTGCTAATTATGTCTGTTTTAGGAAGTCTATGCTGAAACAATGTCTTATGCATGTTTTTTTCATATTTGCATATGTCATGTCCAAACTTGGGACAAGCTGGATCCGTTTTTACAGTGGTCAAAAACCAAGACCATTTCTCCAGGTCACTTCTAGTAAAGTTTTCTGAAAGATATGAAAGGTGCTGTGTCTAATTGTTGTTGCACTGCTGGAGACAGAATAAAGCTGGCAGCACAATAACCAGGGACACTCCCCTCTGTGTTTGAACAACATATAATTATAGATCAGGATAGGAGAGCCCATTCTGAGGGGAAAATAGCAATCTCTCTTAATTACAAGGCAGCCTGTGATCCATACCTATCCGTCACTTCAAATAACTCTTTAGCAGCAGCTGACAATATTATTTCTGTTCGGGCAGAAGTAAACAAAGCAGGTTCTGTGTGATGACTTAGCAAATTCCCAAAGACACTGAATAACAACATCCACACTGTATCATACAAACCACCCGAGGATCCCTGCAGATGTGATTATGTGAGTTTGAATGACAAGCGTTGAAGTTTTGTGCAACAGTTGAGTGGGTGCCAGGCCGTGTGTCCAGCTGTCATGCTCCGGCTCCGGGCCTTAGCCTCGGTAAACAGGGGCTCCTCTCTCTCCACCAGATGAACATTCGAGTTATCTTTCTCGCATAAACAAGATAAGCTCCATTTCTTTAACCTCTGCCAGGGCTCTGGGGTTACAGAGTTCTTCCCTTCTTTCCTCTCCTCTCTTAGGCCCCTTTTGCAAATTGTTTTCACCCTTTGTGTAGTACAAGCATTTGTGAGATATTAGTCTGAAAAATGGATGTTCTATTTTGGAGGATAAGACACGGAGACTCTCACTCTCTCCCAGTCTTAGGATGAGTTGCTAACGTTGATAAAATGCGCAGTGCACATACAGTAGTAGCGCTATTTCAAAGGTAATTGCCAATGCTTAAACTGGTACCATCTAATGTATCAGATTGACCAGTTATTATTTGTCCAACATTCCCAGAATATACGACAAGTTCCAGTGAAAGAGGTGTAAATTCATAGAAAGTGTCCTTGTTATGACACACATACCCCCACGCACAATCGCAGCAGATGAGAGCAAATATTTGCGAGTAAATGGCTTGAGAAGGACATTGCAACCGTGCCATTTGGCTGCCCTGAACTATTGTCTGTTACCAGTCGCCATGGAAGCTGGCAGCAGTGGATTTGTGTTGGTCGTGCCATCTCCCAGCCCAACACTGTCTAGCTCATTCTAATGCTCCAAAGTTGATCTTCCTATGCGCATAAGGCAGGTGTGAAAAATGATAATAACTATGAGTGCTTTAATAAATACAGAATTGTATTTTTGTTATGGAAATTCTAGGAAAGATCAGTAATAGGCCCAAGGCATAATGATTAGTTTTGGGGTGGTCCCAATTAACTATTTAGATCCAAAAGTGTTATGAAGCAATGTATTTGGACCTTAAAATAATGTTCTGAAAATTATTTTGGTGGTAGATCTCTTAATGTCTTTGCGGTCCCTCCCCCAACCACTGAACACTTCTTGTTTCTGTCCTCTACCACTATGTAACTCAGGGGAGTCACTGTGCAAGGGACATGCCCACTCCCCCAAAGCTAACTGAAACGCTGTTGTTTTTGTCATTACATAAGTTCATTTCTGAAACTACGGCATACACTAACTTTTCTGTCTTAACTTTCTTAAGGTTGTCAGTGTTGGGCTTCAGGAGTCTTATCAACCAGAGAGCGAGCAGAGAGAGAGCTGCTTAAAGGGATTCATTTTGACATATGAACCAAAAATACTGCAATCACAGATAGATTTTTATATTTGAATCCATGTTTGGGCACTGTATCTTTTTTCATTGCAAGATAGAACCAGTACCTGAACCTGTAATTGTATTTTGTTTCATTCCTGCAAGTTTAAGTAATCTTCTATTCATTTTGTAGTAAAATGGCAAAACAAGTTTAATGAAGTGAAGTGCTATTTTTCTTTCATTATGTTAAAAAAACTGCAACACTCTGCTGCACCTGTTTCTTTATGGCACCCGTAGAATACTTATTAAAAATGTTCTCTTTTAGTCAGATAATGTTTAAAGTTTGTAAAACATGCATGCCATTCTAGAGGTGACCCAGATAGCCCATTTAAAAACCTGCCTAAGTCTTTTGCAGAACACTGTATATTAAAGATCATGGTAGAGGCAAAGTTTGGCTTTTGTCCAAGATTTCTCACAATTAAAGCGGAGGCATACAAACATAAACAACATGGATAGACACATAGATGTATTTACGTATGCACAAATATAAAGCTGGACAGATACCTAAATGAAACAGCCAACTTGCATTTAGATTCACAGGGGCCTGCTAATGATGGGTGGCACTATGATGTTTGTGAATGCTCCAAAAGAACTGGCATTACTTCTTGGGCCAATTCAGCAGCCAACAGCAGCGGGCTATTAACAAAACTGTTTCTTTGTTTGTTTTTTCCCCGTTTTTTTTTTTTTTTTTTCTTTGGAAGGCGCCAAGCAATTAATAGTGTGCCTATGGGAGTCTAGTAAACCGTGATGTGGTGTGGAAAACATACGCACAGTGATGCAGGCGATGATGGGAAACACTATGATAACATGACAAGACAGAGGTGGCAGACTTGAGAAGCCTTAGGCTGTTATCATTAGCCTTACTACATGCACTCAAAAAGTACTCAAGTCTGTACTCAGGTAAAAGTACAAAAGGTAAAACTCAAGTAGAAGTACAAGTAGTCAACAAAATTATTACTTGAGAGAATCTTTTTAAGTCATACTACCACAACTACTTACTAGTGCTACTACTTTTTTATTTATTTGACCTTTATTTCACCAGGAAAGCCCCACTGAGATTCAGATTCCCTTTTGCAGGGGAGTCCTGGCCCCGTAGGGGACCTGTTGTACATGTTTTTGGTGGTAGAAGAAGCCAGAGCACCCGTAGGAAACCTACACAGACACCGGGAAAACATGCAAACTCCACACAGAAAGACCCCACACGGTCCAGGAATCGAACCCGGAACCTTCTTGCTGTGAGGCAGGAGTGCTAACCAGTATTAATACTGCTACTACTGCTACCACAACTACCACCACTAGTGCTACCACAGTTACTATAACCACTTTTTACTACTATTGCTACTCCTTCTTCTAATAGTGCTACTGTTGCTGCCATTATTACTCCTAGAACTACTGAGACTTCCCCAGTTAGTACTACTTCTACTACTACTACTGAAGCCAGAGATGGACCCAGGATCTTCCTGGTTGAGTGTAATATACAAACAGAGGTCCCAGCAAGGAGGTCATAGGTTTGATCCTCAGACTGTCTCTGGGTGGAGTCTGTAGTCTCTCATGATCCAAAGGCATGCATGTGTTAGGTAGATGGGTGAATATCAGGTGGATGGGTGAATGTAAATTGCCCTTACTGAATGTGAGAGTGAATGCTCATCTGTCTGTGTCAGCCCCTGTGACTAGTTGGCCACTGCCAGGGGCAACTCCATGGTTATCCACAAGGAATCCAAAGGTTACCTAATAGAAATAAGCATAAGAAAATGAATGAATGATTAATAAATAATTAGGTAAAAGTATGCTTTCTGTTAGTTTAGTGAAAATAGCTCGTTACTTTTCACCTCTGAAATCATACTTTTATTCAACCCCCAAGTTGTAGAAATGGTCTGGTACCAGTCTAAACTGCAGAACTGACATGCTCCATACTTCAGCCCTGTGTGCTGAAGATCTGGAAATAAATCATTAATGGCTGTTGTTATGAACTTTACAAGCATAAATAACTTTTTATGTACTACAAAAATGTGACATTAAACGAGAGGGTTTGTGGTTTAACCATGACTGTAAAACACATGGCACTGAAATGTAAACAACTTCTGTGCAATGGCTGTTATCTGCTCATATATGGTACTACTTAAACAGAGCCGATAAGCCATGCAGATATGAAACACAGCTGTTTTATCATCAGCTTTCCCATATATTTAGGGAATAAGTAAAAATAAAAATCTAGTACTTTGAACATAAACTGCACGCACATTTTGGCAGACCACACTATCTTTTTTATATAAATGAAAGGGCTTTAGCCAACAAAATAAACCTAAATCTGCATAAAAAAGATGATTTTGGTCATTGACAAGTGCCTAACTATATGTTTGTGCTGTCAGTGTGAGGGTAGAGAACATTACCAATACACTTACAATTACACAAGCTCTTTTCACCAGCTAAAAGCATTATTTATTTATTTATTTATTTATTTATTTATTTATTGCTGCTGTAACTACAACCTATTTTTTTCCATGCTGTAGTTTATAATAATGAATGAATTGTCCTGCTTGTTAATTAATACAAAAACATGAATGAGTATCAAAATGAGAGTCATATTTTGTTCATGATGAAAAGTTCAGTGTGTAATCATGTGCATTGTATTGTGTAAGGGACTGTATATAGTATATATTTATATTGAACAAATATACAGTACAGTTGGCAATGTCCTGTACACATTGCATCAGTAAGCAACGAGGGCAACAGCATGCAGAGAGCCAACCTTTTCATGTTCAATATTTTCACCTAACCAATCAAACAGTTCAAAAATCACTTCCGCAGCTGCCATGTACACTGTGGTCAAGAGAAATGGGACAAGTGTTCAGAGAGGATGGGCTGTTTAATGTTCACCCAGGTAATGTGACAGTAGAGGATATGACTGTCATAAATGTAGAAAAAGAAAGATAATCAATTTAATTTATGACCTGTGGTATTGATTAAACAAGATAATGACTGCTTTTACACCTTCACTTACAAATGGATTAATGCAATACATACAAGTTCAAGTATGGCAATATGACATATTGTGTATAGGCCTATGCGTAAGTATTAAAAAGGAGTTGACTAACTTATAAGGCTTATGAAGAAATTGTATGAAGCGAGACTGGAATGTTTTTGAGTTTTCAGTCCCCATGTTGATGTTTAAGCAATCGGGATACCTGATTCTGAAATCTGGTCTGATCTCAGGTTATTTACGTCATGGTACAGTCTGTTTGTGATAGCTGCCAGTTGACCTTGAGCATGTGTCTGCATCTATACTGTATGTGCCTGCAAACCATATTTCAGTAGTATGTTATGTGTGCTTGTGCGAAGTGGCAGCAGAAGGTAATTATGCCATGGCCTGCTCCCCAGACAGCCTGCGTATGCAGTGTACCTGGATAGTAATTGTGGGCTCGTGGGGAGAGAGGCTATACCCTGTAGCCTTATTATTATCATTAAAGCGAGAGTTAGTGCGCCGTCTGAGGCCAGGTCAAACAGAGAGATCTTCCTCCAGACAAGCCCTGTGTTTGTCTATGTGTGCTCAGTGAATCAACTCTGCACTATAGTAATTACTGACAGGCCACTGCCACAAATAACAATTTGTCTTCATTTGAAGCCTTGCTGGAACAAATTTTTAAAAGGTGAAAATCAGGGTTGGTGCTGATAGTTTCAGACATCTCTCCGTCATGCTGTGTGTTCATTAGTACTGTCAGATTGTGTCCACCTGCAGGCAGGAGTGCCATAAACAATGAGAGCTTCTCATGCATCCCTGAGAGCTCACTGTGAGCTTCTGTATAACAAACTGTACCTAAGTAAGTCTGTTTGTGAACACCTGTAACTGCTCTGACAGCTGTTCTCCAACATGAGCATACTGTGAAACACAGGAAGGAGAAAGAGAGAGAAGCTATAGTCGAGAGCAATAAAGGTGATTTAAAATCCTCATAATTATGTCAGAAATAATTATCTTCGAACTAAAACCAGGAACATCCAGAGCCATTTCATGGTGCTGTTCCTTAATTCCAGTGATTATCTCTTTGAAAAACAAAGATAGTGCTTTCACAAGCCATAAGGGAGACAAAGTTCTCGCCACAGACTGACAAACCAAACAAAGAAGTGAGCAAAACAGCCTTAGACAACAGGCAAAGTTTTATCAATAAAGATGTTCTTTCTATGAAAATACAGCCCATGGCCAAGCATAACATGGCCAAGGATCCACAGTTGTTGGACTGTGGTTTGCCAGCAGATGCTTTTGAAGGAAACCGTGAAGCAGCGGGACGGGGATGATGACGTCACAGTCCTCTCCCTCTTGGCCACCTGTCCCAGTCCACATTCCAGCACTATCACCTGCCCCTGATGTCCCCAGCACGTCTCCAGCATGTCTCCACAGGGTCCTCCCAAACTCCTGACGCCTTTACATGTCTTCTATAATAAGAGATGAGGGGTCTCCCCGCACACAGCTCCATGTGTCATGAGGGTGGGATTTGGTCTGTGGGGGAAGGGTGCCCAAGAGGGACACTGGCAGAAAAACAGGGAGATTATTATTGGATAGTTCATGTGTAATTCATTAGAGCGAAACGTAAACAAGTGCACAACAACACTAGGCCTCAAACATAGCTGTTATTGGCAGTGAAATAGAGAAAAATTTACTGGTAAACAAAAATATCATATAGATCCCGTAATCCTATGATGAGGCACATTTTGGAAACAGAAGCTAAGCAGACTACTATATATTCTTTAGAAATTATGCCTAATGATGCCTATTTACAGTGAGAGGATACAGTATAAAACACTAACAATAGAGTTACCATATTTTTTATTTTGTTTTTATTTTAACCTGGTCTTTGTAGTACCATTGCTTGGATAGTCCATGAGTAATTGATTAGCACAAAGTGTAAACAAGTGCAAAACAACAGTAGGTTCTCAAACACTTCTGTTTTTTGTAGTGAAATGGAAAAAAATAATTAATGGTAAAGAAAGCAGGTAAATGGACGGTGGAAAAATGTATGGTCTGTTGCGGTAAGTATAGGTGCATGGAGTGTTTCCTAAGAATGACTGTGGACACTAGTGTGCGTAGTGCAGAACAGGTGCCAAGCATAACAGCGGAGAGGAGGAAAACATGGAGGGGTTAGCTCACAGCAGGCTTCCCGCTAATGCACTGTCACAAACACATAACTGGACGCTGTGTCATACGTCTGAGGGACATGGTGGCCAAGTGTGATGTCGTGAGTGTGATAGATGTGGTGCCAGAGAGGATTCACGTGGGTGTGTGCTCCTGCAGCTGGAGGTGTGTTAGTGAGCCCAAGTGAATGTGGAAGGGCTTTTTGTAATGGTCATTAGGTCACTGGGACTGTTGACTTTACTGCTGTAATACACAATTCTTGGGAAACGGTAGGAGGCATGGAAAGTTTTCCCTGGTCAGTGTTTTTTTGGGGGGGAAGCTTCATTTGTCAACACTGTCAGCAAGATCACTGGAAAGAATTGACAGATGCTGAACTCAGTTACCCTGCGTGTTACTATATATGTTCTTGATTATGTCAGTGTGAAAAGAAAGATAGTCAGATTCAAGGGACATGTTTGTTTCTGAGTCAGACAGGTGAAAATGTCTGGAAAATCTGTTAAACCAATGCAGCGTAACAAATGTATGTACTAGTAGTACTAGTGGTGGTAGTAGTAGTAGTAGTATAAATGTGATGTATATTAAAATCTTCCAAAATGTGCTGTTACATTTAGGCCTAATACATTATTCATTTTACTCAAGTAATAGTTTTGTGTCAATATAAATTATGAACATTATTATTGCATAACAGTTTTGCAAAGAGATGGTAAATAGGTGTATATGGTATGATATATGTAATATATATATGAAATGTCGGTAAGGGTTGTAACTGTTGTTATTATTATCATCACTGTTATTGTTGATATTTTCTTTGTATGGACGAATATAGATCCTGAAAAAAGGCAATGTTGAAGAATAACTCGACATGCTATATTTACAAATGCAATGCAATAAAGCAATAAAAAAATAATACTTGTTGATTATAGGTATTAACAGTACTTCTACTTGAGGTTGGATGTTGAGCACTTCTTCCTTTGCAAGTAGCATGATCAGTCAGGCAAATACAAACCACAGAACCCACAGTTGCATCAGTTGTCCCTAGCATGTGAAGAAAGCCACACATTATTGTTTTAATTACTCTGCTCTTTCTGTGGAGAATAACTTTAATTTTAGTCCATGATTCAGAGTTGTGCTAAAGCCAGCCTGTCCTGTAAGATGTCCTCAGTGGTCCAGGACTGGGCTATACATTGTGTGTGGGCTTCACAATTTAGGTTAGACACTACATAACCTGCTTTCCCTCTGTGTCTGCTTATGTAACTCTAGAAGGTTTACTGCCATTGTTGGCAGCCAAAAAGCCCAGCTAAACCTAATTTTGACCTCCTTGTATATCACATCACTCCTATTCTATTACTTGCTCTTTACACTTAATCATTATGTGATGTTTTTCACTGAGGTAATTGAGATCTATGGTCCATGGACTATAGTGTTCTGAGGTGCAGGCAAACACTGGGGCACAATGTATGAAATATAATTCAGAACAGACTCCTATTCTCCCACTGGATTAGGTGGATATAAATAAGATCCCAATGCTCTGTGGCACATTTGGCACAGTCTGCTGAAAATGCAATACATAGATTTCCATAGCTTATGCTTAGACACACTCTTTGAATTCTCTGCCTGCCCTCAAAAAACACTGAACCTATATGCCAGGTCATATAATAAACACCCCTTTTACAGCCTAAAAGCCAGCTTGTCCCACCATCATTAAACCAATGTTTCTTGTTAAAGAAGTCATTAGGTCCAAGTTGTTTTTCATACGGAGCTTTACATTTCCCCCATACACCCTTGGCTGTCCTCACACACATGAACTTAGGTGACCGACCCCCAGCACAGTTTCCTGGGACTTTCACTTCTACAGCCCTGTTCCCAAAACACTCTGAGACACAGACAGATGCAGCTGGCCACCCTAAAGCTCACATTTACAACACCATGTTTGTACATACTCTTGGTCATCTGACTGCAATTTATACAGGACTAAAGCCGTAATTATAATGTATACTTAGAGGGATGCATCCTAGAGGGATGTATTCTAATGTGTCAAATGTGAAATGTTTTGGAACAGCAGGAAATGAACTTTGAAACTGGCAGGCCTTACAGCTCACTGTAAAACGTATAGAGTAAATAGAGACCTCTTTAAGACACAGCTGTGCAGTTGTACACAACGGAGAATTTGATGAGGAAACACTGGCCTGCTGAGGTGAGGAACTGACAATATGCTCCAAACACAACACATCAAGGCAATCTGTGCAACATGATGCAGAATGTTCATTCTGGGAAAGCTCCACTTCCTCAGAAACTCATGTTTGTGTTATGCTGCTACACCTTTTATTGAACTATGCCCTAAAATCTGTGCTACAATAAAAAAGATGATATTGTCGGATTAGTTCCCAGCATTAATTCAAAGTGTGATGAATGATTCAGGACATCAAATCTAAGGTACATTTGGAGGTAGCCTCAAACACTTGTGTCCAGTCTGCAGAACTAGGTTGCATTGAAAAACCTCTCTAATGCTGACAGTCCATAAGAGTGGCACATGGCTGTTTTTAATTGTTTCATTAAATTGGGTTGTTCATGAATATGAGCAAATCTGCAGTGTGCTGCTTTTTACATAACAAAGGAGAGTAAGCTGTACAACAAAATTTTAAACCTTAACATTTGCTCTGTAGCAGTTAATTTATTAATGTATACAACACAACAGAGAGTGACACTTTTCTTACTAATCTGGTTTGTTGTTTTTTGTTTACAACATAAGTGTCAAGCCCTAACTAAGTTTGACTTCTTCAATACAAACATTACTGGAGCTTAGAGCCTTTAGGGAAAGTTATTGATGGATTCTAAAACATCTGTGTTTAAAGTGGAGTGACCACCAGAGCCAAAAGATGCGTGAAAGAACTTGTATCTTTATCTGATAGTAGTACCAGTGCATGATTGGCCCAGGAGTTGTTGCTGGAAGCAAATTCCACCTCCCAAGCCTAAGCATATGAGTAAATATTTGAGATACAGAAGCAGTGAAGAGTGTAAGGTGGGATTTCAAATAAAAGCCGTGACCCCAGGTCATGGAATTCCAGGATTGGTAGGATCCAGGAACATGCAGGCCCAAAGCCCCATAGGCACCTCCAGCCTTAGACAACAAGTCTGTAGAATACACTCATACACAGAGACACAGACAGTCTCAGCCCCCTTCCTTTTGTTGTTGTTTTCTCTTGAAGCCTCACAATGAAAAGGCTCCTCAGAGGTCACTCTGAAATTGGCTCTTCAGCGGGACAATAAAGTGAATCTATATTGGCTATGTTTGGCATCTACTTTGGACTTTAGTCGGCCATCATCTTGTTACAAAGGCAATAAGAGAGCCCCTAACGCTCCAGAGTAGCAGGGCACTGAAAGTGCAGGCCGGCTGCTCTCTGAGGCCCCACAGCTCACAGCTTCGAGTTGCTGTCAATACAAAGCTCCTTTGAGCATTGTCTCCTCTCAGGCTTGTTCCCTATGATTAGTCAGCATTCTGTTATCACAGAGGACCCTGGCCTACTTCTGCACAGGAATTCAACCTATGACATCAGTCTGCAGCAGAACGGACAAAGTCTGTCCCAAACATGGCTTTAAGTCCAGGTAGACCACACTGAGGATTTGAACTGCTGATCCCATCAACGTGACTTTGATTAAAAAATCACTTATGGCTTTGTTCACAGTGGCCTCAAAAGGGGCCCCAACTCATTCCTGATGTGTTCATGTTAGTGAGAAGCAATCATGAAGCAAAAGTTTTGTTTTATATTCAGAGTACAAAAAACCCTGAAGCTCATATGAGTTTTTTTTTTTTTTCAGAAAAGTCTTGAAATGAAATGTGTTCACGTTTGCCAGTTGTGTGAATATAGCCTCAGAGTATCTCCTTACTTCATAGTGTGTGGTATAAACTAAAGTACCCCTTAAATGTTTGTGGAAGCCAAACTGAAAGCAGAAGCAGACTTAAGGTAAGACAGAAATGCTGTTGTGGTAGAGTTTTTCTTATTTAACCATGAACAAAGCCTTCTAAACCCTAACCACAAGCCCAGAGCTTGTTCCAATTAGTTTGAGTTTCTTAACTTTAACCAAACCCTTAACTTCCTCAACCACACATTAACGTTAGCCATTAGCTAAATACTCATGCGATGAACACAAGATGTCAACTCTTTGCTGTTGTCACATTATTTCATTTGTGGCAGGAAAGTAAACACTTGATACGACTGGTACAAATAATTAGGATGCAGTCCACATTTCCTTACATTACATTTGACCACTTCTGTAAGGTGAACCTGGTTATAGATCTACATTATTCTCTGGAAAGTGGTAGAAGTAGGAGGTCAGAAAAGCACACATGAGCCAAGATAACTTAAAAACATATTTAAATGAGCGGACTGAAGGTGGCCCTGGGGGAGTGTGGGAGACGGCCTGCTTGTAGCGCATTCCAAGCTTTTGTCATTCTAGTTTTCTGTCAACATCTTAAGCCAATAGATAATACAATATGAAGAATGGGTGCAATGCAACCTCGCTTCTTTATCCCCACAGACCAGCCCTCCACACCATGATGAGGAAACAAAATTTCGTAAGAAATACCTTCAAAGTGAGATGTCTTGTTTGGAGATAGATATTCCTCTGGTCTAGGTCCACCTCCGCAGCATTAAGACACAAGTGGTGAGATGAAAGATGCAAGGTTTTCTCAGGACACCCCCTCCTGTGAGCAAAAAGATCATTATCACAAGCTAAAGGATGTTTACAGTTTCTGTTGTAATATGCATGTATGGAGGGTAATATTTCATAGCTATTTGTCCTAATTTATGAGGTGCTCCACATATGAGTTTGCTCCCTTTTATGGCTTTGTTTCCCTATGTCTGCTAAAAGGATGTGTGTGCCCTCTGAAAGGCCAGCCGGGGGCCAGTAAACCTTGCTCCATACAGGCAACCACAACCATTCTCCGTCAATTACATCACCTCTGCAGATTCCACCAGTGAAACCACCGCTCAGCTGCTGCCGGATTCACCTCTTTTACCTCATTTTACTTTTCTCTCATGGAGCGCTTAATCCTCAGGTATACAGAAGGAGTATGCTTTCTTGAGGTGTGTTTGTTGTCTAAAGAGGTACAAAGTGTCCTAAATTACCCTAAAGTTGGCAATCCCCCATGTTCCTGGTTCCAACAGTGAGGTATAGTAAGACATTTTATAGCACTAGCCATTTCCATGTTTAGGCGAACTGTATTGCAATTCCATCAATAAAAAATCAAACTCCCAAATGAATACCTTAAATGTGAAAAGTACTGCAAAAATGTAAACATAAAGATTTAAAGATATATTACCCAAAAATCTTTATCTCTTCTACTCATTAAAAAAATGTCAATGCAAATGCACTTAAATTTGTTTTTTTTGCCATTTTCAGGCTTTACTAGACAGTATACAATGGAGTAGTGACAGGAAACCATGGAGGAGAGAGTGGGGAGAGACAGCTCTACCAACTGAGCTATATGGCACTATAAAATATACAAGAGATTTATAAAATAGAAGTGTTTCTTATATAATGTATGGGATTTTGGCAAAATGTTGTTAATACTTCATTGTTAGTTTGAAAATTATGAATAAATGATTGAAAATGTATAAAGAGAGAGTTGAGAGTTGCTCAAGAATTAGAATAGTAAATTAAAAAAGAAAATAACTTTCAGTTGCTCCCTATCTTTCAGGATGCACCACAGCTGTCCCTCCTGAATCTTGAAACACAACCCTCTCTCTTTATCTGGGCTTGGAACAGGCACATATCGAGGCTGAAGTTTTTGGCGGCCTTGGTGGAATTAAACCTATGACCTCAGACAGCAAAGGCGAGGGAACTAACCACTTCACTAACAGGGACCCATTTGGCAATAGGTAACTAAATTGTGTGGGTGTGTGGGTTATACAGTTTGATTACAATTACAGTCGCATTGTAACATTGTGAACATCAATTGGACTTTCAAGTAAAACTTTCAGAGGACATTCTTGGCTGCACAACCAATGACAAGCATGGGACATCTGCCCATGCCAAATGTAAAAAAACAACAACAAAAAAAACCAACAACACCTATACGAATATATGTTTTAGACCAGAAAGTTTTAGCTGTTATTCTGAAATCTTGTTTAATACTGAATAACCTCTTGAACTGTTTTGTAATTTAAACCTCCTGCATGTCTGACTCAGGGAAATTCTAGTAACACCCATCGTGGTCTGGATTTTCATTCTTTTGTATAATAACGGCCGCAGGTTTCTCAGTGAAGCAGTGCCAAACCCATCTGTACCCCTTGACGCCCTTTTCCCTTTCATCCTTGTGTGTCTATAAGTTGTGCTTGGGAGGAAGTGACTGTGGGTCAGTGGTATGTCTGCAGAGTAAACAGTGGCTATAGGCTGGGCCAGGACTGGGCTTATCAGGTCGCTCCTGTCTGATTGACCCTCCACTCCCTCTTTGTTTAGACGTCCTGACTGGCGGGTCAGGCCTCCACATCCTCCTCCGCCTCAGCACCATTATTCCCACAATATCATGTTGTAAAAGTGAAAGGCCATGTTTTACTTCTTTACTTTAAGAGCAAACAGGCCCAAGAGAAACCAAACACTGCATAAAGGAGTGAGGGCTGCCACCGGAGGCAGCCCAGGTCATGATGCTTTTAGGACAGGCATGTGGATCTGCAGAGGGCAAACATAAAGGCATGTCCAGGGCTGTTGACAAATATTTACTGCTCGCTGGGACAACAGGAGGAATGCAGGGGGATGCCTGGTCTGCCTCAGTGTTTTTCAGCTCTTTCCCAGCTCCAGAGTGCGGTGGCTGAGGCCTGTCACTCTGGCAGATTAAAGCGCCCCTCACATTTTGTTTTCATTGAGGAGGGGTGCAGAATGTGTGTGATCTCTTGTCAGCCTCCTTCTCATCCATCTACGCTAGAATTTAAGGGGGCATGGGAGGTAAAAGGGGTTCAGGTGGGGGCAAGGGCCAGGGTTACTCATGGGGAAGAGTGGGGTCAAAGGTTAAGCTGGGTTTCCCTCAGTTTTTGACAAACACACACACACACACACACACACACACACACACACACACACACACACACACACACATAATAAAGTCTTGCGCTGACGTTTCGCTATCATCTGCAACACTGCAGTTCTTCATGCACAGCGTGTCCTGTTATTGAGTGCAGATGTGGGGCTGTAATGAGCTGTGGCTCTGGCATGACTACCCAGTGATGAATGGAGCCCTGCGCCGTGCCCGGACACAAGAAGAAAAAGAAGAAAACAACAGTGAAATAGATGAGCTGGAGCTGGAGGGGATGAGGCTGTGTGCTGACAGCTGACAGCTGATGAGTGTCAGGCGCTTCACAGGTGCACATCACCTGCAAATTCATTTCACCAATTCTGTAATACTTCAACATCTACTCTCATGCATAAGTGGGATTTGTAACCATTAAAAAAAAGAAAAGAAAAGGTTTTGTTAACAGTGGAAGACATCATAATCATGGACCTCAGAGATCTCCACTGTTGTTGTGGAGGCAGTCTCAAAATTCAGAGTTCGCATAGGCAACTTAAAAAAGTAATAGAAGGTGAGCAAAGGATACTCAGTGCACTATCCCCTGCATTTAGCTTTTGAACTACAGAGAGCAGCTTGAGGATGACTAAGATCAACAACTGCAGGACAGAAGCCGGAAGAACTCCTTCCTTATGGCCATTAATGTGTAATGAATCAGTCTATGCCAAATAAACTAAGAGACGTAACAACTGAATTTCCCCTTGGAGAATTGAATTGAATTTGAATTGAATCTCCTGTACAATCATGCTGTCTCCAACTGCAACTTTCCATAAAATCCAGAAATTCCCCAATAATTCCCCCAATCACATATGCAGTACATCACTCGCTTTGTGGAGTAAGACCTACATACATTACACATTTAGTTTGATAGATTGCATTCTAATGGCATAGAAATGCATCTATTGACTTTTACTCTAAATAGAAGCAGTGAACATTGACCGCAGCCATTTGGAGCATTTTTAGCTCTTGCCCAATAGGTTGCACAGTTCACAGATGACTTATCAGCAAGCCTGCCTTCTTTACTGTGATAAAATCAGCATAACACAATCTTTTCTTCGGTAAGATTTGTGAAAGAAAGCCCTCACTGGACACATGAGTCATAGATGTCTTCTTTTAAAATGAGGGGTCAGCAACGTTTTGTTGTTGCAGAATTTCCTCCTGAGATTGGAACTATTGAGTAACTATTGTGTAGGCATTTGAAAGTCTTTTCACTTCCCTAAGAGCTGCGGATGAGAAATCCCAAGATAGCACACATCATGCAGCAATACATCATGTGAGGCGATAGCATTTAGGAGGAACCTCAAGATCAAATTCACTTCCTCTTAGTGTGTCATTTGGAACAACTCAACACATAGCTGTGAATGAGTGGTAACATTCTGTTTAGTGTGGAGATGGCACTCAGACTTTGGACTGCTCAAACAGGACTTCAGCACTAAATCTCTTATCTTTGTCTGTTCCACTTTTTACCTCTCAGTCTGTCTGCACACAAAGACTCTGGCAGATTGATGCCTCTCTGGCCTACCATTTTATTCAATCAGTGTCCCATTTAAAAGTTCAATAGCCTATTTTTTTTATTTATTTATACCAGCTCCAGTGGCACCCCACCACCCAACAACAGCATAGCTTTTCCTATTTCTTTCCTCGTCTGGGGTGTGCAGTGATTTGCATATTTATTTGGCATAGGTTTTATGCTGGATGCCCTTCTTGACACAGTCCTTTCTATGTATCTGGGCATAGGACTGACACAAGAAATACAATGGCTTGTAACCCTTTATAGCCAGATAAAAACTTAATGGTTGACCACAACAAAATATGAATACATGACATCTTTATGCATTACCGTTGCATCCCATGATTATCACCATCTTATAAAATATTGCAAGAATGCTTTGTCAGTATTTTTACACATTTCAGTTCAGTTTCATTTTCTCTATGGATGTTTTTATCAGTTTGTTTGTGTAAGCAACATAGCTTCTTTCATAGTATTATTGGCAGCCATTAAGTCAATGTTAAGAGGTACTGTGGACAAACTAAGACCTTAATGATGTAGGTCGTAGACTTTTTTGTATGTAAACACACACACATATACATACACATGCAAATGATTCCTATCACAATATGCAATTAAGTGATTAAACTGTTTTCCTCAAATACAAGAAAAAAATGGCATTTTAGGCAAAAGGCAACAAAGATTCAGACTGACTACGCAGTTTGTATAAATGACCAGCTTTTAGAGTGGTGCGAGATAAGGTCGGTGTGTAAGACCATGACAGATAAATGGTGTGAAAAGGTGCTTAGTGAAATCAAACCCAGCTCTACATGGCTGATTTGCATAAATCAATAGTGTAATCAACAGTGTTATCGTGAACGCAGCATATTGCACACACCAGGGTTTTTTGTCCTATACTGACACGTGCACACAGTTTTGAGGTGAACTGTTTACACAGCATCATTTTGTGTCACACTACTTGCAGGAAAGAGAAGGAATTAAATCAGCCATCCATTCCAGAGAGTTACAGAAAAGATGTAACTGTGCCACAGCAGTGTAGAGGGCAACTGGGTGGCTTACGTGGTAGAGCAGTTCATCCACTCACCCTAAGGTTGGTGGTTTGATCCCCACAGTTCATAATGCCACTGTGTCCTTGGGCAAGTTAGAATGATAGGTGTAGTGTGTTTAGTGATGGTCAGAGGCTGCATACCACCATACCACCACCACTATCACATATAATAATAATAATAATAATAATAATAATAATAATAATAATAATAATAATAATAATAATAATAATAATTATTATTATTATTATTATTATTTGGCTTTGAGTCCAAAGAGAAGAGTCAGAATAAACAGTGTAAATAACAGGTTAACGTCCCTTTTTTTGATTTATTTATTGATTAAGTTACTTCAAATACACCACCAATGCAAAGTTGGGCCCCTTCTATTTGTATTAATTTTAGCATAGTTGGGTTGCACAGCATACTGTGGCTTTTTGCCCAGAGGTGGTTGGTGAGAGATGAGTAGAACATCCTACCACGCAGCATGCTTTGCACTTGTCTGGGTCTCTGTCCATGGTCCTGAAGCATTCATCTACACCCATAGATCTAGATCAGGTAGACTGCACTCACCACACACCCTATCAAGCTGAAACACTTGTTGTTATCAATGTACATGTCTGTAGGTTAATTTAAAGGTGCACTATGCAGGATTTCAAGGTACATTTCTATTGGCAAAAATATGGACCTATGACCAAATCCTCTTTTTGCAAATTCCAAACTGGCATGAGTTCTTAAAAAATCTTAAGCGACATGTAACATAATTGGGATTTTGGATCTGGGCTACAGATTAAATAGCATTCACTGTATGTAAACCAAGTGGGGAAAAAGATAAATACAGAAAGAAGTCATAGGTTTACAGTTGCATTCAGATTGTTTCACAGTAATGGGAACTGATGTATGAAATGACAGAATGGAAATAGGATTGGATGTGGATTCATTTTAAATAAATTATTATACTTTTTAAACTCAACATTAACTTTACGTACAAAAAAGTCAAAATCAACCTAACCCTTTAAATTTTTTCTTAAACTTCATCTCATGAGATCACAAAGAATTTAGTGTGCCCAGAACGCAATAACTGTATCAAACAGACATAAGTAAAACCAATGATTATACAACTGAAGTCCAAACTCAGTTCTACCTTTAAGTACAAAAAAGTACAAATCGATTGACGCCTTCCAATTTTTACCTTAACTTCATTGTTCTCTCATGAGATCACAAAGAAATCAGAGTGCCAAGAACTCAATGACCATCTCAAATGGATTGAGGTCAAATCAACATGTACAAAATGTCCTTTGGAAAGTTGAGTGATGTGCTGTAATAACGTGGTGATCAAAAGAAGAAGAAAAAATAACTTTAAGTTTTTAGTGAGGTGTCGGATCATTGTGTTCTGCCAAAACTAACTTTGACTTCCACAAGCGTTTAACCATTTCCCAGCCTGTTGTATGATACATGTATATTACTTGGCATGTGTGCATGACTAACATAAGAATATGTGCTGCCAGGATACACGTGGTGCTGCTAATAAGCCATTAAAGCGAGTAATTTCAGTACGCAGGCTTTTCACAGTTTTACGGAGTGCGGGCAGACGTCAGCATGTGGTGTGTTTGTCTTACTCACCTTGGGCCATACTTTTAAACCCTGGGATATCCCGCTGTGGGCTGCTGACCCTCCACACTAATAATGTCCACCTCATTTACATCTGAGACCAACAAAGACCCAGGTTACTTTTAAGACTTCTGGTCAGCCCCTGCTCATATAATATATAGGATTAGGAACTGGTGCAGAGAATTACAATGTCTGCTCTCTGTGGTCAACTGTTACAGGCAGCAATGAATCAAGCAGAGATCAAGGTTAGAAGATTGTCATTCAATTGTGTATTCAGCATTCTCTTTTTGTCTGTTCTCTTCAGAGGTCACTACAGCAAATCATCTGCCTCTGTCTAACCCTGTTCTTTGGATCATTTTCTCTTACACCAACTAACTTTATGTCAAGTATTTCACTACATCCATAAATCTCCTCTTTGGTCTTCCTCTAGGCCTCCTGCCTGGCAGCTCTAACCTCAGCATCTAACATGAGCTGTCCCTCTCATTTTAATTCTATCCATGCTAACCTTAACATCTGAAGTTCTGCTACTGCCAGCACTTTGCCTTTGTGCTGCCCTGCTGTTTTTTGTTAGCAACGACAGACAAAAATGTTATGGTCCAATTTTCATAAAACATTTAGAAAAAATCACAATGGGAGAAGAGTGGGGCACGAGTTAGTGCTCTTGTCTCCCAGCAAGGAGATTGTGGGTTTGATTCTCAGGCTGGCCGACTCTCACTCTCTCTAGGTAGAGTCTGCATGTCCTCCCTGTGTTACCGTGGGTTCTCTCCGGGTACTCCGGTTTCCTCCCAGCATCCAAAGACATGCATGTGTTAGGGGAACTGATGACTCTAAATTGCCCCCAGTAAATGAATGTGAGAAAGAACGCTTGTCTGTCCAGGAATAAGCAGAAGAAGATGAATGAATTAATAAAATAATGCACATCAGGAAAACAAACCAATTCTTGGGCTCTTCATTTATCTGGACTTGAAATTGGCACATGTAGCTGGAGTTTTTTGTGCCCTGTGGGAAAATAGAACCCTGAAAAAGTACAAAAAAATAAACATTTATATTCCAAAATTGAGGTTTACCATGTGGTCTGTATACCATATGGTAAACCTCAACTGTAGAAATGCCAATATTTAAAAAAAATACTTCCTAAAAAAAGTACATTTAAACATCCAGCAATTGCCATTAGAAAATGAAATTATCTACATCTGTCTAGAAATATTACGGGACTAAAGGATATTATTGTACCTGTGCAAAATAGAACATCAGGTACATACATACATCACCACCATATGAAAATTAAGTTTTTATTTATCCATCTTGAAAAATTTGATCCTTGAAGCTCCATGGCTTGATCCTACAGCTGCCCAAAGTAGACAAACGAAGACCTATTGGAAAGAATACACCATCATGTTGATATTTCAACATATATGTAATTTTGCCATTGCCAAATAGTGGCTTAAACTAGATGTCAACCCACAACTGCCATCAACTTTAGCTCTTTCTCCAAACCTCTCATTTCAATGTCCACATTACCAGATTAATGCAGCCCTGACCCTCCTCTCCGCAAGCTCCAGCCTGCTCGCCCAGTCACTCATTTACCAAATACATGATAAGCATTGTTGGCTGAGCTGATAACGCAAACACAAGAGGAGATCATTGACACTCGCTCAATATTATGAAACACCTATCCCTCCGTCTTTTCGTAGAAGTGAAAGTAGAGTTCATCAATTTTTATTCTGTACTTGCCAGATTCATTGGCTGTCTGCTGTCCTACCCATTTAATCCAGTAACCTTTATCATATAAAAGCTACCAGGAATTTTAGAGTTGATGACATAACATTTTGTAAATAATTTTGGGAGCTTATCTCAGTGGCACGAGGTACACGATCTGTACATCTGCCTGATAATCACAGGACATTTAGAAACAGACATTGACAGACAATCATTTGCAGTTAAATGTATGTACATATGTACAATGTAGGCTCTTTGGTCCTTTATGCTTTATCCTTTATTTTCTTAAAGACAATGGCAGGCAGCCATAAATTAAATCCTAGTCAGTGTCTAAACTTAGAATTAGTTGGTCATTATTTAAAATGATTGATTTTTGTGGAAAAGTGAAATCTACGAAAAAGATTATAACTTTAGCATTCAAAGTTCTAATGCCCAGTTTCTCATCAGAGCTGATGATTAACAGGGAACTTATAAGAACACAGAGAACATCTGAGCCACAGTTGACAATGTGGCCATAAACTCCACGAACTTGCTTTACCAGTAGCCACACTAGCTGACCAGGGCTGCCCCCTCCCACTGGACTTTACTCTGATCCAGTCAATTAGTGCTTCATTCACAAATCCACTTCATTGATAAAAGTGGACTATAATTGTTTTTGATGGGTGACTGTTAGTATCATTTCCACATAATGGGCTTGATACTTACTGGATGAGCATAGAATTTCAAGTTGGTGACGGGTGGCACTGGAAAAACCTATTAAGGATTACAGAACATTTTCTTGACCCATTCAGCGGAAAATGTGCTTAATAAATGTATCTTATAAGATTATTATTCATATTTTCTTCACACAAATTCTATAGAATTAGAATTAGCTGGGCAATACAAAAAGTAATTTTAAAAAGTACTTTGGATTCGAGTACACTGTAATCAAATTACAAATATGTAGAGTTTAGTTTACTTTAGTTTACTTTTTTTTTAGGTTTTTTTTTTTTTTTTTTTGCAATGCTTAACAACTGGCTCCAGCTAAGAGTACTTGGGGTACTCTATCCATACTTTGTTGATCTTAATCAAATTACAACTGTATTGAGTTTAGTTTTTATATTTATAAAGCTGACTGAAAATAAAACTTAAAACAGAACTTTCCTGTTGCTTCAGTGATATCTATTCTCTTTCTGAAATAGTCTGATGAAGTCTGTCACGTAGCAGACATGTAAGGCACAGGGAGACCTGCACATGACACACTTGCATGCATGCAGGCTCTTTCCTGTGAATCTAGCTTCTGAGCAGGGTGCAAAAAACTTTGCTTAGTGCAGGTTGCCCTTGAACAGATAAATGTGTTTGGTTTACTGTGATTTTTGGACCGTAGTTGCAGATATGTCCTGGGAAAAAGATGTTCCTAAATCACGTGGATCAACAGACATTTCAACATGATGTCACTGGATTAGCATTTAACAGTATAATAAAAAATATTTAAAAGCACAAAGTAGACTTGAGTGAAGATGACTGCAGACATTAAAGTTCCAAAGTAAATTTCTGCAGTTTTCCTGCAGTTTTCAAAAGAAGCAGGATCTCTCTGTGACATTCACAGACCATGGATGCCCTCATTCTTTTACTGTAAATATTACAAAAATATTTGTTGATGAAGTCATCCTTTCCCCCAATAATACTTGAGGATATTTGTTCAGTGAATGGATCATGATATTATGAAGTCACACAGGATAGGACCTCAAACAGCTCACATGACATAATTGCTATCACCTACGTGATCCCCAGACATTCTTGAGGCTGGCCGCTGCAGAGCCAGAGACTATTATCATAAAGAGAAAAATAGTCTACACATGCACAAGAGAGTGGACTCCATCAGGAGATATGACAGAGTTTAGCAGCGCTGGTTCCTCAGGGCTGTCCTCTCTGCTGCCAAAGGCCTTTCATGCAGACTGTGTCTTACTTGGCTGCCTCTCTGGGGCTTTGTCTGGGTCTCAGTGACCCGGAGTGAGGCAGAGGGAGTTATGCACGCAGCTCTCACAAAGTAGGACTTCATTCTGCCTATACTGTAGTAAAATGCATTAAAGGCATTGGTTGGGTTTGGTGGTCTGCTGCCATCTACAGCTGATCATGTTCTGTCATGTTAAAGTGGCAATGACACTACATTTAGACAATAGTTATTCAGACTAATTATACTACTGTGCTGCATTTTATGTCTGTGTATCTTGAGGACTTTATGTCCTCACTAGAACAATTACGCCTACATGACTTGATTGAGACTGTACATACACTCCAGTGGTGGCTGCTGGTCTTTAATATAGGGGAAGCTCAAAACCTTTAATCCTGGGCTAACTTGCAGCTACTCTCCCTGCAATGTTGATATTGAATGAATGAATGACAAATAACCATACTCAAAAGTGCTATAACTGTTGTGTATTTAGTGTTTACCATGTACAAATGGTGAATTGAAGTAAATCACTTCGGGTTAAACTCCCCACAGCTCCTTCAGCACACGACTGTCTCCTCTGTTACTCCAATTCATCACATACTGAGAAGCTTGTGAACGCTGCTATAGGCGCTCACAGGACTGCCAGTCAAAATCTTCTGCCTGTTCTGCCAATCATCATCGATCAGCCAGCATCACAGTCTGTCCACTGCTCCATTCACTCCCAGAGACGCTGAGTGTCCAGGGGCGGGGCGATTTTGGCTTATTTATCCAATCAGCATCTTGCTATGAAAAAACTGTTTGTTTCCCTCCCATAGAGTTCCATTGAAGCTCGGCATCAATAGGGATTTATACAGCGTCTGAGCTCTGAAGTGAGAGGACGATCGCATCGGAGAATCAGACTAAACAGCTGATTATTGAACGACATACTCACAAAATTAAACGCATTCTAGTGCACTTTAAATGTAAGCTAATATCTAATTTTATGAAGTTCAGCAGTGCTTATTGGACCATCTATTTTATGAAATTGTAGGAGAAGCTCAGCTTCCCTTGTTGTCAATAAGTAATTGCCACTGATACACTCTAATACTTTACATAGCCTGGTGACCAGTACCACATGGATAACATGCTCTCTTTTGGCCATCTTCATGTGTGCCGCTCTTTAGAAACCATACCCTGACTTTTGACCTAAAGACAGCTAATACAATTTTATTGTCAGCTCTCAGTCATACTGCAGGATATAGCTCTCTATACCACTCTGATGAGTGCTTCTCTTTGACTAAATGCTGATATACAAGGATACTTTGGGGTGTTTGCTGCCAGTCTATAGTGACTGGTCAATAATGATTCATGGAAAGCTGCTGTCCAGCCGCCTGGCCAGAGGTCACACTGAAAGTGTTCAGTCTGAAGAAAATCTCTGTCATAGGTCAAATGATTCACAGCAGGGATGCCTTCTGATGAATGGCTTTACTCAGTCCTGACCTTACAAAAGCAGTTTCCTTCAGTGTTTTAATCCTCCTGACAGAAGAACTGAAACAAAGTTCCACTATGTCTGGAACAATGGTCACAAACACACAGCAGAAGGCATGTCTGTAATACGTCTTAAAGGTCACATGCAGGTTGCACTGAGCCGAGACCACAGTGTTAATGTTAGCACAGTTACTGTGCCTTTATATGTCGAGCAGATTTATTAGGCCAGAAGAGAAGGCCATATGCCATAAAACGCTAAGCAGCATTAACTCTGTGAGAAAATGATGGAAAGTTGTGGTTTTAACTCAATTCTCTTCAGAAGGATTAGCCATCATTTCTGACAATTAAGATAATATTATACTAAACCAGCAAAATTGCAATATAATGTGAACACGTTCATAGGCAAATGTCAGGCAGCAGACCACAGGCTCTAAACCTCAACCACGGCTCGACAACAAAGACTAGCACAGCCCAAATGCAAAAAGTATTTTTTACATTATTCTTTTCATATATCATGCTATCTACATCATCAACTGTTCCATCTGACTTTAAAGCCATAAATACACACACTACACTGAATGTGAATATGTCACATTTTCATGGCTGATAAAATTAGCATACTAATGCCCATATGATGACGGAACAAGTGAAATCATCATTCCAGAAAACCCAAAATGGTCCACCTCAAGGCCATTGTAGAAGAGTGGAATTATAGCTGCAGAAAGTCACCACTCGGTCTTATCCTCATTTGACAGAGTGAAATAACAATAACATTGGCCACAAGGCCGCAGCAGATGGGCTACTGTGGCTCCATGTGCCACTCTTCATTTTACAGTAGCGCCACTGGAACACATCTGACTCTTCTCTATCACAACCTGGCAGCCAGCGGTGGAGCTCATGGCCTAAAATAACAACCTGCACTGCACCAATATCCATCAAAAAATGACTCAATGTTCCTCACTATTTCCATTCAACTAGAAATAAAAAACCTTTGAGAAAATGCAAAACTGGTCTTCTACCACAGAAAGCCACATGCTGTAGAAGTACTTAAAATTAAGTGTGGATGGTGGCAACAAGTGGTGACCTAACATCATGACATCATTGTATTTTGACAGTTGCCCCATTTAATGTGGAAACGATTAAAGAGGAAGACAAAGAGGGATTTCACCCATTACCCATTAAAGTTAACCACCAAATTACATGGGATTTTATAGGCCATAAATAAGAAAATGCTGCTGGATATTGCCCTCCTCGAGCCACTGTTGAACCTCCCCTGAGAGTGAGCACTGCCAAGCTCAGGGGGAGAGGCTCACAGGGCTTAATGCTGTAGACTGGCCACACATACTAAAGGCACAGTGGTACACTCTGGGTCGGGTTGGTTGATAACCCCTGTGGAGTCTGCCTGTAGTATACTAGACTTGGTCTTGTCTTGGGCATCACATTTTATCTGTATCTCCCTTTACCAAACGCCAACCTTCATATGTTTGGTCTCTATATGCGGACTGGGACTGTGAGGATAATTCCTAGGATATATCTCAGTGTATCAAAGACTAGTTTTATGTTTGACTCTGTAAAATGGTCTAGTTGGTCTTGTTTGAGTACACTCTAGTCGGTCTGGGTCAATGCAATCTTGACTACAACAGTAACATCTGCTGCAGTTCACTTTCTTAGTGAAGTGTCTGTAACAATTCCTATTCAAACCACCTTCCATTAAAACTATCCTGTGTCCAATCATGACAGTTTATATAGAATCAAACAGGCTTTATATAAGACTTTGAGGTCCTGAGGCTGTTTGGAGTCTGGAGATTCGCTAGCACATGCTATGTGCTAAGTGTACTTTGTTTCCAGTTTGTCAGGTGCAATAAACAAAGAGTGCCTCCAAACATAATCCTGGTTTTCTGTGGATTCTTCACTCACCAGACACAAATCAAACCAAATGCAGAAGTCTATCACTCATAGAATTACAGTTGTGAACTACAAAAGCTGTAAATTCAGAATGCTAATACAATTTTATTACAATTTAGAGACACACCTTTTCCAGTCACAAATTCTGCATGAATGTTTTTAATTCACAAAACATCAGCCATGATACAGCAACTCTATCTCAAATCTTAAGCAATTTTTGCTCATAAACAATAATTTGTGCGTTCACTCCAATCGTTGAATTGCATTGTTTAGCCACACTTTCAAGGATTCTGCTACATGTAATTAGAAATCTTTGCACCACTTCTTAAGAAAAAGCTTTTATAAGCATGCTGTACCCAACCCAATACCATACCACTTCTTGGAAAACAGTACAGAGCTCTTGGACACTGGATATTGTAAGGACACACAGCCATTAAATCCAACAAATTGAACTAAATATATGACATATCACTTTACAGTCCTCTCTAAGCCAGCTACTGATGGGCCGGATCATGTCAGCTGCCGACTGTGGAGAGCAGTGATTCCTGGAAAGCACTGGGCCACCTCTTTACAGTTTATTATGTCAAACAGCTCACTCTCATCATCCACATGGCCATCACAGCCAACCATCTCTCCCCATCTCTCCACACTTTCACCATTGCTCCACTCATCTGGGCCATTTGGTTGCAATTTACTACCAAAAGAAAGTTTACAGCAAATTGTTCCTTCCTGTCCTTTTTTTCCCTCTGTATTCTCTTCCGTTTCTGATCTGTATTATGGCATTTTATTGTGTTTTGTTTGTTTCCCTCGTAACTGCTTTCATCTCACAGTCTGTCTGGCCTCATATCATTTTTTAAAGTGGACCCAAATGCTTTCCCTGGCACTTGCCCGGACGCGCTTCCAGTAAGTCTGAGCCATAAATCGAATATTTGAACAAAAAGATAAATAAATACATGTGTAAATAGCCTCTTGGAAATGCTAACTTACTAACTTCTGTGTATAATTAAGCTGCTGTCTGTGTTTGGATGTGTAGAACAGAGACTAAAAGGAAAGGGGAGATGGTAACAATTGTGAGTATCCATTAGTGGGCAAATGACTAAATGCTAATTTTAAGAATGTGTTAAACGTTCCTGCTGGGGTTGGAAGTGACTGAGACTTCCTGCGGTGATTGTAAAAGGATCAGAATGCCCGTAGCTTTTGGCACCATGTTGACCAATGAGAACATCTCTAAATGTTAGTATTTATCTCAAGCCTAAGTGTAAAATTGTGATTCATTTCTGTCTGTCTCGTAAATGTATCAGCTACTGATCATTGTTTTGACTGTGACATGTGTAAAATTCTTCTCCATACACTCTAGTGATATTGTCTCAGTCTAAATCAATAGTACCATGCAAGTTGTATTTGTACATGGACACACAGCTTTCAAGCATAACATTATGACCACCTTTCTTATTGGTGTTGTGCCTACCTGCCTAATATGCAGCAACAAACAACACACTGTATATTCTGACACCTGTCTATCAGAACCAGCAATAACTTATTCAGCAATTTGAGCTACAGTAGTTTGTCGCCAGTTCACCACTGTTTCATCCTTGGACCACTTTTGATTGATACTGACCACTGCAGACCAGGTACGCCCTACAAGAGCTATAGTTTTGGAGATGCTCTGACCCAGTCCTCCAGTCATCACATTTTTGTCCTTGTCAAACTATCTTAAATACTTACCCTTACCCATTTTGTCATCAGAGTTGATGTGTTAGAAACAGGGAAAATTCTAAAGATTGGTTGTGCTAGAAAAGTGTCAGAATACGCAGTTCATTGGAGTTTCTTGTTTTTGGGGCTGCTTATTAGGCAGGCACTCATAACAATATGATCACAAATAAGGTAGGTGGTCACAATAGACCTTTATGAGTTGTATTTGAAGCACAGCACTGTTTTTAGTCTAACCTGCCAGACCCATTCACTTTCTAAGCAAAGTGAAGTGAGTCTGGAACCCCTTCCATTCAGACCACATTCCACTTAGAGCAATCCTTTTGTCATCTTTATCTACCATAGTACAGGCTTTATTCAGTGCTTTGTTGCCTTGATTGGTTGTAGCTGTATGAGGCTTTCTTTTCTTTCTTTTAGGCTATTTTTTTCACTCCCTGGAAATCCAAGTTGAAGTGTTAGCATTTATCTTGAGCATCACGGTAATTGTGATTCAATCCTGTCTGGCTGTTATTCTAAATTAGCTGAAAGAAATACACAGTATAGTAAAAGAGTGAGCAAGGGTGATATAGTTGGAAGATGATTCAGAGAACCCAATACATTTCTGGAATCTGTAAATGTCTTGATTATGCACAGATGACAGGGCAGCCCCTCTGTTTTTCCTCTCTGGTATAACTTGTGCATCCTTACGCTGGTGTGAGCAGTGAGTTGGCAGATCGGTCGTGTTTATGTGTGGGTATTGTGTCTGCACTGAGTGGTCATTGTATTCCAGACATGTGGTATATTGACTGCTGAGTGATTCACTCCTACCAGCGTCTGTTGTCTACGTCTGCAGTCTCTGAGAGGTTGATTAACACAACATCACTGACCCAACCGGAACTGACCGGACCCGACCGGATCTAACCACACCTCTGTGAAAACACACTCAACAAAACAAGAGCAAAACCAAGGAAAGAACCCCTTCTACAAATAGAACACATCATAACAGGGCAAAAATATTTTTATTGGTGTGATTTGTGGGAAGACTAGTTTTACTATTGTTTTTGCTGCCCCTGGTTGAAGCAGAGTCATCACAATGTAATAAATGTTTTTTTCATGTTTTCTTTATTGTGCAACACTCGTGAAAGTTGGGCTGCCAGTGTCAACTTCCCCAAATGCCCTTCCTTCAGGCAATTCAGGCTTCTGCTCTTATGAAATTGTTATGAAATTGGTATCCTTTTCTACAAAAAGAACCTAAGAATCTTGGTGTTGTTATTGTCAAAATGCTATGATGAAAGCCTTCCACTTTTGGAAAGCCTTTTCTACAGTGTATACATTTAATTCAGCCAAAGAGGGTCACAAGGCAGTGATCACTGTATGCCTGTTCTAAGCCCAGATAAAGAAGGAGGTGGTTCAATTAGGGCATCTGGTGTGAACACCAAAAGTATATGCAAATTACTGCAAGCTAGGAGGCAAATGATTGGCTGTGGCGACTATGTTAGAGCTGAGCAGAATGAAAAGAAGTAACTTCTATAAATTGATTGGTCCTTTTCAAAAAGATTTTCTCTGTATGTTCATGCTTTACACTCTAAATTCCAGTTGTGCAGGACACATAATCCACTCCTGTTACGTTTTTATTATAAAAAATCTCCAGCAAGAATCTAGGTTCAGTAGCAGCTTAACACTAATCCACAGTGTCAGAATGAAATATCTAGTGTGAATATGAACTGTATTCCTGAAAATAGAATAGACATTTACACAGGTGAAAGTAAAGATTATGCTGATGATAGCAATTTAAACACACAATTGCGTCACTCAGGTTTAGTCACTATTGAAGTTACAGTTTTTAGTTTCAACCGAGAGAGCTGACCTGAAAAAGCCTTGATGGTTTCTCAGTTCACAACGTAGACAGGCCTCAGATCACAGATAGGCTTTAAAAAGGTAATATGAGGCAAAGGTGGTGTGGTTAATGATAGGGGTTACTTAAGGTTTTAATGCATACACAAAGAACCATTACGCAGACACTACGAGCCTCTATGCCTTTGCTCACCTTGAGTTACAGGTCATTTTTATTTTTTGTACTCCAGTTTAGCCACCTGTGACCCCTAACAGAAGAAAAGAAAGAACTGAATTTTTAATTGGATTTTAATTTATTTTGCCAATAGGTAAATCAGCTTTTGATATTTGATAGATCCCTGTCAATGCATAAAACCAAAGTCTTAGCTACAACCTGAATTCCAGAAATGTTGGGACTTTTTTATTTTATTTTTTTATAAAATGAAAACTACAACACTTTCAAATCACAATATTTTAGTCACAATAGAACTTAGATAACATAACAAGGTTTATACTGAGAAAATTTACACTTGCACAAAATGAGCTCATTTCACATTTGATGCCTGCTACAAGTCTCAAAATAGTTGGGACCGGGGCAAGAAATGGTTGAAAAAAAAAGATTCAGTTGGGAGAACATATAGCATTATGTTAACTGATTTCAGGTCTGTAACATAATCAGCCATAAAAGGGATGTCTTACAGAGGCAAAGTCTCTAAGGAGTAAGGATGGGTAAAGGCTCTCCAATCTGTGAAAAAGTGCATAAAAAAGATTGTGAAATGCTTAAAAAAAAAAAAAAAAAAAAGGTTCCTCAACATCAAATTGCAAAGGCTTTGCAAATCTCATCATCTACAGAGAATAACATTGTCAAAAAATTCAGAGAAACTGGAGAAAACTCTGTAAGGGACAAGGCCGAAGACCTTTACTGGATGCCCGTGGTCTTCGGGCCCTCAGACTACACTGCATCACTCATCATCATGACTGTGTCAGTGACGTTATTAAACGGGCCCAGGAATACTTCCAGAAACCACTATGGGTAAACACAATCCCCCGGGCCATCTGCAGATGCCAACTAAAGCTCGATCATGCAAAAAGGTAGCCATAAGTGAACATGGTCCAGAAGCTCATTTAAAATGGACTGCTTCAAAGTGGGAAAGTGTTCTGCTCTCGGACAAGTCCAAATTTGAGATTTTTTTTGGCACTCACGGACGCCGTGTCCTCCAGGTTTAAGAGGAGGGAGGCCTTCCAGCGTGTCATCAGCATTCAGTTCAAAAGCCTGTGGCTCTGATGGTATGGGGGGCATAAGTATATACAGGATGGGCAGGTTGTATGTTTTGGAAAAAACTATAAATGCTGAAAGGTATATAAAGGTTTTAGGGCAACATAAGCTTTAGAATATAAATCAGGCAAGAATGGGACCGAATTCCAACACCCAAACTCCAGAAACTCTTAACCTCGATGCCCAGATGTTTTCAAACTGTTTTGAAAAGAAAAGGAGATGTTGCACCATGGTAAACATGCCCCTGTCCCAACTATTTTGAGACCCGCAGCAGGTATCAAATTTAAAATGAGCTTTTTTGTGGATATAAGTGTAAAATTTCTCCGTGTAAACATTTGTTATGTTATCTATGTCCTATTATGAATAACATATTGGCTTATGTGATTTTAAAGTCTTATAGTTTTCATTTTATTAAAATTCAAAAAAATGTCCCAGCATTTCTGGAATTTGTTTTGTGATTGTATACTATAAAATATACACAAAAACTCTACAAATTAAATTGGGGCTATAGTAAAAACACTAATTGGCTCATAACTTTTGACAAAGACAAGCCACAGTGGCCAGTGAGGGGAATAAAAGTAAATGTCAAGCCCTGTGTATATGTAATACATTCATTAGCATAATAATAGGTATAATATTTACTTGAATGTAAAGTAAACATATCAACTGGATGTTCTCTATAGGGCCTCATGGTGTTTTTGTTTTTTAAATTTAGTTATTTACCCCCTTTTTTATGTGTTATTTTGTACAGTAATTTGATATATTTGTTGTAAAAAAAAAAAAAAAAAAAGGAAAACTGGGGCACTATAGTCATTGCTCTAAACTTAATGTACTTGTCTCTCAATAAAAAATATTATACACTAAAAAAAGTATTGTTAAAAGTTAGACTAAATTTTGAGTCAATGTCAGCCAAATTTGAGTGGAAGTAAAGTGAAGCTCTAAACTTCAATTGCTGTATGTCAAAATTTATGAAAACAAAGAGTACCTAATCTATGTTTTTGTAGGGGACAAGGCTTTACAGTGGCAATGGCTCAGGACAGTCAGCTGCTGCCCTGAGTTCTGGGTGGGATCAGTCACAAGGCCACACAGATGCAGGTCCTTGAGAAGACTGTGGAAAAAGGCAGCAGTATTTATCCCACTTGCGGCTGATTTCGGGAGCAGAGAACAATGCTTTCTTTATGGGGCGGGTTTATCTCCCTTACTGGTCACACAGCCAATAATGGTCGCTGCCTTGTGATGGCTACTGCATAAATCAGTTTTGGCACACCCACACTTTGCAACATAAGCCCTTGTTTTACAGTCTTTGTGCTGGAGTGATACTAATAGAGTATTCCCTCAAAACACCAAAGAGGAGGAAAGACAAGAAGGCACAGCTATTAAAGAGAGAGCACAGTGTGTGCTTTTAGGAACAATTCATTCTAAAGCTCCTTTTGAACTTACCATAAATCGAGATTTTTAATGGACGTATTCATCAAAGAGGGTCTCATTACAAGAGGCCGATGAATGAGGCAGAATGAGGTGTTCTTCCAGATTACAACCCCTCAGATTGGTCTGTGAGGATTAAGGCCAGCACAATGGAGTACAATAGAGTCAGCCAGAGTGGGTGCTGCCAGAAAAGGCCCGATAAAAACAGCATGTTTTACAGACCAGCCGTAGAAAGCCTCTTTAAATCGAAGCAGAATTTTACTGTCTGATATGTGAACAGAGATATTTAAGTTGGCTAAGAAGATTACGCTTCTAAGTACCTCAGTCAACATTCAGACATTTTTTCCTCCTTGGGCTTTCAGTACCTACTCACATAATAGCAGTTGATTAAAGCACATTTATCAGATTCATTCACAGAAATACAGATTGTGTGCATGCTTGTCTGTGCACACACAACACAGAAGCCTCCTTGATGCCGCTCAAACCCCTTATTAAAGCTGGAAAAAGACAGGCAAAGTTAGGAGACAGGCCGCACTTTGTTAAGCTGCCGAGTTAAGTTATTGGATCAGTCTTAACTGTCTTTTCAGTGAGATTTATCATAAAGGCATAATGTCATAACCATATCATCATCACAATGGCTCCTCAACCACAATTAAAGCACATTTGGAGCACAGGGATCTTTGAAGTCCCAGACGAAGAACGCAAACAATGAAACATTATGGTGTTGCTGGTGAGACGACAGAACAAATGCTGGAGAGTAGACAACAATGAAAAGACCGAGTGATGCGCAGTATGAATGGGTTGATACACACTAAAAGTGACCACAAGAACCTGAGGTGTGTTCCATGTGATAAATGTATGCACCTGTGGGCCAGCCAGTCACGTTTCTGATCGTTAGAGCTGTCTGCCCCTGACATCATGCACCAATTGTGTGTCAGATGAAATAGTTGTTGATGTCTTGGTGCTGCCATGCTATTGTATATTATCCTTAGATACACCAGTAAGCAAGACTATTTACTAACTTGTAGCGGAGATAAGCAGAACAGCGTTCATGTACTTGAACATGGACACCTCAAGTGCTAGACTAAGACTCTGTTGATACAAATGTCAGATGCAGCTGTTTCACCAGTAGGTTTATGGCCTTTGTGTCACTCCTTGCACTGTACTGACTTGTTCTTAGCCTGGCCTACCAGACAAACTCTTTTTTTTATTCTATACAAAGAAGTTAGTCTGGAACCTCTTCCCATAAGTTTAGTTTCTGAGGCTGAACAATGACAGGCGGAGTAATCAATCAGAGAAACAAAGGGCGGGACATAAGCTGCGCACCTTTGACCCAAACAAACATAGATTCTTGCATTTTTTTTTTCATAAAAGACCAGAATATGCCGTATTATGAGCAGCTCTGTACTTTTTTTTTAAACAGAACAGCAGCAGAAACCAGCTGTACAAATACTTGTGAAAAAAGTGTTGTTGTTTTTTTGCATTTGTTAATCATTGGATGTACATGGGACCTTACTGTTGTTAAAAAGGTAACAAGGTGAAGAAAAAAATTATGGAGGACTGGATGACAACAAGGACTTCAGCAGAACCATCAGGTGACGAAGGAAAGCACTAAACGCTGTTAATCAGCTCAAGTTATCAGAAAGTTATTAAATTAGCTTGGTAGCTAGCGTTGCCTTGGTTAGCTCTTCCGCTTTTGTAAGACATGCTTAAGATAAATGGCTGTGATTGGCCATTTCCAAATTGAACCAAAGAAATGCTCCACTTTGAGAGGGGAACCACACTGTCCTGCTTGCGAAAAGCAAGTAGGAGAATCTGGCTTGCCAGGCTAATTTGTTCTACTAGATATCGCTCAATATTATGTGATGACCAGGTGCAAGTGTTTGTCCATGGACACAGATTGTTTGCTTCTATTGCACTTTTTAAAAAAAAGTCCTTTCATCGCACTGTGTTGATACTCCACATGTCACTACTTGCTGTGTATTGGTTGACCAATATCACAGTTTTTAGTGTGCAGTGATATAAGTGCTTGTACACAGACCCTGTGTCCTGTACCTTTGATATGCTGGTACATTAAAGTATACTTTATTGTTCCTGTAGGGAAATTTGTTTTGTGCATTAGACCCATCCTTCAGTGCCGCTGGGGCAACCTGTCAAGAGCAGTGGAGACCCTACACTAGATCTAGAACCAGGATCCTGGTTTAGCCTATTGTGCATGTTTTAGGTACTTGCAAACTCCACACAGAAAGGATTCCGGGAAGGGCCTGGGATTCAAACCTGGGTCCTTTTTGCTGTGAGACAGCTGTGCTAACCACTTTGCAACTGTGCCACATTTATAACCTGTATTATACCTCTGAGCTGTTGGGCTAATGTTGCATTAACCTGCTCCTTCACTTACACCAAGACTATTTTTTTTCATTGTGCTGTTTCAACCCTCACATCTTCTCCTTTCAGCTGTTTCCTTTCAGGGGCCACCACAGCAAATCATCTGCCTCCATCTAACCCTATCCTCTGCATCCTCTTCTCTCATACCATATCAGACTTGTCCGCTTTCACTACATCTGTAAATATCCTCTTTGGTCTTCCTCTAGACCTTCTGCCTGGCAGCTCTAACTTCAGCATCCATCATACCATCTCAATTTAGCCTCTTCAAGTGTATCTCATAAACACTGAACATGAACTGTCCTTCTGATATACTCATTCCTAATCCTATCCATCCCTCCCAAAGAAAATCTTTTGTAGCTTTGGCTAAGTTTTATTATACTATAGAGTTTTATGTTATTAATTGTAGCAGTATATGGACCTCAGTTCTCAGAATGAAACTGGTATTGTTGGGTTTAGCTGTTCTAACCTCATGCAATGACTGACTCTGCCTCAGTTCTATGAGCAGTATTGTTATCGCAACCTGCTCCATTGAAACAACGGATTCCTTGTTTGGCTTTTTTGGCAAGCCTTGTTAACATACGCTCCCTTCTTTTGAAAATATGGCTGCGTATCCCTACTACAGACAGGAGAGGAGAGGGCGATCAGAGGGCGCATAATTGAAAACATTCAAAGGGCTACTATGTAAAGGTGCATCCTGTGTGTGTGTTTGAGGGTTTGAATTGTAAGAGACAAAGTCTGTCAGTGTGACATCTGAAATAATACTAGTATTGTTTCCTTGGCAGAAAGCAAGTATCAACTATCACTGCTGGGGATGCAAAGAAATGGCCTTGTTAATCCGGACTGACTGCACAAAACGCACTAGGTCAGTTTTACATCTAGAGAGAAAACTGTCACTGGGCTGAGAGAATTGTAGCCGCAGCAAAACCAAATCTTCCTGACATGAATGGAATCTCCCTTGTGGTCGGCCTTGTTTTGAGACAGGATCATTTTCTGAGAGCATCTCTAAAATAATTATCTGCGTGTGTGGGTGTTGTTTTGTTTTCTGAATGACCTTAGAATCTCTTCACTGGTGGGAAGAAGAAAACATTGTTCAGTTGTCAGTGTGTAACCCTCTGCACTATTTCTTGGATGGGACCCTGGGGCCTCTTGGAAATATTTAGCATTCAGAGAAAATGAATTTGATATCAAGAGCCCATTTTTAAGCAAGGTCTGAAAAAGGCTTCTGACATATAAGCCCCTAGAATGAAAAAATATCGGACTGGGAAGCAAGTTCAGATGTAAAAATGGTTTAGGTCTTTTTGGATGAATTCTATATTATGTGTATAACATTTGAAATAACAGAAGTTGATTGAGAGTTTGGGCTGTTATTTGGGGCTGTGCAGGCTCACTCATATGGTAGTGCTCCACGGGACACAGGCCAAACTCATTGCATATGTTGGAAGAGTATGACAGGCGTTCAGTCAGTTTGTATTTTTGAAGTCCACACACACTGAGAAACGGCCTTTGTATAAACAATATGTTTTTGGCAAGCATTCACACACATTCATGAATTATGAATGTCTGTGTTAGCGATTGCACAATATCATGAGATCGGACTTTCCTGTTAGGGTAAAGTGTCAAATGTGAAGGTTAAAGGAGTGGGTTAAAGGAGTGGGGCATGCAAAAATGGTTCCATAACATTCATTCACTGTCCTTGTTATTTGTTATCCATATTGGCTGCATATTAGACCACAATTAGTATTTTTTTTTACATAGAGGATATTCTGCTGGTGACCTCTGTCACCATAAACAATGTCTAAACATGAAGACCTGGAGGAAAACTAATGTATGTTGTTGTTTACATCATGTGGCCAACTCTGTGCAAAGTAAAGTGTTTAATTAATGAATTTAGATTAATACCTAGTCAGTGATTTATCCAATCAGAGAAAGAGCATGTTGTTTACATTAGTAATGGTCAGCTCTCAATACTGTCATACCATTGCTCAAACGGGCAGGGGTTTGGATGCAAACACATTGTCCTGAAGAAGGACAAAATGGTACATGAATGTTTGAAGTGCAAAAGACTAGTATTCTGCACATACAGTATGTTGCAGATACCTTTGAATATATTGCCGTATGGGTTATAACCTGCCACTACTGAAAAAATGAAGGCCCTTTCGTCTTTTCTTTATGTAGAATAACTAAAGGATTTATATGCATTTAAGATAAATGGTATCCTCAATGTTCCACTACACTAACAAGACAAATCTTTTATGATTAAAAGTGTTTAAAAAAATATATATAAATAAATAAGCCAAAACTGTCTGAGAGGCATGATCCAGTCCAGTCAGTAGTGTGTGTGTGTGTGTGTGTGTGTCTGTGTGTGTGTGTGTGTGTGTGTGTGTGTGTGTGTGTGTGTGTGTGTGTGTGTGTGTGTGTGTGTGCGTGCCCAGGCCGAAAAAACTTCCACAACTCCCGGGCTCACATCAAGACCACAGACAACACACTTCAGTAAACTTTCCCTCTATGACTACGCAACACATTTACAGGAATCTGGCAAGGCAAATTTGTCTTGATTTCGGAGTTTTCTCTCTGAATGGACATGTCTGCCTGCTTCTATAGTGTCTGTCTGCATCATTTGTGGCTTTGGGTTGTTTGTCTGTGAGTGGCTTTCCCTCTCTCATTGTTTCAGGCGGCTGCTAAGCACGCAGCCATGTAAGGTAATTCATGTGTTTTTCATGATCATTAATATCTCGAACATCTGTGCACATTTGTGGTCATTACTTGGCAATATCTCCAAAGTTTGTCGTGGAGCCTGCCACATGATCAAAAACATATTTGTGCCAACCTTATCTTAAGAGTTGCCTTTTATCCGCCATGGCGACTGCTGTTCTGGTATTTCTCTGTTTCGCATTCATTTTTTCCCCCTTTTTAACCACCTTCGTCTCAAGGATTTCCTTTATTATTTACTTGTTTTTGTAGCCTATCCCTAACTTTCATTGCTTATTCTTCTCCCCTGCTTTGATTTAGGATGCGCCAATTAGGTTGCTGAGGATCCTCCAGATCCTGCGGGGCATAGACCCATAGGAACATAGGTCTCTGCTTCTCCATGCTTCCGTATTGTGAGCCAGGGCTAATCGTTAGAGTGAGGCCTCAAAGAGAGAGGACAAAAGGTCGGGGTAGGTCACTTCAGCGTCCTAACATGAAAGGAGTTCCCAGTTTCAATGCGGATTAACTAAAAATTCCAATGACTGCCACACTATGGGACCTACCAGCATCTTATACATGTGAATTCCTTGCACATATAACAGAGGACCTCTCTTCTCACTTTTCTGATCTCATGTGATCATGGGGACAATCTCACATGCACGCTGACCAATACACAATGCCCGCCATCATTCAGCAGCGAAGTTTAAATGAGTTCAGTGTCGGCAACGCTAACGGTCAAACATTGACCCATGACCCCTTGGGTGCCTGTCATTGTGAATGTATGCGTGCAACTGAGTGTTTGCATATGTGCGTTTGTTTATTTGTGAGCGCGTGTGAGCGAATTAAAATGCTTGTGTGGCAACAGCCCGATGGAAGGTCCTCACGTCAGAGCTCATTTAAAGGTTAATGTGTCACTGAATGAACTGAATGTCTGTAGCTCCATGGTACTATGACGTGAAGATCCTCAGCAAAAGCTGAGGCAAGCTGTACCTCCGGAGGATAGGCCAGGGACACAAGTAAAAGTGGGATCAAGATTCAGGCTTTTGTTTCCTACTGGATAATTACTGTATGGGTAGGAACAAAGAAAATGAATGAAGGGATTGCTGAACTGTAGCCTTGTCCTCTCTTGTATATACAGAAGATGGAGGCCCCACGCGGACATGCCTTTGTGACCTTTAGGCTCAGAGGCAATTATTTCAGTTGTGTAAAAAAGCCCAGTAGTGGGGTGCCGCTTGACCGGCCATGGCACCCACTTCATGTCATGGGCAGTGCTTAATAGCTACATTCCTGGTTAGCACTAAGGCTTCATGCGGCAGTACATAGCGAGTCATTACGACAGGGATCTTATTATCTTTCACCTCGTAACGCTCCAAGATAGACTTCAAACACGTTCCTCGGACTCGATGGGTCGATCATGCAGAACCGAGCCCTATTCAGGTCCATTTCTTGAGCTCTAGTGTTTATGACATGCTTTTTTTTTCATTCCCGGTGTAAGGGAAGACTTTTTGCATACCAAAGAGTGCTGACTAATGACATACACCCAGAATCAAAGAGGAAAAGTTGCAGCGTCATCTTTCCTTTTTCTTTTTGATTCGCAGTTCACTAGTGATAACGAATGAGAATTATGGATGCGTTCACTTTGATACACCAGAAAAACTTTGTATTCGAAACATATTTTTCATCTGATAAGATGTGATTTATATTTTAATTGCCTTTTACATCACTTTTGGCAGAATTGCATAATGAAAGATAAACCCAGTGGGACTCTAGATCATTCAGGATCTTGGAATTAAGAAAGAACTATGCAGCACACAGGTCAGCCTTCGTAAAAGTAATAGATTGTTTTCAACTACATTTCCATGAAAATTACAGTAAAATGTGGAAATTCCTTGCGAACACTGTTTGGCTAAAGTCTCTGGGGAGCTGTGTGCACGTTTGTTGCTGATTAATACTGCAAGCCTTTTCCAAAAAATGTCAGACGGAGAAAAAAGACAACACTAACTATCAAAAAGAAAACATTGACTTCCCAGCATCCTCTCTGTCACAGTGGTAAAATATCAGTGAATATAAAGTTTCAGTGGTCATTTACTGTCAGAAAAATAGAATGTCCCATACAGACTAAGCCAAATTCGAGGCATGTTGAAGGGAAATGCGTTCTGGGTGATCTAATGTTGGATGGGACTGACACTGTGCCCCTTTTGTGCACTCTTGTGGCCGTGTCGGGTGCAGAGAGGGAATGAGGCCCTGTCCATTCATGGCACAGAGGGTGAAGAGGAGGAGGGGGTGGAGCAATGATTATCGCCATTGTACATACAGCGTATGCTTGGAGTGATGTGCCATTACATACAGTAGCTTACACGCTGTGTTATTAGATGCTTAAGAGTAGCCATGGTACAATGCAGTTCCAGTCAGGTCTACCTTACCTACTGAACTTTGCCCTTCTGATCAGATGTGCAGAGTAATAGTCTGGGCAAACACTGAATTGCACAAATTTTAGAGGCACAATATGCATGAATATTGGAAGTAAAAAGTGGTCACCTGTAAAAAGTTTACCTAATTCACACTGAATCCATTGTGTGTTCGTTAGGTGTCCAGTATGACCTCCGCAACAAACAGATGCAGTGCAAGTCAATGCGTTGACACCGGCTGCTTTGTAGTAAGTCTCCGTGTCCGGTGCTCCGACAGAAATAGGAATAAAGTATATTTTTGTTGGATGACATAGCCCTTATGCATAAAGTTCAACAAAACATATTGAACCAGATAGGAAGTCACACCCGGGACCAGTAAAGAGGATCCGGGGAAGTTCAAAATAAAAACGCTTCTGCAGCTTCTCACTCACATTGCAATGTAAACATTACATCTTAACTAGGGACACGGGTCACAAACGAGACAGGACACCATTAAACATGAGTGAAAACAGTATTTATATACATAGTATCATTACCCAGGTTTGAAGTATATATTTCTGTGACTTTTGTGCTTCAGCCATGGTTAAATCTCCAAATAATCTCCAAATGAACAGGAAATTGTGGTCGGACAGGCAAGGCTTTTTAACATGCAGGTCACATGGTTGTTATCACATGAACTCCTAACTTCAGCTTAAAGTCACTACTCTCCCGTAAACTCATGGTCTCCCCAGCTGGCTCTGGTTGGAGAAGTGCTGCACATGCAACTGCAGTCGTGAATTGGAGTCCGTCAGAAAACTGTGTTAATCTGGCGTAACTCTTCACTTGTCAGTTGTAATTAGCTAAGAGCTAAACATCAGAAAATGTCATGCTGACAAAAATTGTAAATGTTAAAACTTGACCTCCAAAAGTTAGGACCTATATTTAAATTATACATATTTTTGTTTTTGTTTCAAGGGTACTGTGTGGCCTTGTTTGGCAGCTGTGTTTCCATAGTTCACACTTCTCCATTTTAAAGCATATATATATAACAGCTTCTGTAAAGAAAAGAAAAAGTGCAATAAATAAATAAATAAATTTATTAATTCATTCATTAATTCATTAATTAATTAAAATAAAGAGCATTCAGCAGTGAGGTTGTGGATTTGTTCTTCTGGCCAGTCACTCGCTGAGTGGACTCTGGCTATTTCCTACCATCCAGACATTGCCTGGAAAATCCAGACTGATATGTCTCTGTGTTATTTTACAGAGAAATATCAGTCTGGTCACCACGCCGTCCGCAGTGGTTTACTCAAATCCCAAGCGTACCGTGCATTTTGATTGGTTTATTTAAGTCACGTGTTCTTCGCGAGCAGCGTCACTCGTACGCGTCTCCTCGCCGACAACAATAAAGATGGCGCACTGAGGAGCCGAGAGTTTGTTTCATTCAGCGGTATGGTACGGTAATGTTGAAATAACTCCCTCGTTCCTCCCTCGTGGCTTCACTACTCCATTTGTTTACTTTCTTACTTTCTTGTCGCTTTGTTAACGTCACGTCCGCCATTTTCTGATTGGCTAACGCCGCTGTCCGTTAATTCGGGTTTGCTCCGCCCTAGAAATCGAATTGATTGTAAGGCGACCAGACTCATCCGCTGGTACAGCGGTGAGTCTGGAATTTCCAGGCAAATCCAGACATGCATGTTTGGATAAATTGATGAGTCCATATTGGCCCTTGTGAATAATGTAATAGTTAAAGGTTGTCTGTTTGTGCATGTCTCTGCATCAGCCCTGTGCCAGGCATACCCGCCAAAAGTCCATAGGCTCCAGCCATCCAAGACCCCTAACAGGAAGAAGCAACAGAAGATAAATGAATACAACAGGTTGATAAAAGTATTACCAATGCTAGTCATATCCATTTTTGAACCCTAAAACCTGAACGTAAAACATTAAAAACCCTTTATCCTCTATCAAAACCTAAATTGCATAACTCTTCGAGAGAACAAACATGACAATTTCAAATCACAAAGACAGGCCTATGCATATACAGTACAGAGCTCACACACACCAGCAGAGGACAAACAGCTTTTGTTTGAGTCAAACTGAGAGAGAGAGAGAGAGAGAGAGAGAGAGAGAGAGAGAGAGGCTTTATTGGAAAAAGGGCTGTGGTGTTTTCCTCTCCAAAATCACTGGGGCTCATTAGAGAAGACATTTGGGAGCTGGAAAGGAGCACATGACACATCGCACTTCAGACAGCTGACCTATTTACGGGGTGACTTGTAGCATATCTATAAAACACATTACAAGCCCGTCACCAGGGACCGCTCCATACAATTTAGGGAAAATATGAACTAATCATCTTCTGAGGTTACATCCAAAACAGGGAGGAGGGATGATTTGGCTGTCAAAGAGAGAATAACAGGAGCACCGTTTACACACATCAAACATGTCTCAAATCTGAGTGGCACACACATTCACACTATTCACACACTGCCATTGTGCTGTGTATGCTCACTGTCTTGACTGTTTGATCCTGAAAATACATATACTTTATGTGTGTGAGTCTGCGGGCTCCACACCGCAGTCCCCACTGATGGCTTCCATGTGTTGCTTTTCAGTTTAGAAATGTACCTTTTCCATGGTAGAGGAAGGGCACCCCGACACAGTGGCATCCCCCAAAATGTCTCCTTCTGTGAAAAAGCCACTATAGAAAAAGAAAGCATAAACCATTGAGTTAGATGAGGTCATACGTTTTTACTATGGGTTTCCCCAGTGGGAAACACAATCTCGCGGTGGATCATAAAAGACTTTGTGCAGTCATTCAGCACTGTTATGTCCCAAATGTTCCCTTGTCTTGTCACTGGCCAGACTCTAACAAAAACATTTTAAAGTAGTCCTAAAATCCACATTCAAGAGCTACTGTTGTGGTATTTTTAAATAATAGTTATTAATGGGGTCAGTCAGTGAGCTTTGCAGAAGCATGTGCATCTCACTGCTGGTAATTTTTCCTTTCCTTAAAACATATTTACTAAAAACATCAAGAGAAATAATGGATCTTTTGTATAGGATATTTTACTGAAGAAATTGATATAAATCAGATTATGTCTCAGCTATGTCTCTCTGTGTGATGTGGCACTGTAGGACTCAAATACACGACAGCAGGAAAGTAATTAATATCTTTTATTGAGGAATAACTTGGGCGGAACAGCAGCAGAGACGTGGGTGATGTCACAGGTTAGAGAAGGTAGCGCACTGCACTGAAGATAAGTCCTGGCCGTGGAGAGGTGGGGCACCGAGCCAGAGACTGGTGCTAGCCACAGCAAGCCGAGTTGGACCTCTGGAGGTGGCATGAAGCTGCGCTCGGCTGAGACAGTCCTCTGGAGGCAGCGTGGAGCAGCGTCAGTCCTAGAGGGAGCTCAGAAGCCAGGTACTCACAGTCAAAAGGTCAGGACTGGCAGAGCTGAAGTATTGGGTCTGGCAGGAAACAGTAGAAGAGCTTTGGTGCCCTTACAATGAAGTGCTGAACAATCTGGCAAAAGTGAGCAGGGCTGAGGCTGCTCATATTCAGAAATGATTACCAATGAGCCTCAAGTGTGCAAGCAGGATTTGACTTGATGACAGATGCTGAAAAAAACCTGGACTGGAATGTGGACCATGACAGGGCGCCCCCTCAAGGGATGACACCAGAAGTCCCACCAGGCTGAGATGGGTGAGCGGTGTGGAAATCAGTGATGAGTTGGCAGTCTGAGATAAAACGTGCAGGGACCCAAGAGCACTCCTCAGGTCCATATCCCTCTCTGTCCACTAGATATTGTAGACCACAACACAACGTCAAGACTTAAGAAGTCAATGCACTGTGTATGCTGGAATTTCATTAGTGACATGGGAGGGGGTCTGGAGGTGGGGATCAGAGATTACTGTCGTGCAGGCTTCAGCTTTGAGACATGAAAAGTAGGGTGGACGCACATAGTTACAGGCAATTTCAGTTTCACCATCGAAGAATTAATGACCTTCTCCACTAGGAAGGGGCCAATAAAATGAGTAGAAGGATTTCCTCTGTCCACTTGTAAGAGTAAGTCCTTGGTGGAAAGCCACACCTCATCTCCTGGCTGATACTTAGGCATTTGAGAGCGCTGTCGGTATTGGTGGCATAAGGAGAAGATGCGCGTAGAAGAGCTGCCCAAGCTTTTCTCCAGGTTGCCTTACATCTCCAAATCAGGGCCTGGACCAAAGGAACAGTGGCCTCCTTCTCTTGGGTAGGGAAAAGGGGTGGCTGGTAACCATACAAACATTCAAATGGCGAGAGACCTGTGGCAGTACTAATGAGGGTGTTATTACGCATACATATTAGGCCCATAGCAGCTTGCGGGACCAGAAGGAGGGATTCTGTGATGAGATGCACCTCAAAGCCGTCTCCATCTCCTGGTTAAGCCTCTTTGTCTGACCATTTGATTGAGGATGCAAGCCAGACGAAAGGCTTACAGTAGGTCCAAGAAAGGAGCAAAACTCCTGCCAAAAAATATGGTCCCCTCTCTGACACCACACCAGAAGGTATTCCGTGGAGGTGGAAAACATGATCAAAAATGAATTCTGCAGTTTCTTTAGCCAATGGCAATTTCGGAAGGGCAAGGAAGTGGGCCAATTTGGAGAAACGGTCCACGACAGTAAGTATGACTAAGTTGCCATCTGATTCTGGAAGTCGAGTGACGAAGTCGAGAGATATATGTGACCATATGCAGTGTGGGACGGGAAGTGGATGCAGATAGCCAGCTGGGGCCTGGTGAGAGGGTTTCTGTTGACGAGAGACATGGCAGGGTGCACCAAAGGCACGGACATCCTCCTCCCGGGTAGGCCACCACAACCACTGGACAAGAAAGGCAAGGGTTTGATGAATGCCAGGATGACAGGTCAGCGGAGAGTAATGGGCTCACTGGAGAACCTTCGGATCGCAGGCTTGCAGGAACAAACAGCCTCCTGTCTGGACAGGTTGATTCACCAGAGCATCCTTTACTTTATTTTCAACCTCCCAGTGTATCACAGCAACAATATGGGAAGCAGGCAGGATTGGAACTGGATCTGTGGGGAGTTCTTCTTCCTCTTGAAATTGTTCGGGAGAGGGCATCTGGCTTTATATTTCTGGATCCTGGGCAGTTAAATTGGCCCATCATGCCTGGCAGGAATTGAGTCTTTTGGCAGTTTGGATATACTCCAGGTTTTTATCATGAGTTAGTTTTTCTCCATGGGGGACAGCCATCGTGAGATAAAGGCACATGGGTGAAGCTTGTGATCATCAGGGGATCTCTGAGACAATACTGATCCTACCCCGTCTGAAGCATCCACATCTACAACAAACTGAAATGAAGAATCTGGCAAGGTGAAGGCTGGAGCTGAGGTGAAGCAGTTCTTGAGATTGGTGAAGGCAGCTTCACTATCAACAGACCACTTGAAGGGAACCTTGGAAAAGGTGAGAGCTGTTAGGGGGGCAGCAAGGGAGTTGTTGCCTCGAATGAAGTGGCGATAGAAGTTAGCGAACCCCAGAAATCTCTGCAGCTGCTTGCAGGTTGTCGGGAACTGGTCAGTCTTGAACAGCTGCTACCTAATCATATCCCTGAGGACATCATTAATCAGTGGCTGGGACACAGCTGGGGTGTTTGTAAGGCCAAAGGGCATAACTAGATACTCGTAATGTCCACTTGGGGTGTTGAAAACCCTCTTCCATTCATCATATTCTCTGATCCACACCAGATCTCATGATGATTATCAGAGATCAAAAGATGAACTGGTGAGGTCTGATGTGTAACTGTGCCCAAAAGATGTCCTTTGAGAGCTTGCGCAGGAATGGGTCATGACAGGGACTCATGGGTGAGACCTAGTTGTTTTGCTAGATCAGAATCCAAAAAACTTGCATCAGCTCCGGAATCAATTAAAGCTGAGATGACACATGGAATCTCAGGGAGGAGAAGTTTGACGTGAGTGAGAGCCCGACCCTGGGAGGTTCCCCTGGTATGGGTAACCAGTACCCTCCCAGCTCCGGCTGAGCCAGGGTTTTTAACAGTTTGAGAGAAAGTGTTCAGGTTTTCCACAGTAGAGACACAGGTCCTGCCTACGACGGCAGAGTTTCTCCTCTAGAGTCAGGTAGGCACGGCCAATCTGCATAGGCTCAGGAGACTCTAGAAGCACACTTGCAGGGGCTGACGGGTGTGCTTTGAAGGTGTTGCATGAGCCACTTGTCCAGAAGACCTCTCCTGGTGGCAAGCAGGAATCCTCTGGTCCACAAATGGCTAGCTTAATTAATAAATCAATTCCCAGAAGATAAGTCTCTAGAGGCTAGATCATCCTTCATATATTCTGCAAGTGAAGACATGGCGTAGGGCTGGAATGTTGAAGCCACTCCGGCTGGCCATGGTTCGGAAATCAAAAGAATAGTCTGCTACAGCTCAGGACCCCTGATGCAGCTGACCCAGTCTGTGGGCTGCATCAGAGTCTGTATTCTCCAGGTTGAACACCTTGCATAGCTCTGCGGAGAAGGCTTGAAACGAGTCAGAAGCTGGAGACCTCCGCTCCCACACTGCTGTTTTCTAAAGGCATGCTCGTCCAGTCAGATGATTAACAGCAAACACGACCTTAGCAATTTTTGAGGAAAAGGTGCTGGGCTGAAGAGCAAGAGAATGGAATGGGGGTTGCAGGCACCTGGTTCTCCTCTGTAACGCTATGGGCCTCCCACTCAGGGCTCCAAGTGAGGCTGTGCTGAATAGGGTTCAACAGCTGGAGTGAGAGCAGGGTGCTGTAAAGGAGCTTGGTTCTCAATTGTTGTCAGGGTCCTCAGGTGGTTGGTCAGGAGCTGAATCTGGGCTGCCATAGCGTTGAGAGCCTGTTTCTGTTGAGCTGCTGCATGCCAGACGTCTGAAGAAACAGATGCCAACTGAGACTCATGCCGCTGGAGTGAGTCTTCAAATACAGAGAAACAGTCCATGGTACATCCTGCTTCTGCTGAGTCCATGTTGGCCAGATTGTTCTGTGATGTGCAGAGGAGAGGCAGGGCGCTGAGCCGGAGACTGGAGCTGGCCATGGAGAGGCGGGGCATGGAACTGGAAACTGAAACTGGACAAGCAGAGGCTGCGTGGAGCCACAGCAGCTGAGTTGGACCTCTCGAGGCGGCGTGGAGCCGAGCCGGGCTGAGACAAACTTATGGATGAGGCATGAAGTAGCGCCAGGCCAAGACAGACCTCTGGAAGCACCGTTGGGCTGAGATGGTCCCCTGGAAGCAGCGTCGAGCAGCACCAGACTGAGACGGTCCTCTGGAGGCAGCGTGGAACAGCACCGTGCCGAGACGGACCTCAGGAGGAAGCATGAATCAGTGCTGGCCCAAGCTAGAAACTAGAGGTAGTGTTGAGCAGACCAGAGCAGGAAAAGCAGATAGGAACTGGATCCCTAGACAAGAGTCCAGCGATGAGCTGAACACAGGTAAGTACTCAGAGGAAAAAGGTCAAGACTGGCAAAGCTGAAGTATCGGGTCTGGCAGGAAACAGTTACAGCAGATGCTTGCTATCTCACCACTACTACAATATTGTTTTCCGCTTAGCTGTCTCGTTTATGCACAGTCCATTTTGCTTCTGTCACTACCTCACATAGGACAAAGACATGATCACAGAATGAGCAAAGCTTTAAGCAAAACAGCAATATCCTGCATCAGACAGTAAACATAGCTTTAAAAAAAATATTTTACAGCCTAAACTCAAAGTCTTATAACAGCAAATCTGCTGACTCCTAGCGTGCAGTGATTTGCATCTTGATTTGGCCTTACTGTTTACCGCTGGATGCTCTTCCTGGCAGTGTAAACTCAAATTTTGCCATGCATTTTGACAACTTTGAAACTAACTCATATTGGAGCAGCTCTAGACTGAATGAAGTTGCAGCAGAAATATGGCAGTCTAGTTGAACTGAACAGGTGTGCAAATTCTGCATTAAAGACCATGTATGCAGTTTTTAGGGTGTTACCAATAACGGTTATGCATGTTCAACAATAATCCCTAATCCAAACAGACCAGTTTGTTTTTTTTAATACCACTATTGCTTTAATCTCTGTGTTCCCACAACCTGGAGAGCGAGCACTACATGTTCCTATCTTTCCCCGTATTAGCCGGAGCAACTTCCCTTCCTGTCTCGTTCCCACCTCTCGGCCCGGTCCAGTTGTGTTTTGAAAGGGTGGTTATATTGGCTGTTATTGTATGATTTCACATGAAGCTCTCCTCCCAGGGCCCTTTGAAGCGAGGAAGAGCTGAGCGAGGAGGAGTGATCCCTGCTGTAAGCTCCCCTTGCCTGGGCAAGACCTGAGTCAATCCACACCACTGGGATGCGTCCACATTCTTCCTGCTTCTTCATGCAACTGGAACAAATTTATGTCAGCTCAACAGATTTCCAGGGCACTTCGGAGGCGGTGCACTAGGCCCTCTAGCCCCCGTTTTCAAGTTTGACCTCGGGGGTATTTATGTGGGGTTGAGGCCTGCAAAAACAAACAGTAAGGACAGAGGAGCTAAGTCTTGTGAAGCGGGAAGGGAGGGGGAGATTTTAGGGCTAGAGGAAAACAACAATTACCCAAAAGCGTTATGGACATTAAGTGCTGAATGAGAGCTGTCCAGAGGTGGTGCTCATTGGATAAATAAGCAAAGTGAGAATCTATCTGAACGCCGATGAAAGGGAAGAACAGAAAATCATAAATGTTATCTGATTCGGCTCTGACCTCCTTTGTCAAAGTGCCACCACTGCATTCAAGGTGTTAGGTTTCCATCAGTTAAGCTTTCTCTCTCTTTAATTGCAGCCTAGAACGTCTTCAACCCCAATTCCCCCAAATTTGGGATGCCTTGCAAAATAGTAATATAAACTGAATGTAATGATCTGCAAATCTCCAGAAAAGACAGGAGTGTTTCTGAATCATTTTCACATTTCAGTACAGTGCTTGTGGTCCCGAAGATCAGGAGCATCCAAAAGGTTGTTCGCAGGAGTAGCTTTATGGGTTAAATAATATTTTAAAAAGAAAAAAACTGAACATATAATCCACAAATGTTGAACCTGAGCTCTCTGATTTTTTTGTATGGGATTGGGTCCAGAAACTCACGTATATTAAACTGCTGTCTACTGACAGTTATCATGCCAGTGTGATTGAATATTGTCACAATTTTTGATGCTATAGAGAAAACATAATTTCAGCTGACAAAGGAAATGTTGAACTTTGAGCCAGTTTTCATGTCGATAGGTCCAATAATTGCAGATAAGTTAACCATAAACCATGCCAAACATCTGCAATTTGAATCTGTAACAGCAGATTCTACCACAGAGTTTTAGCCGGTCCCTCTCAATCTCACACCCTGTATGTTATGACATCACCTATATCCAAACTGGAACACCACAAGTGTTTAACCTGATCAATTTTTTTAGCAGTTGGGTCCACAACTTCTTTATATTTATCTGTTTAGTTTTATGTTTTACCTAATGAAAGAGACATAGGAGAACAAAGTGGTCCAACATTCCAAATTTGTGCATAAAATAATGCTAGCTACCGCGTAACGCCCTAGTATGGTAAAATTAAGGCAAGTTTAACCCTCTGGTATTGTTAGGTGCATTTTACATGCTTTTCAGTTTTCGCCTTTTGATAGATTTGCCTGTGTTTATGCGAATGCTATGATTTTTGGTGAGATGGTGGTTTTTTATGTGATCTTGTTTTTTCCCGCTCAGCTTCCACAGAAAGTAAACAATACGCTGTATACAAAAAAACACTCACGTTCAGACTGTTAAGCGTGTAAAATGCACAGTTCATTTTGTTGCTATAAAAAATGTTAGAAATTATTTTTATATTCTACTTTTATTGATATATTCTTGTTCTCCCACATCTCTGCTAACTATTGATACCAAACATTCATTATTTTAAAATAATTTTAACCCCTTAAATGCCAGGTTTTTGTGATTACACCCCCCCCCACCACCACACACACACACACACACACACACAAAGAGTTATTTTAAATTAAAATCACTTAGCGTTATCAACGTGAGTATACATACATACATAAAACCAAAAAATTTATAAAAATCAAAGTTGCTGCTAATTGTTGTCCTACCCCTGGCTCTAAAAATGCATCACAAAAAGATCCATTAATCATTTATTAATTTGGAAATAACTAATAACTAATAACTAATGGGTGTTTTTTCACCCAAAAACAGGGTGGTATTATCACAAAAACCTGGCATTGAAGGTGTTAAAATAATTAAAAAACAAACATGAATATTTGGTATCAATTGTTAAGTCAGAGGTATGAAAAATTGAGAATCACTGCCATTTTTTAAAGCAAGAAAATGAAGTGCTCATTTTACATGCTTAACGATATGAACGTGATTATTTTAAAAAGATGCCAGAGGGTTACTTCAGCAACTGTATTGTAAACATAAATCTGTCAGTGTAAATTTGTCCAGGCTTGACTGAATCATTGCTCGGCCATAACAGGCTCCTGACACACAGCGTTAGCACAGCTTATGTAGACAGTGGCATTACCTCGGCTGTATAAACTCACTATACTCCTAAGACCAACTCTAGGTAAAAGTCAGGCCATAATCAAAACTTTTCTGAGTGGGTTTTATGGAACAGCCCTCACATAGCAGAATATATAAGACAACAATCCATTTAATTTTTGAATGTAACATTATTTTGCATGTCACAACACTGGTAAAGACTAGTAGTATAAGTATATTAGACATTGCTTGTTTGCTTGAAGATTGCAGATATATGCAAATAATCCATCAATAAAACATTGAATGTATGAAAAAGTTGTGTTTCCAAGCAGCCACATCAGACCCCACTATGACGCGAGCAGACCAGCTGTCTCTACAGTATATAGGCCTATAACATGTTATGGCATCAAGTTAAAATTATTTTCTAAGATGCTCCTTTTATACCCAGACATCTTACTGAAATGTTGCCAAATAACAATCAGTTGCTCCTCCAACTGCTTTTATTGTAAAACTTCCTTTTGCAGTCTTTTGTTGTCCCTGTCCCGACTTTTTTGGGACATGCTGCTGATGTCAAATTAAAGGAGCTATTATTTGTCATGAAATGGTAAAAATCTAAAGCACAATTTCTACTGTGAATAGAGGAAAACCATGAGCAAATCATTGGATCTGGTTTATTCTTACATATTTAGTGTCCCACGCACATCCTTATTGACGGCCTCTCGTTGTCAAAGGTGACCTGAAGTAGCCCAAAAACAACAGTGCAGGAATGGTTTATACAGGAGTGCAGTTGTGAGGAGATGGTGTCTGTTCAACATTGTGCAGCAGGATTGCAAAACACTTTGTTTACTCTACATTCGCCCACTCATCCTGGCTGTTTAACTCTTCTACTCTTTCGAGGATTTGGCTACAGGCTTTGTGGGCCTTCCAAGCTGTGAACACTTCAGTAACCTTTCACCTATCAGCTCCCATGGGATATAGATGTTTGTAACAAAAGCATCCATATGCATTATCTCATCCTTTGCTTCCATTTATGTGCACTCTTTCCAAGTGTATCCAATATCTGAGCTCATAGACTTCTGAATGAACCCGGAGTATACTCAATGACCTGTTTGTACCACATATGAAAGAGTGACGTAGACTGAATCCCATTGGGCATAGGAAACAATCAGACCAAAGCTGTGTTTTTGTTTGTCCTAATTAACACCACAGTTAATGGCTCCACAATGGATTGTTTGCTGTAAAAGACAAAAAAGTTGTTATCCACCTCTCTGTGCCCCATGACCTTTTAAACAAACAATGACAAACACTGTGGCACCCTTTAATCTGCAGACTAGAGCAAAATGCAATGAGACTTAACAAAGTCTAGACAATTTTGAATTCACTTTGTCATAAGCACTCACACACACACACACATGCACTTTTTTGTTTACTTCTGTGAACACAAACCAAGCCCTTGAGAATCCGGCTCCCCTCACTCTGCCTTCTGCTGGCCTTTGATGACATGCAAACAATTGTTATGCTTCTAGGAAGTGGGGGATATCAGTGCACACCAATTGGCCCTGCAAAGACACGCACAGTTAGACCGGCAAAGATGAGCCTTGACTGTGTGGCTGCTGTAATGCTGTGGCTCACTGGGTCACCAAGAGTTCCTAATGACCAAAACAAATACATGCTCTATCTCAGTGGGCTTTATGTGCCCGGTTTGCTGCTACTGATTTCATTCTTCCCATTCGTGCCATCCCAAGCGCCAATGTTGATAGGGGGATAGGGGATGTTTACAAGCAATTACCAGCAATAATGATGATCAAGCCTGCTCCATTTGCTTGAAACATTTTTACAGTGTTGCCTCTGGCACCCAGGCATGACACAGCTCCTGTCACAGAAGGCTGGCCTTCAAAAAGCCCTGTGTGTATGTAATGTGTATGTATTTTGTACTTCCCAGTATCAGGTTTTGGACCCTGATTTTTTTTTTTTTTTTTTTTTTTTTTTTTGCCTAATAGTCCTACAAGAAATGAATAGCAAAAGCCTTATTTTATAATTGACATAGCAAAGACCATAATGTTATTATTACATAATAAATTAAGTGACAGTATACTATATAGTATATTTGTCAACTTCCAAACTTTCAAACACATTCAGCTTGTTTCAACAGAATACACCAGAACAGGTCTGTTTTGTAGGCAGGGTCACTCATAAAATGCAATTCAGTGTGGAGATAATAAAAAAGGGGGGGCTGATGCAGTTTGATGATATCTTCCCCATTTAGAATGATAGAATAACCCTTGAAACAAACTTACAATATAATGTGTGAGTTTCAGAAGGCATTTAGGACACTTCCGTGTCCTCTTCGGAGGGGTGGCCACTAGGGGGCACAGGCTCACAGTTACAGGGGCACTGGCCAACCCTGGCCACCCCCTTGAACTGCCCCTGGTATAGGTGGCTTTTTCTAAAAATAAGCTAGCGTATATTAGCAACAGCTGTTTTTGCTTTAGCGAAGTATGGCTCTCACTTCAAGAATCTAAATGTTTAATTTTTAGTTTAGACTGAATTAATCATTAATTAAACTCATGTTGGTCTATGTTCAGTAGTTAAAATGTGTTAAAGTGGCACAGAGAAGTGAATTTAAGGCACCAAAAGCTGGTGGTAAACCTGAAGTAGTCTCCTTTTTACTGAAGCCTAATACAGCTTTAGCCTCACACAGCACCTTTATGTTTGAGTTTCAAACATATTTTAAAAAAGTTATTAACATAACTTTTTTGTGCTTGTGTGACGTCAGTGTTTACGTACAAAACACAAGCAGGTTTTGGGGCTACCCGTTCTAAGGCGTCCTGTACTGACACGTCCCATACCGTTCTGCCTAGTGGAAAAGTGCCTGCTGTGTTGACATGTTCTCTCTGTGTCTGCATAGGTTTCCTCCAGATTCTTCACTCTCCCCACCATTGAAAAACATGAGTCCACTTTGGCTCCAGGACTTCCTTAAAAAATGCAGTGGGAGTTATCCCATTTGAATAAAATGTACACATGCCAAATATTCATTTTAAAATTTTTATATAAATGTATGCATTTCCAGAGTAGTGAGTTAGTCTCAAGGTATTTCTCGGTTCTTCTTATACATAATTACACTGTGGGCTGTTTCTGGGATCAACTTAATCTACATTTTTTCCTTGGGTGTATTGTTTATGAGTGTCTATAAAGTTTTATGTAAGATTAACCACAGCCAAAATGTTGCATTACTGCTTCCTTTGTTGGAGACTTGATCTAATATCAAATATACAAGAAAAATAGGAATGTTTACATTTTTTTCAGATTTTGGTCAAGATGAAAAACACATAATAAGACAAGATTAGCACATTGAATATTTAACAGTCCAGATTCTGTAATGATCTCTTCTGTGGTGTGAGTTGCTTTGTATAGTATATCATTTCAGCTTAATGACAGCATAGTCTGAGTGTCGATATTTGTCAAATCAACTTGCTTAAAAAGAATTAACATGGTGAGCTATCATGATCACAAGGCTCCTCACTTAAAGTGTGTGCAGTGTTGGATGTTGAAACTGGGGAAGGGTATTGCTCTGGCCTCATCTCCAGTCTTCTTCAATATTTCACAAGGAACCTTTCTGCTGTCCTCTGGAGCCCAGCGGCACGGCCCTGCATGCAACATCAATTCTTTATTCCAGACTAGGAACAGCTGTCACTTGCCTCTGTGCAAAAAAGGTTCTCGTTTGCATACTGAACTTTTCCTCATAATTTTTTGACATTTGACATTTACCACATAGATGCAATACAAGTAGACTCATCTCTTCACTTTCAGCTAAATATTTCAGAAAAAATTGCAACAATACATGCTCTTTATATAGTCGTGAATTACACAGTGATTTGTAGGTTGTAAATGTAGTTGTAAAGTTATGGTAAGTCTGTAATGGATTTCCACAAAATGTAAAGGCTTCTACTCAAGGAAAATCTTTACAATTACAGTTTTTCTCTTCAAAACATTAAGGAAAATTACACTTTGATGCAATTGCTTGTAAGAGAATTGATGCACTTAACCTAGTTTTAATTTGCTGTATCTTGCAGCACTAGCTCGAGTTATGAAAGACACAGGTAACAACATTCACTAATACCTAATTTAGTGGTGTTTGCTAAACTGCTTCTGGATTTATCTGAAAGTTAACAACAGCTGATAAGTTGATCATTATGCAGAAAGATAAGTGTCTCTGATGTTTAACCTGGAGAATAGGCACATTCATTTAAATTATCAGTTTAGCTGTTAGTGCATTTCTCTTCATTTTTGCATTTTTTAATCACCACCTGAGCAAAAAAAAAAAAAACACATCTCATTTCTCATCATATCACACAGTTTTCAAACTCTTTTTCAAAATACTTCACACAGCTCTCACACAAAGACACAGCTTCACTGAATTCACTTTGGCCAATACAATAGTCTTGTTCACAAATTGAAAAGAATTTTAGTCAAAATGCTGTTTTTTAAATACAGAAATTTGCACATAGCTGTAATATAATAATAATATTATATAATATAATAATTTATATATATATAATAATATATATATATATATATATATATATATATATATATATATATTTTATTTTTTTTGTCTTTGGTTTCTGTGATGCTGTAAACCTGCAGTGGTGTGTTCTTTACAGTCTGTCAAACATTGGCATTACAGTAACAGCAAACTGAAGCTAGGAACATTAGCTTTGTTCTTTCTGCTGACTTCTTTAGCTCTGTCAGTGGGAGCACTAGTAACAATAACATTTTTTCTAATGAAGAAAAAGAGTATGTATTTCTACTTGTGATGGCTGCCGGGAAATCCCTCTCAAGTGACAGATCTGACCTCACTGTAAACAGGTGTCCTTAGTCTTTATGATTTATTTTTTAATTAGAATGCAATGAAAAAATATGTAGTTTTCTTTAGAAATCCTGTAAATTGTGTCCTGCCGAGACCTCTTCCTCTTTGATTCTTGTGTGAAAACAGTAAAGCAGAAATCATTTCCTTCTAACCAGATGCTGAGTGCTCACAAATGTTAGATTTTTGTAGTTATGTTTATGTTTTTATATTTAAAGAGGCAGAATTTTGATCAATATACCTTTTCATTGCATTGACTATTGCATTGGCTAAACAAAGTAAATTCAATGAAACTGTTTGTCTCTGTATGAGAGCTGTGTGAAGAGTTTTGAGAAAGAATTTGAAAACTGTGTGAAATGATGAAAAATGTCCATTGAAATTCGAATGATTTGCAAAAAGAGAAGTCTGTTGATATATGTTTGAAGAAAAATATAGACTTGAATAAGGTTTAAGTAAATGAGCTAAAGCAAATGAGGAAAAACTGTAAAAAAATAAATAAATAAATCATAAGGACACCTGTTTACAGTGAGGTTGGATCCATCATTCAAGACTGATAGTGCTAAAGATGTCAGCATAAAGAATAAAGCTAATTTTCCTTTGTTGTTACAGTAATGGTAATTTCTGACAGTGACAGACTATAAAGAACACACTGCAGGTTTACAGCACATCACAGTAACCTAATACGGTTGTAAAATATTATACAGTACAGAAATCAGCAAAATACACATCAGGGGTGGTATTAGACCACTTTTAACTAGGGGGCCACACTGAGGGCAGCCTTTTTGCCGGGGGTACATGTGACATTTTGATGTAAACCAACTAGGACTTATTTCAAAAATAACTCTTTGTAAACATGCTAAACATGTCTTCCCTCCTTTTAAAGTGCTCGAATAACCCTTCTGTGTGAAATGAGTGAATGTGCACATGAAGTTACCTGAATGCAAAAACTTGCTTTTTTTATTTTATTTAGGGACAGCGTGTATTAATGAATGGCTAGTGCCATAAATACACCGGATTAGAGCTCAGAGCTAATTTCCATCCATAGTCCCCACTCACTCACATTCACACCAGCTTCCTGGTGTTCCCCAGCGGTCTCCCATCCAGGAACTGACCAGGCCCTACCCTGCTTAGCTTCCAAGGTCTGACAGGATCGGGCATCCACAAGGTGGTATGGCCTTTTGGGGGATGTTTAAAGAGTTTTGATTGCAGAACAACATTCTGCAAAGATCAAGGTTTGTTTTGAGAACCTGAAATCCTCTCAGGGTTTTATGTGTGACCTGTTTTGCAAATGACAATTCTAAATGAAGAAATGTGTCAAAGCAGTTCAGAGAAACTGTTATTGCTCACATTTAACTGTACAGAGTGCACATCTTCAAGAAATAGGTTTATCAGCTGGAGCCCATCTGTGTATTTGTCATCGTTACATTGACTTGGCCTGTCTTCCTCTGCTTTGAGGCCAAGGATGAGACACAGATACAGTGTCCCAAAGAGGAGCTGATCACAAAGAGGGAAGAATGAGAGATACTCTGATAAGAGAATAAAAGAGATGCACAGATGAAAGGAAGTAAGCACTGTGTCACTAGCTGAGTGTTCATAGATCAGACCACAGATTCAGAGACGCCCTATGTTACGAGAACTCTCTTCATCCAACTTCTCTGTCTCCATTTGGCGCCACTCACAGCACTGCAGTGTTGTTGGTGACCAGTGTGAGCTGTGTACTGGCCCAGTCCCAGTTTTAAAGACACACTTGTGGCTGCAAAGGATTTAGTGATGGTGATGACAGCAAAGAGCTATCCACTGTGTCCTCACTGTCTGTATCACTCTCCCCATTCAGAAACTCACTGTGAGCAACAAGCCTAATTGTTTCAAGTCAGTCACTGTGGTTACAATCTATCTGGAATTTGAACTTCCAGAGTGACAGGGTCACAAGATAAGATGAAGTGCGCTTGTAAATTCTAAATACCATTGGTCTCAAGATGAGGGAAGAGGTAGACGGTTTGTGTGCAGCCTTGGACAGGAAGTAAAAGTCAGCAACGAATCAGAGTGAACAGGCCTGAGCGCTGAAGTAGAGAAACATGAGTCTGTTTCTGCTGTATGTGCCAGGATCACAAAAATCCTCACTGAGCAAAAGGATGGGGGAAAGAGCGAGATGAAAAGCAAGCATGGAGTTAGCAAAAAATGCCGGTGTAGAACGGATAAAGGAGTGTTTGGGGAGAGGGATTGATTTCATAAACCCGTTACCCCCAGCCCTCGTGCCCTATCCAGCCATCCAAGGTTAGGCCTGTACAGGCCAGGAGGGAGAAAATGGCAGGGGAAGGAGGATGCTCAGCTATTATTCTTTGTTACCCGTTTTTAGCACTGCTCAGCCTCTCTGGTGGTTTTCATTAACAAAGGAATCACCTTGGTTTTGCAAGGACCCCTAATCAAAACCAGACGCCTCAGAGTTTTTAATTGAAGCAAGATGGACCTCCATGTTGTACACAACTGGCCTAATGTGACAACTTATCCCATCACTACAACAGTGTTTCCCAACGGAACAAGCAGAAAAACATCCCCTCCGTGTGGAAATGGAGGGGGTTTGTTAATATCCCTCTGATTTCAGCGGCCTGTTATTGTTGAAACTGTTCCAGACTGCTATTTACTACCACATCAACTTCTCCCTCCACACTACATTTTTCTTTTGTGTTGTAGCCACGTCCTTTGTTGCTCCGATAATGTTATGACCATACGTACGGGGCTGTGGCAGCATGTGTCTAGCTTCGGCTGTTGCCAGAGCTTGAGCAGAGTGCTTGGCAATGAGAAAGCCAAAACACATTGTGTGACTGTGCGTTCAGTACAGGCCAGCTCTCTGGGCAGGGAAGCTTGCTTTTAGCTGAAAGAAAACAAGTCTGAATGAAAACGACAAGCTCAGAGCTGAGGATGTTTTTTTAGCTACAGCCAAAGCACCATTTCCAGTTCTCGCTGTAACCCTGCCATAAAGATAGTGTTTCATTCAGCTTTGAATCTTTACACAACCAAGGCCACTACTGACTTTTTTAGCATGTTGACAGTTGACTTGAGCCAAAAAATTGCACCGGGACAGATAATCTACCTGCTTCCTTTTTGTCCCCGGCCCCCTGTGTTTAATCCCACGAGAGTGTTTGGATTTCTTTGAAAAACATTATTAATAATTTGGAAATCTGGCTCCTCTGGCCCCTGCTGTGTGCTTTTCTTTCTTTGCTCATTTCCTTTATAAAGCTCCCTTGATGTGAGGCTTGTTGCACTGTTTTTTGAGGGCTGCAGTGAGAGCTTGGTGAGTTATTGCCCAGGCCCCTAAAGTACACCCTGGCTAACCTCTGAGACCAATACGCACCAGCTCCACACAACTAAACACACCTGGCCCACACGGACTGACGCTACAGCAGCAGGTCAAGGGTGGCTCCGGTCCCACAAGAAACCATGACCAACATTCCTTCAAAACGTATGTAAGGGGCCTTACTGTAAAAGGGGCCTAACTGTAAAATTAGCAATAGTTAACACAATGCGGTCATTAAAATGTACAAAACTGAAACAAAAATGGACCAGTATGAGGTCAAAACAAATGCATTTTCCCCTTTACAATAACTAGACATTAATGAAATACAACAATTTACCATAAAATTATAAGTATATCTGTTCTTGTATTTAGAGAGTATGAAATTTGTCAGTAATTCACATGCTTGACATATGCAGTACATCCATCTGTACATACCTGTCTTTGGACAGAGAGTGCCCACAGAGAACCAATGGTAACAAACAGAACTCCCACATAAAGGATGCTAGTGCTAACTAACCGCTTTACATTCTTGCATTGTCAGATGAATGTTCCAGTTGCAACTCGAGTACATGTAAAAAAAATAATATGCAAAAAGACAAAAAAATGTTTGGTGTAGACTACTGTTGCTGTGCAAGAGTATACAAATATTTACATATAATGTAGAATTTTAAAATATTTTCAGAGAATGACAATGGAGGACTGTAGCATGATTTGTGTTATACAAAGCTAAATGATTTTAACTGTTGAATCTAGTGGGTGTATGCATAAGTGTCAAATGTAGACAAATTAAAACTATGTCCATGTCATCAGCCACAAAATGTTTCCCACCCATGGAGATTTACACTGGCTAAGTCAATGAAGTGTTGAGTAGTGTAAGCCAGTACCACAGGCATGAGCAGTATCTCCCAGTGAGTATCTCACTGAGGTCCTGCATGTGAACAGTAAACCCTCTGGATCAATGCACTTTGAATGTAATCGTTTCAGTGTAACCCGTCATAAATCAAAGAAACAGCTTGCTCTGTCATCACAGGGAGAAGATCATCTGTTTGCAATACTGGTGCAGCCTTTTCTCACATCCATCAGTCTGCAGACTTTACCTTGATATCTCTGTTACTCTCCCTCTTACATACTGTAGGTACATACTGTACACCATTTTTACTTCCACTCATCTGGACTCTTTCTCACAAATGTTTCTCTTTCCCTCCCGTCCTGTGCATTCCCACCCTGCAGACTGCAGAGCAGCTGTGCATGAGCTGAGCCTCTTATGGAGGGAGCAGCAGAAGGAAGGAAGGATGAAGGGAGACCCAGAAAAGACGGGATGATTATTAGTGAGACAGTGAAAAAGCTAAGGGTTTCAATATGTCTCATAGGATTTCAATGAGATGCTTTCATAGCTACAGCCAAAGCGTGTTTGCATTTACAGATTGTTATTCTAACCACCCACTCCTCATCGCATCTGCAGACTACTTTCCTCATCTACAGCCCACCCTCACCCCATTATTATAGCCCAAGGGGTCAGCTGCTGTGTATAATTCAAAACAAAAATATTTTGTGTGTGTGATTTTGTAATAGGGCACCACACATGTGGGAAAATATTTAATAAGACTTTCATGTTTTATGATGATTACCATAGCATGCAAGTAGACAATTCTTCAAGGCCAAAGGTATTGGAGTCGTCAGAGGCATCTGAAATATTGTAAACTTACAAGAGCGGTCAATGAGTGACTCATTCAATGCATGAACCCCTCACAGTATCATGGCTTCTAGTCCTCCAGATTAGTCCATATCTATCTATGTCAAAGATTGATAATGCAACTAGTTGGTGCAGCTGCTCAGAAATGCATGAACAGGGTAAATACTCAGAGCATGATGAAAGGAGGAGGGTTTATGGTTTATATAGACATCTTCATTTACGTGACACCTTGGGACCTCCATTCATAAAAATCTAAGCATATTAAAATACAATACACAAACAGTTTGATGTGCAGCTAGATTCATGTGCATTGGCTGGATCTGACTCTACACAGGGAGTGGCAGAAAGGAAGTTGTTGATGGCCTTGCCTCCCTGTGAGGCGGATAGGCCCAAAACAAATAAATCTTAATATAATCCTAGTTGTGGTTAGACACAGCATGAAGAGACTTTTGATCTACCCCTGAAATAAAACACTACTGTACATCTGCTTCAGCGAATAATGAAACCCCTTGATGTTGACTAAATGCCAAAAATATCATGCTGACCGCAAAAATGGATTATCAGTTTTGTATGTCTTGCAGCAGAGCAGTTTGTAGATGAACTACTTCTTGTGACATGAAACACCCATTTAAACCTAGTGAATGTGTCCTGTTAGCCAAGATGACTTTCTGTGGATGGAGAGACTGGAGCTAACTCTGAACCGTTAAAACAAACAGGGAGGTCCCTGAGCACAGTGATTTGGACAAAGGTTAAAGCAATATCCCCCAGCGCTATTCATTTCAGAGAATCCTTCCCACTCACTGGCTTTGATCCTCTCTCTGCCCCTCTTTCACTCCAACTTACCCCGAGCTGATGAGGAGGTGCTGTGTGTGTGAGTTCACCCCCAGCTCTTGAAAACATCATCTTACTGACTACATCAACCATCATGACAGGATCTTTTAGCGTTGACAAAAGCCCTGAGCTATCAGGGTATTGCACAGTGCAAAACGTAAGCAGTGAGGCGTGAGCTGCCGACTTCAAGGACAAGCAACATGCGATTGTGTGTGTGAAGTTCAGCTGCTGCAGGCCCTAGAGGAAAGCCTATCCCGCGGCCTGTTTACCTCCACTCGAGCTGTTTACTTGACCCCTGATGATTTAGATGCATAACCAAATAAAAACAGCCAGCCAAGTTCAAACAGCTGCTGACGCATAAAGGGTGCACAAGGTAGGACAGCGGCGTGTTAGTGATGGCTCGCAGCTGGACCTCCCCAAGCCACCTCCATTAGCACTCAGCTAAGTCAGGCCGCAACTCATAACCCTATATCAGGTCTTTTCCAAACACTTAAAAGCTACTTGAGTCTCTTATAAATCTTCACAACACATAACTCTTTGCTCTCTGTGAGTGCCAGCCAAAATGCTCATTTTTAAAGTTCACATTTCATCAAAGCAGACCGTGATTCATCTCATTTACAAAGCAGAGCCTTGTATAAACCCTTCTTCTCTTCTGTGTGTACATATAATCCCATATACCACCTCAGACGGACGATTTCATCAGAATTTTAACTTTCGCGAACATTTACTCATTTGTATAATGTTGTTTATGTTTTGACAGGAGCAGCATTGTTGTGTAGCAACAGATCCATTTACATAATTTCTGGATGTTGCAAGCACTTGCATAATAGCCCCATTCATTTTGGATAGAGCTGGATCTCCCTTCAAGGCCCCTAGACCTGCACAGTACAAGACACACACCCATGCACTCAGGTCTGGGGCCTACATTGTAACAGTGTGAGGATATATTAAACAGTACAGCATGGACCAGGGTAAAATAAGGACTTAAGTTAAGAGAAAAAAGACAAACAATATGTTGCAACTGGGCTACAGATAGGAGCCAGAGTTCCTATAGGCGTTTGAAGGTGCACAATGGGAGACATGCCCTGTGCATGGTCTGTATCATATAACAGAGACTCATGTCATTGAACATAGGAGGGGAAACATATGCGAAAGTATAATTTGGTTGTGGCGACTACTAGTAAGGAAAATATCTGAAAAGTAATAGTTTAGATCATGTTCTCACATAGAATGACGTCACCCCTCAAATTAGCAGTCTTTACTTTGAACAGACCTCTTACAAATCCGCACGTACGCACTTGTAATGCATGCCGCTTCATGAGCTTAGCTTTTATTTATTATTGTCCACACTATGTCACACTGTAAATTACTTCAAGGTCATTTTATTTGTTGTGTGTGACTTGTGCAATGTAAGCTGCTGACAACACTTGCAAAAACAAATGTATTTTTATAATGCTTGGAGAAAATGTGTCATTTATGTGTCACATGACAGACCAACTCTTGGTTGGAACTGCTACCATTACTTATTACAGCTATTTTGATAACTTCTGATGATAAACCAAAGCTTGATTTTTTTGTCAAAAATAGTGTCCTTCAACTTAGCATTGGAAACACCCAAGTATTAATGTGTAAAAGCTCTCAGTGGGTCATTAGCCATCATATCTGTATACAGACCACTTAAAAAAATAATGAGATGCTGGAGGCATTTACTTACCACCTATTATTTTGTTAATTCAGTCATCATCCTCCTATTTGTGTTAGGAATAAGGAGTCACAGGAGCCTATCCCAGCAACTATGGGCTTTTGGCAGGGTACACCCTGGATAGTGGCCAATTAGTGGCAGGGCTGACATAGTGACAGACAATGGCAAACAACCACTAACTCACAATCATTCACTATGGGCAATTTAGATTGACCAGTTCTTCTATCACATGCATGTTTTGGATTGTGGGAGGTTTTCAGAGTACCTGGGGAAAATCAAGGTGGTAGTATAATGCTTCTCCATACATAATAAAAAGTAGGTCAGCAAGGTCATACCCAAAATAATGTTTTTGCAAATACAAAATCAATATATAAATCCTGCAGATAACAGTAAAGGTCTGCATTTCTTACAATACAGTTTAATGTTCTTTGCCAAAGTGGGCATTCAAATTTCAAAATGACATAAAATGATTTCCTTATATTGTACTGTAAAGAGATATGATTTGTCTTAATAAATGGTTTGGGCAGAGTCTATACAAGTGATTAGTGGTCTAGTCTCTTCATGTGACCTTTTACACTTTTCGAGATAAGTCAAACAGATAATATACACTTGTGGATATATGAACTAGTCACAGGACAGTTGGAGCTTTTGCAGCACCCAACACTCTGGGGTCTCTTGCCTGGTAATGGCCCCAAGCTGTTGCAAACTGCTTGAAAAAAAAAAAAAACATAGATGCATTTCACAGCCATAGCTTTGCTTCACTCTGATAGTAACGCACCATCAAAAATGATCAGCCAACCGTAGCAGGCGGCTAAATTTGGACATTCATGAGATGGACACAGTAAGAAGAAGCATAAGGAGGTCCCCTAGAGGAGACGACAAGGGAACATTGTGAATGGTAATAATTCAGCTCAGGACCTCACAAACACAGTGAAGGGGTTGGTGACGAAAACGATGTGAAAATTGATATACTGTCAGATCTCAGCAGATTTTAATGTGGTGATAGAAATACGAGCAGATCAAAAGAGCCACTAAAAAGGCTTTAGGTTGAGAACGTTCCACAACCTTACAGCTGAATATTGTGTAAAAAATCAGCCTGACATCACACCCCTGTGGCTTTTCCAACTCACAATATGCACACTGTTTTATTTGGAGAACATGATCGTCTTTCACTCCATTACACTTGCACACAGTCACTATTTTGTAAGACACAATCGCACAAACACTCAAATGATATTACTGGTGCGGTTGGAGGGTGGGGAGGGGCACAAACCTGGTTTAAAGTTAGGCTCATGATGCCATTCAAACATGACCTCATTTCTACAGGAAGGAAAACTCAATACACAATAGACCCTTTTAGTGTTTGTAAACAATTCAGCTGAGTTTACAGAGAATGGTGCCATGAGCAAAGCAATACATTTTCAATAAAGTAATTAGCATTAGCCACCAAATATCACAAGTTATGAATGGGTTTGGCAATGGACATAGCATTCTTATTCTAAAGGATGGTGTCATAAACTGAACACATTATAATACATTTTCAAAAGAGGAATTAGCATTAGCCACCAAATATAACAAATTCTACATAATTAAGATGGTTTTGGCAAGAGGCTGGTTTTGAAAAAACAAAGTAAGAGTATCAACATTTAGCCATTGTTTAATCTAGCAATTAGCATCTATAATTAGCATGTAAGCTCAGATTTAATTTATCGATTACCACAAATCCTAGTTAACCATCGCTTCTTCTTTATTAAGTTAACCTTAGCAAATGGCAGGGTAAAAAATCTTATGAATTATGAGATCTCATGGTTGATTTTTACTCAAGTCCAGATGATGAAAGAAACATTTTGATAAAGACTGTCATGGAGAAAACCAAAGAGTAATCAAGCAGATTACTTGGCTCAATATTGTCTTGGCCTTGCCAGCGGTGTGGCTTTCGTGCTGTAAATATTTGCTGTGAGCTGAGTGGTATGGTACTGGTACATCACAAGGACATTCTGTGTTTCCCAAACATTGGGCCGGTGACGTCATAGGGCTTTAATGATGTTTAATAAGCTTGACCAGTCCAGCGTCACCCCATAAACAAGTCCCCGCAACCCCTAGTGCTCTGTCAAAATACTCAGAAGAACCAGGGATCCACTTAACCTCCATGTTGTAAAAAGTTCATGTTTTCACCTGATGCAAGCTGTGTGAGGAGCAGGGACTGTTCAACAACAACAGAAGAACTGGGAACATGACACTGAAAAAAGAAAGAACCCACATCACTGGTAGAGCAGCCAATGTACACTGTTTTTTTTTTTTTTTTTTTCTGTCAAGAATAATACTAAATGACATTCTTATACTAGCCAGTAGTTTGTGGTGTTTTTGGTTCTATTTTATTCCTAATGACCACCAGAGGGCAGTACTGAAAGCACTGAATGTTCTCTTTGCGCAATGCAGTCCGAGGCATGTGTGCCCCCTCCTCCTTACAGCGCTAAAGACACAAACTGACTTTTAGTTGAGCTAAACTTACTGAGCTTTTGATGGTGATGGCAGCGTTCATGGTCACTTTCCCAGCTTTGTCAATAAGTGTATTTCACTGCAGTTGAAGCGCAACATGTTTGGTTTTATTATCTGTAGCAGACTTTAGCTTGTGTCTCCTTACCCAGCTTTTAGGAGTGAAAAAATATACAGGTGTAACATTTGGGCACCTGAACACAAAAATTAAATCAATATTTAGATAAGCCTCCGTTTGCAAAAATAACAGCCTCTAAATGACTCCTATATAGTCTGACAAGTGTCTGGATTCTGGTATTTTTGACCATTTCTCCTTACAAAACATCGCCAGTTCCGTTAGATGTGATGGCTTCCGAGCATGGACAGCCCTCTTTAAATCAACCCATAGATTTTCAATGACATTCAAATCTGGGGACTGTGATGGCCTCTCCATGACGTCTTTCTCTGCATGAATGCATTCAAGCTGTGTTTGGGGTGTAGTTGGAATACCCAACCCCAGCGTAAGTTCAACTTTGTGACTGATGCTTAAACATTGTCTTCAAGAATATGTTAATACTGAGTGGACTCCATCCAACTCTCAACTTTACCAAGGGCCCCAGTTCATGAACTAGCCACACAGCCACACAGCTCAATGGAGCCTCTACCAAATTTGACAGTAGACAGCAAGTGTTTTCCCTGGAATTCTGTGTTCATCTGTCGCCATGCACAGTGCTTTTTGTTATGACCAAATAACTCTCTCATCAGTCCACACCACATTATTCCAAAATGAATTTGACTTGTCTAAATGAGCTTTTGCATACCTCAAGCGACTCTGTGGCGTGGCATCACCCTCCCATACAGCTGCTCTGTGTGCAAAGTGCTCTGAATTGTTTAACGATGTACAGAAACACCATCTGCAGCAGGATGATCTTGTAGGTTTTTGGAGGTGATCTGTGGATTGTCTTTAACAATTGTCACCATTCCTTGCCCATGTCTCTCTGGTATTTTTCTTGGCCTGCCACATCTGGTCTTAACATCATGTCTTTCCATTTCCCGACCATCTTAAACACTTTTTCTCATTATTGTCTATGAAGTTCAAGGCTTAACTAACTAATCTAATGTTTTGTGTTGCAAGTAATCCATTTTGAAAAGTTACATGCATTCAAATCAGCAAACTTAGAATCCCCAAATATTTGCACGGACATTTTATTCACATTTCATTTCATTTCATACACCTAAATACTGCAACACTAATAATCGTTATTAGGAAAATATCCTAGAACACAGATTCCATTAGAAAATAAATGACATACCTCTGTATCTTTTTTATGAAGACAGAATACATTATTATGCAACCTCAGAGGGTGCCTAAACTTTTGCATATGACTGTAGACTGTTTTTGCTATGTTGACGTGCTTGAACAAACGAAACAACTGTACACTGAGCTGGCTGCGATTGAAATCTCTGTTTCAGGCTTGACACTCAGACCCTCCAGCAGGGGAGGCAGAGCTGTCCACTCTGCCCATGCATCTCTTATCTCCACAGGATGAAATAAAACAAAAGTTACTTGTGTAACTATGGTTCTATGAATCACAAATGCCCGTCAGAGAAACTCTGTTACTCAGGACCCTTGTGTTCCGAATCTCGGATGACGCTGGAATATATTACCTCTGGTGGAACATCCGGTATGTCATAGTTGACTTTGTTGGTACAATTACTCAAACTGCACATGTGCAAAGGGAACATTCAGTGCTTCCAACACCGCCCTCTGGCGGTCATTACATGTGTAACTTTCAATTTATCTTTTTAACTATTTAGCATTCTGCCATGTTTAATATTTACTCATTATGCTTTTTATAACAAGACCCAGGTAAGATGTTAATCTGGGCTGTTGCTTCAGAAAAGTGTTGTCCAGACTGCAGTAAATTTTACTTAGGTAGGACTCCCTTCAAATAGGCTCTGAGGGTATTATATTAAGATATTAAGATGTTAAATTAAGTTTAACTTAAGAAATAAAAGGACCCTAAGATGAACAGTAGGGCAATGGAAAATTGACAGCGAAAAGCCATAATTTGTGACTGATTAGTATCCTTTCCAATTAGAGCAGAAGACAGGAAAATGAAAGAGAGGGGGCAGGGTTGGTGGGGTTCAAGCCTCAAAAACGCATGCAAAGTGAGGTTTCCAGCAGCAGCCCAATCTGTGTTTGGGCTCACTTACACTATTACACTGGGCCAGAATGATGTCAGTCCAGACGGAGGCTGAACGCCTGTGTCTGTCTGTTTGTGATAGCTTTACGTGCACTGCTCCACATGTGGCACGAGCAGGCATATAGGCAGGCGCGAGTGTGTGTGAGTGTGTGGGGCTGCCAGTGAGTCTGACAGGAGAGCAGAGGTCATGCTAAGGTCGGGATGAAGTCAGAATGTAATTATGCTTCAATGAAGCTAAGGGAAGTAATAAAGAGCAGATGCATGTTGTGTGACTCTTAAAGTTCCACTTAAAGCGAGCAGCACTGCAGCTCTCCCGCACGGCGCTCACACAGGAAATACAGGGTATGCTAATGCCCCTGCCTCGAAAAAGGGATACAAGCAGACTTTAGAAAAACACTCTCTCAGACATTATTAAAAAGAACAGAGTCAGCAGCAAATAAAGAGATAATAAGAGTGGGCAAAATATTTCCTCTCACATTGCAATGGGGCGGGGTTGCCACGGTGACCTGGCGTGCAGCCAGCGATGGAGATGGTCATTGAGTGCATATATGGGAGGAAGGGGAAAAGGGAGGGGGCCACACACCAGGTGGTTTTACTCGCTGATCCAGTCTTGACTGCCTGTGTCAGAATGACGAAAGGTGAAGAAAAAACAAATTTGGCCGTCAAAAACAGCAGTAAAATTCTGAGCTCCCCCTGTGTGAGCCTCTCTCTGTTTTCTGTCCCTCCAGCAGTTTCCGTTCAGTCTCTCTCTTTCACTATGAGGACTTTCTTAGTCGTTTTGCCTCCATTTTATTTTTCTCCTTCTCATCAGCCTCTCCCCATCTGTCTCACTCAGACATGTTTTCCAGGGCCTGCCATGCATAGATACGGTATCTAGCAACAGTAGCTCACTAGTGCCTAGTGTGGAGCCCCCGGGAGCAGCGGGGAGCTGGGGGAGGGTCTCTGGGGACAGCCTGCTGGGTACCACATGATAAGGTTGGGCTGGAGGGGAGGTCAGGAGCCCTCCTACCTACTAATCACAGCTGCTCTATCTGCAGATACACACTGGCCAATATCCAGCACAACAATACAGACAGAAATAGGTCAGTGCAAGTGCAACTTTGTTTCAGCTCTGAGACAATGATAAATCACAGTTATGTAGGGCTTGTCTTGTTATAAACTGTTTAAAAATGGTTACAGCCTAATATGAGACCCTGCACCTGGACAGTATCCAACACGTTACAGAAAAGAGTTGAATTTATTGTCATTTATTTACTATTATTTTGAAAATTAAATGTGTAAATTAATATGATGACAACATAAAAAATGTTTAATGTTTATTTGATGCATAAACAAAAGTAAAAAAAAAGTAAATGTGTGCTTGCATGTATCTCTACTCTGCGAAAATGTTTAGCTATTCAAAGTTAACTATAGTATAAAGTTTATAAGCATGTTTATGCAGACATTAATGACAGTGATTTAAAAACCTGTGAAGCTAATTTGTCTCTAAATGCTTTTATGACTTTTACAGTAAACATGAGCATTACAGGGAAACATTGCACAACACTATTACATTGTTACATGAAATCTCCGAGTAATGCATGGCTTATGTGGTCCCATGAAAGTATTTATGAGATATTGGGAACATATATGAAAGAGAGGAGAGGTACAGCCTGGCTCCCTGATCAGCTGCTGGGAAAACGCTCTAGATTCTATGGGTTTCCTGTGAAAAACAGGCAAGTTTTTTTCTCTCCCTCTCTCTCTCTCTTTTTTTTTTAAAGAAAAAGGAAAGTCATCCGGTTCTGCAGTTGGAACTGCTGTCAGAAGGGAGCTACGTTAACAGATACTCAGCAGTTACAAGTCATCCACGAAACATGTGGTTCCTGTAAAAACAAGCCGCAGACCCCCTGTGCACCCTTGCCACTGGCCAGTCATACAGGCCACTCACAGGCCAGCTGACTGGAGCGAGCGATGTGTTTTTTCCGGAGGGGGCCAGGAAACGAGTGAATGACGGTGTGTTGGAGTTTATGCACGTGTAACACAAGGGCGCTAAATCCTATTGTTACTATATGTTTAATCAGGGTTCTTACAGTGTTCTAGAGTTCTTAGTTATCTTATATCTGTGTCCAAAACATCTCTAATTACATGCTATTACTCCATTTTAAAGTGGAGTCGAAATTACTAGCAGATAAAAACAGCGCACTTAAAGTTAGGTAAGTTATCAGAGAACATTATACTTAAGATAGGTGTTAGATGCTTATAGGACTATGTTTGCCAGAGCTTGGGTTTAAAATTATTTATGTAATAGTGTCTTTAAGATTTCCTGTGTTTCCATCAAGCTGCTTTCTGTCTTTTCAAATACTAAATTCATATTAAAGGAAGTGAACCCTGATTAAAATGTATATTGTGAAGAAATAAATGACCTAGAGGTGTGGAAAAAAGTGCACCATGATCACTCAGTAGAGGATAGATGGAATGGACAAGAATAGTATTTGAAGGTTTTTCCAAATACAAAAAAAAAAAAAAAAAAAAAAGGAAACAGAATCAGTCAAGGCCAGGAAGTTAAAGAGGTCACTGGAAGGAAATAAAAGTAGCAACATGAACTCACTGACTCCTCTGACAGCATTCAGAACTGAGACGACATGCAAAAATACACAGTAGTATTGCATGTCAGTGCTTGGTTCATATTACAATTTCTGAGGCTTTTCTAAACAGAATTCAATACCTTTCCTCACAATACATCTGTATCACAAGTAGGCATACGATAGAAACATCCTGTCTCATAAATACAGATGGCTAAGCTGGACCACAGGGCTAAATCCTGGACAGAGGAAGGGGGGCAGCTGTATCCAAGGTAGGGCTCTCACCTGGTACCAAAGACCTCTGCTGAAGGAACATTCTTGTTGGAAATTAGACACGTTTTAAGTTCTATCAGGAACTAATACACATGACTGAAAGCACCAACTGGTTCCTGCACCAACTGTGAAGGAAGTGAGGATCCTTGTGTCAGTTAGGCTTTGTGTCTTCTGCATAAATGTAGATGCTTTAACAAACAAGCTTATTAGATGTCTCTGAAGACAGCCTATTTGAATCATAACAAAAATGTTTAAAAAGAAATCATCTGTAATTAGTTTTGAAAGTTTAGGATGTTCTATCTCATAAAAAATAAATGGTAAATTGTTACATTTATATAGCACTTTTCTACATGGGCGCTCAAAGCACTTTATATCAAGGAACCATCCACCCATTCTCACACACAAGCACTCACACATTCATACACCAGTATATGCAAGCATCAGAGGTAAGGCGGGTTAAGTGTCTTACCCAAGGACACAACAATAGTGTGCAACAGTGAAAGCAGGGTTTGAAACACCAGCCTTCTGCTTAGTGGACAAACAGCTCCTCCACCTGAGCTATTGCCTGCCCATTAACCAAGAGGCTTCCTCAAATCTAAGAGAGGGGTTTATGCTCCTAGGAGGTGTTTTTTTTTTTTTTTTTTTTTTGGCAAGGTAATGACTATCCCGCTTACTCCAGAGGACAAATGACTTTGATTGACCCAAAACTACTGTAATCTTTCGACTATTCTAAACCAATAGAATTCAAAAAACTCCTTCCAAGTACTCAGTTTAATTTCAGATTTGAGAAAGCCTCTTGGATGAGAGGTGAAATGTCTTTGAAAACATTTTTTTAGTTTTTTTGAGTTTTTAACATAAAACATTGAGCGACATTGCTGGAGAATCTTCCAAAAATAAATGAATAAATTCTGGATGCAGGTGGTGATCCTAATACACACCAATAATAAATAATTTCTATCTTAGCCTAATACTAACGTCATCAAAATCCAAACATTAAGTTATCTTGCAGCTACTACTGCTACCACTACTACTATTTCTGTTGCTACTACTTTGATCTGGACAGCTGATTCAGATTTCAGACAATACTCGTCTCTTGGGATTATGACACAACTATTTCTCAGGTTTACAAAAAATGGTCTGAAAAAGAGAATATACTGTATGCAGTGAGCGGCATCAACCATACTCTTTCTCGACTATTGTTTATTCCTGCAGTATTCACACCTCCATATTTCCCACTGCTATAAACATCCATGTACTCAATTTTCTTCTTCCTTCTGATTAATGACACAGGACCTATGATTGTGTCACTTGTGTAATGTCACTGTCTGTGTAGCAGAGGCCACTCTTTAGCACAAAGTAGAGTATAATAATAACACGTGTCCTAAAAAGATTGGCATTCCAAACTGTGCCATGCCAACCCAACATGATTGACCACTGGGGCCTAATAGTGTTGGAAATTATCAAACAATGTTCGTAATAAAATAGTGCCAAGAATAAATTGTTGGTTTTGGCGAGGGAAGGTCTTTACTGAGCCAACATAGTCTTTTGTGTAGAGTTGCAAATGCAGCCAATTATATAGTAATCACAGATTGTATGTCTCTATGTCATATATCATTAAAGAGAGGCAAGGCACAGTTTAATTCAGTCATAGTTTTGGACATTTTACTATTCATAATATAATATAAAGGGCAAGACTGTTATACTGTGATAATCGGTCAAGTTGAGTTAAGATGAAGACACAAGCTATTGGCCTTAAATGATCCCCTGACCAGACTTTGGACATTACAAGCTTTAAACAAATGTTCTCCTTTACCCAATGAGCCATTTCCTCTGTCACGCAAACCCATTGAGAAATACACAGAAATAATTAAACAAAAGCAAAGTAATGTAATCCTATGTAATCCACTCCAAATGAAGATAATAAGGAAGACCTTGTCAGAAAGGACATGGGACTGCTGCAGGACTCCAGGCCAACTGTCATCTTGATGAATGTGGCAAATGTTTTGATTAACCTCAGAAAAGAGTGTAACGATGTGCGATGTGTTTCATCACATCCTTTACAACGTTCCCAGTATAAATGTGTTAGTATTTTCCATGATAAATGAAAAAGCTTTGAGTCGCGGTCTACTCTGGGCTTCAGTTGAGATGAGGACACGGTTTGACGGAGCATACATCTGCGCAGCAAAACCCCCGAGAGTTCCCCAATTACTCGATAAACGCAGTCAGAGGAGTGGAGATGTGTAGAGGAGCTACGTGTTTGTCTGTGGATGTATGTGTGTGTGCATCCCTCCCCATATTCGGTCCGGTTCTGTCAAAACACACATCCATGTAAGGTCATTAGCTTACCTTGGATGTCTCTGTTTTGTGTCTTAATGGCAACTTCCCAAACACTCCTTACACCAGGGCCTCCCACAACACATTTTACACACTGTTCTGTGCAGACACACACATGCGCATGACAGTCAGGCTGCACATCTAAACAACAAGGATGGAAATATGAAAAACTCTCCATATTTAAATATGTTATTTTAGTATCACGTAGTAGAAATGCATGTGGAATTTACATCTGATTTAATGGCACATAGAAGAGTAAATATGACTACTTACAAAGTACGTTGTACCCAGCACAAAGTTAAAGCCACCACTTTAAGCAGGGTTATGTCATGTGACTTACAGGGGCTCACCATCTCAGGAAATTCTCTGCAGCTCAACAGTACAGTCAATAATAATATACAGTTGTAAGGCCAATAGAGCCACATAATCCTACTGACTTTCTGTCTCTGTTATTCTCAGTACACTCACTCCCATCAAGCAGGCATTTTAAGATGATAGGGTCTTTTTAAAATTTTTATTGTTTATTATTATTTGTTGTTTATTATAATCATATAAACATCTAACACTGTTATAGGGCAAGGTGTCTGTGGATGAAATTAAACACATTCGTTTTAGAGCTGGCTTACACTTAACCTGGCAAAAGCCAGATTGATATAATGTTGGCAAAGAGTTGCTAACGTTATATCAATCTGGAATGGTTTCCGTTGAATACATTTGTGAAAAGGTGGGACATTCAGTAGAATACTTGGAAGTGATTGGATAAAGACCCAGCTTCGTAGCTAAACAACAAACTGCTATGACAGTGAAACAACACAATAAAGACACTGTTAGAAGATTTTTGCTGTTTTTGTAAATGTAGTTTGTTGTTGTCGTCAGCAAACCTAAAACCAGCCCACTCGCTACAGTACTGCCACCACACCATTGGTCTTGCTGTCACAGGTCTGGACCCAAACAGAACAGCGTGAGCCTGACAAGATGGATTTCATGAATTTGTGAACTCACAAATTTCACGACAATCCAGCTTACTGTGCAAGGTAGGCTTACACACAGACTCACTAAAATTTGTCAGTGTTTGTTGTGAATTACTAATTTAAGAAATCATCCATTCACTCTCCTTTTATACTAGATAACTCATCTAAAGAAACTCTGATTTGATCCTCATTTAAGCACCCTCTTAGGCTTTGACCAGTGGAACAAATGGGAAACTATTAGCACTGAAGGCCAGCCTTAACACAGGGGAGCTCACCCTGCTGCCTTTGAAGAGTAGTGTTTCTAGGAATACACAGCCTGAGGCAATGGCAGAGAGTTTGCGACACTGAGCACACTGACATAGGCCACAACTAGCTTGTTCTCCTCATCAGCCATGAAACCACAAACAGCCCCAAGGCTCCAGGGCAAAAACCACAACAATATTTAAGAAGGTGTGTGTCGAGTTTAAGTTTTAATGCCCTTTGGTAACACATTCTTTACACTGTACTATTGATCTAATGCAGTAAGAAGTAAGAATGAGTATGTGAGCCAATTAGTAAAAAAAAGTTTGACCATTAATGAGTAATATCATTTCTATAATTTCTTTCGTTTTGGCTTTTTTATCTTCTTAAGAGCTAATATTTTGGAAAATGTTATTACCAAATTTTGTTTATTAAATGGTCCAAATTTATGAAGCTCAGACTAAGATGTGCTGATAAATCTACTCTAACTACAGACAGCTACAGGCAGCATCTTTTTTGTACAATCTCTGCTTTTGATCAGATTTCACCCTCCTGGTAGGACTACTCGCTGTCAGTCTCACCATCTGTACAATAAAAACATGAGTAACAACTAATTTTGAACTGGAGCCCTTTCTCAGTCTCCTCCTCCTGTGTGGTTTACACAGTAAAAGTGTTCATTAAAACAAAAGTTTAAAAGTTGTCATGTTGTGTTTTCAAAATAATTTACTGACAAAACTCTTCAGTGTGTCAGCAGGGATGCTGTGAGCACCACACTACAAAACATTATGTTTTGCTATGTCCTGACATTTGGTTGACAAATGTAATGTCAAGGTTGGAGTGACTGAAAAATAAGCAAGTTTATAGAAAAACAAGAACAGAATGACAAAAAAGTATAGACTGTATAGCTTTTGCGTGTTTGTGTTGATGTTTACAACTAGACATCCATCTTTGGTGCACATCATGAGAAACAAAGCTGTAGTATAAATTCAGGAAGACTGGTTTCTTTTTCCCGTCTGCACCCTATCACCTGTCAGCTGTCAGCCAATCAAAGCCTGTCACCTGCCACTCATCCACTGTCCAACTCCACCGCAGCAACAGAACCATCATCCTCCTCAGCTTCTGCATGTCCTTCTCTTCACCACCAGTGTCTATGCCCTGGGGGGATAAAATTCCACTAACTAATCTATCAAACTTTCCCTTCATCGCATCACTGACATCTCTACCTGCCAGAGTCTAAGCACCAAAGTTTATTCCTTCAATAATTTATCCATTACACTTCTCATTTGTCTGTTTTTCTTGGTTGAAATACATGCTAATATACCTCAGCGGAATAGTAATAGTACTTTTTTAGACACTCAAATAATTTTACTTTAGTCCATTAATTAGTCCACAGTCAGACTGAGACTGATGGAGAGTGGCAGCCATACTGGGCTAACGGCCTCTCCAGTCACTATCAAAACACACTAACATTAATACATTCATACACCAGTCCCACAGAGACTGGAGGCAACAGCAGCATGAGCTAGGGAAAGTTGGGACCAACCAACCTTCCAGTTAGTGAGCAACTGACTCTACCTCCAGAGCTACTGTTAACCCAGGGTAGAGGTTATGTAAGAACCATGGCAGGACTGTGCTGTTTAAACACAGCTCCTCCGTGGGAGAATGGGTAATATTGAAAATACATTCACTAATCCAATTGTTTTAACAAATCCAGGCCATTAAACTGAATGGTAAGTTGTTTAGGAGTGTAGCTGTTTTGGATTGCAGTCCTGCACTCATCACCTGCAGTGAATTTATTGGACCCCTCTGTGGATGAGGTCAGTGTGTTTAAGGCAGAGGATATGATGAGTATTTTAGCAACTGAAACCAACACACACACACACACATACTCATGTTTGTCCAGTAAATATGTGCAACTCTCATTCATCTCTTTGTCTTTGACCGCCAAGTGTTATCAGTACATCACATAGACTCACCGTCACCTTAAGTTTTACATTTTACATGATTTGCATCTGCAGTTTGTCTTCACAATGATGCCAAGACCCTACCGGTAAGGAAACAGTTTAATGTCTCTGTAATGTGATAAATATGTGGACACATATGCTGCAGGAATATGAGTCAGAGGGGCAGAATGTGTTTGCTGCCTGCTTGCCTCTCATCTGGACGCCCCAGACATGAGATAACATGGATCCAATGATGACCGTCTGTCTGACTGGGGGAAGATGACCCCATAGGCCTGGTCTGCTAAAGTACACACAAGTACACACAAGTACACAGGCAACTGGCACGAGTTCAACCTCCCCAGTGAGCTCCGTGCCATAGACCTCCAATCCAAAGCAATCATATGAGGTAGTGTGTGGGAGAGCCGTCGCATATGGTCCACAGGAAATTTACACACAGCACCCTTTTATGTACTTAGCAGTTTATGTATGATATAAACAATAAAGATGGGTCATTTTAAATTAGGAAAGGCACATGCAAAAGGATCCCATTAACAGCAGGCAGATGTGTAATACAAATGGAAAAATACTGCTGGATCATGTCAACTTCACTTTTTATAATAATAAGTGAAGCTATCCAGATATTTTACATAGGGTGTAGTGATAGTCTCCTGAAATATTATCCTAAGCTGTTTATGACCTACCACAGTAAAGATAAATAAGAACCGTAATCTCCGGGAAATCTTACTACTCTGGTACATGAAATAAAATACGACCTATTAAAATGTTTCGGAATAGCACCATAACGTACACAGCAGACATTTTTATTGGCCATTTAAACTTAGTGTAAAGGCAATTTGTGTGAAGTAATAATAAAGAACTTTGCTGTATGTGTTTCATTATTACACAAAGTTCTGTTACTGTTGAACACAACACATTCTGGCTTTGGTGTGAAATTGCTGGGATGTCGTCTACGGGGAAGACATGATTCAGTTCATATTGTTTGGAAATGATTGTTTGCAGTTACAGACTAATGGCCAGCGGTAATTGCTTCCTTAATAACTTAAGGCATTGTGTCAACACAAAGGTGAATGCTCTTGACCAGCAAATTGCCCTAAACTTCCTTTATTTCTAGAAGCACATCTGCTTATGTACACTGAATCATGACCCAGCAATTAGCAGCAGCATTGCTGCCCCTAGATAAAATATTGGCATAATGCAGTAAATGTTCTTCCCATAAATGTGTTATGTTATGATTATGACCTTATGACCAACATTATTATTATTATTATTATTATTATTATTATTATTATTACATAAAAATATAATACAAGGGCCTCTGTGGTTGGTTGACAAAGCATACAACACACACTCCTGACTCTGAACGTTTGCCGGGTGTCTCTCCCTGCTCTTTCCCTCATCATTTCTTGTCACTTCTGGGCTGTCCTGTTAAGTGAAGTTTACATATAAGGCCAAGGAATATCTTAAAATTATCTAAAAATAGAATCTTGTGTGAGGGGCATAGCACTGGCCGTGGAGATGTTCTGGAGACAGGGACACCAGGAGATCACAGTGTTTGTGCCTCAGTGGCGACAGGAGAGACAGCATAACAGGTACACAAACACAGACTTTGCTTCAGAACAACATTTTCTGAACCTGCTAGAAGACTGCCGGCAGCTGTCCTTCACTCCCTCCAGAGAGGTCTGCAGCCAAAGAATATCCTCACACAGCGACAAGAAAATAGGGGTAAAAACAGGCGTAAACTTCCATCACCCAGTCTGGCATAGCTAGAGATAACACAGCACCAGATGTTGCTGGTTGGATGTTGGTTTAGCTACTATTATACATGTCACAACTTTTATCACATTCACTGCTCTTTTGTTTTACCAGATCTTCAATCAGCTCTATATATTTCACATAGGCCTACACTTAGCAACAGAAATAACAGTCACCAACCTTGGCATCATAATGGACATTTTATATTTCAGAATGAGAGTAGGAACATGACTATAAGAACCATCCTTCATAACATGACACTGGTGACTAAAAGGCACAACAACCTACTTTTTAAGATGCTCACAGAAACTCACACAAAAGCTTATTTGAAACGTAATGTTCCGGCTACAGGAAAAGTTGGGCAGACATATTTTGGATGAAATTTATGGATAGTTTACACAGACAGTATAAAAGTAGTTAATATGCTCCATGAGGCTGTTGAGTCCGGGTTACACTAGGTTCACAGGCAATTTACACCAACTTCACTTCATTCAGTCCAAGTGACAAGTTGAGTCAACAAATCATATTTTAATGCGACTTCAGGCAGGTATTGTACGCTCACACACAACCGTAAATCACATATACTGTTCACAAGTATCCCATTGCAGATATAGCCATGTTATTTTATCCCTTTGCCATTTTCCTCTGAGGCCAAACGCAACACAGTTTGGAAACTCAACATGGAGCAGTTCCCATCATTACCATACTTGCCATTTTCATAGTGTTAAGAGTTTTCCAGAGTGGGGGACTTGTGGTTGTTTTTACAGCTACTGTCACACATTCATTGCAGCATCATGACAGGGCTCCTTTGTATCAGAAAATCCATATGTAAACCTCCACCTGAACATATATGTATGCATTTATGCATAGGAGACAGACAGTGGCGTCTTTTCAGGACCACTGCGTTCTCCTGACAGTAAGAAGCTAAGCCACAGATTACCTTACATCACAGTTTCCCTCAGTGCACCCTGTTGGGAAATAATAAGTCGCATTTAACAGGCAAACAGAGGAGAGGAGGATGGAGTGAGCCACCGTGTCCAGTCACACAAAGAGTGGTTTGAACGCCAGCGCTGCAGATGGAGCGAGTGAGTGTGCAATAACAATACTGATGACTGATATTTCTTTAACATTCTATTGGAAAAGCAGAGCGAGGGGAGGAGGAGCTGAAAAAAAAAAACATTCACCTGATGCCAGACCATTACATTATGACCCTATTATATTTACTGGTGGGGAACACTCAGCAGTGCAGGAAGCAGCTATAACATTGTTTTTCCCTCCTTTAAAAAAAGCTTGTGTTCTAGTAAAACGTTCAGGGGGTTCAAACCCACAGATCCACTCAATCCTGTTCCAGAGGGAAAGCTTAGTCACCTCAGCCAGGCTGTGGTATCCAGCCATTTCTGCCTGTTTCTTTCTCAGCAGCCAAATAGAAACTTTGTAGTATTTGGACCTTAAAATAATCTTTTGAAAATTATTTTAGTGTTAACAAATAAAACAGGTCTAGAAATCTGCAGCCATGTATTTTAAACTGCCTGTTTATTTCGGACAAAATGGCAACACCTTCATGCAAACAGCAATTTATTCACATTATTACTCCATTTGCAAAAGCATATACAATCGTATTATTACTTTTTCGCTTTCCCCTTTGACAGTCGCCACAGCAAGTCATCTGCCTCCTCCCGTGCAGTGATTCACATATTGATATGGCATAGATTTTACACCAGATGCCCTTCCTGACGCAGCCATGTCCATTTAAGCTTGGAACTGGCACAAAGAGTATACAGGCTTGTAACCCTGTGTGGCTGGATTAGTATGCAAACTGAAAATGCTAAATGCTTAAGTTAATGCTAACTAAAACATTGTTCTGTTTGTCATTACTTTAATTAATTTTTCAGATACAATTCCATTTGAGTTTGAATTTTTATTTGGATTAGGACAGTGCACATTCATCAACAAATCAGCTGTGAGCATCAAAATAAATATGCCAGAATTAGCACAATAGGCCACCATGAACAGACATTAGATGGGAAAGTAATTTACGAGTTTTTTTTAAAGGTTAAATGATTGTCACAATTCCTATCAGGAGCATGTCTGTGTTCCATGACTGTTAACCTCTGATAGGCACCACCATTTAGGCTAAATTTAGTCCTGCACCATTGTACATTACTGTCTCCTCTAGTGTATGCTCTAGTGTTTAGTTATTTATGTAGTCCTTTAATGGTTTCTGTTTAAAACGGATGTCAAAATTAGGCTTCTGGGGTCGTATCAACCAGAGAAGGAGCCTGAAAAAGAAATTGAATTGCTTTAAAAAATTTAAAAATAAAAATAATAAAATAAAAAATCTGATTCATAACAAACTTACAAACACTAATATCAACCAAAGGAGCGCCTGCTTCTTCTTGCAGCCATGCACATTAAGTAGGCCAGAAATGTGCACTCAAGATGTATATGTTGTAACAAGAGCCAAGGCTTATTGTAATGTTGCCCATATAATGTTATGTAAGATGTTTTAAAAAAAAGTCTTGGAGTCAGAAAGGCAGGTCAAACCAAATATAATAGAATCGTTCTTCGTGAGTCGTCTTACTGGGTCACGGGCTGTCGTTTCTAGATTTCAGCGACACAACAGAGGGATCTTTCACACAAACAGAAACAGATACTGTATAAAGTTACAAAAGCAACAACAGAGAAACTCAGGGGGAAAGGGAGGAAAAAACAGGCCAAGATCATAACAAGACCAAGACGAGATGGATCTGTTTGTGTCTGCACGAGGACACTGTAAAGCAAACTTTCTAATTACAAATAGATTAGTCCGCTGTGATGTTGTTGTGTGGTCTCCTCTATGTAAACTCCCTCCATATTTTATTATGAGACTTGCGTGTATGGCTTTCCCCTTTTGTTTGTCTTCAGGAGACCCAGGAATTTCTCTTTGTGTCTGGGGCCAAAGCTGTGAAAAAAAAAAAAAAAAAATGGGGGAGAGAGAAAGGTAATAATGCTTCATGTAGGCATTGAGCAAGGCGCCAAGAGTGGTTCCAGTCACTTCAGAACCGCAGATGAAGTGTTGGACCTGAACGGCGGCGTGCAACATTAACAGGGGATTCTACCCCCTTCCCTCAGTTTGCTTCTGACTGGGGTCCAGCTCCCAGGGCTGTGGGCTGATGTTGTTATTATTGTTGTTTTTCATGCTGAGAACAGCAGCCCAAGCCAAAATGTACTCCTGTTACAAAAACAAGTCCTGGAGGGCCCTGCTCTGTTCTATCCCAGGCTTTATTAGTACAAGGGAGCACCAACAGGGATGTCTGTGGACAATCAACAACCAATTTGCTGAGGGGTGGGATATAGGACATCGACCAAAGACGGCTCTGTTGCTTTGTCTCGGCTCACGTTTTCAGATATGTCACCAACCACCGCAAAGGACCATATGGAGATGCTGGTATTTGTCAAATTGAACATGCAGGCCCAGGCAACAGTGACAGGACTGGGGTGACACTGGGACAAACTGCTAGTATGGCATAGAGCAATAGCTGGGGAACATCATATTTGTTTATTGTAATTCTACAAAGAAAAAATGTAGTAGTATCTATGAAACTGAGAAAAATATATTTTTTATGTTGTCTCTCCAAGTATGTAGGTAACTTTTGAGAACAGTCATGAACAATTTGACCTTTGTCCCCGAAATTTATAAATGCAATAGTTCTAGTATACGGGGTAACCTCAAAAATATTTATGGCCAATTCTGGAGTCGAGATTTTTAAGTGGTATACCATGTCATAATAAAGAAAGTGACCAAGTTTTCTACCATTTTGCATTAACTAATAATAAAAAATAAAAAATAAAAATAATAATAATAATAAAGTAATGCTTGTATAGTAAGTCTTATATAGCACTTTTCTAGACACTCAAAGTCACTTTACAATTTGGTGCATTATTCATTCGCACTCGGTTGCGATAAGCTACTTCTGTAGCCACAGTTGGCCTGGGGCAGACTGGTGGATGCATGGCTGTTCATCTCGCCACAGTCACACTGGCACAAAAGGTGGGTGAAGTGTCTTGCCCAAAGACAACGCAACAGTACGCAATGCCAGTAGTGGGGATCAAACCGCCAACCTTTGGGTTAGTGGGTGGATGTATCTACTGACTGAGCTACTGCCGCCCATAAGACATACAACGGCAGATAACTATGATCAGAATTGTCCAGATTTCAGATTCTGAGCTGCAGTTTCTGAGTTTTGCCATTGAATTTGTGAAACTTTGACTGAACAAGTCACAGAAGTTACAAAAATAAAACATGAAACCCATTTTCAATAATATAAATGTCTATAATACAAATTAAAATGTAAAGGCCAGTAGGAACATTGAATAAAGTAAATAAATAAACGGTGTCATGTCTCAATGTAGCACCTTTTATCTTATTTATGAGGTACAAATGAGGTACCCTGTAGTCAGATCTGAATGTACAGAAACAGGTAAAACAGTGCTCATGTGATCAGCATTGCGCACTTAGGGCCAGATTTATCAAAGGTTTGCGTGCACGCTAAATGAAAAAGACGTGCTAAAAATGGAGCAAACCCAGGTGCAGCTGAGATTTGCGTCTCTCACAGGAGCAAATTCAGCGATTTTGCTCCTGTGATTCAATGAATATGTAAAACAAGGCGTTCTTGCCAAAACGCGCAAAATTCAAGGCGTGGAAAATGCAAATGAAGTCGGTTTGCAGTCGCTGTTTGATTTATCACGAGTACGGGAGCTAAATCTGCGTGAAGATTTAGTACGTTGGAGAAGCAGGTACAAAAGTTTTGCGGAGGTAAGAGTGTAGCTTTTAGTGCACAGATGAGGCGTTGAAAATAAGTTCTAATGCTTTAACAGGGCTCATTTACAAAGATACAACAGTAATGTGTTCATTTGAAGTCGAAGGAAACAAAGAAACAGATTTTACCTGCGGAACTCTTTTTCCTTGATTCTCGCTCGTATTTCCCTGAACTTCAGCCTTTTACAGCTGCTGTCTCTGGGCTTTCAGTCTGTTTAACATTCTTTGAAATCCTTACGGTGAGAGAACAGTCTTTAAACGCTGCGCAAAGTCTACTCACTGTGTTTATCTCATTGCCTCCCAATGCTCGCTGCGGCGCTTGACTGACAGCTGCCCCTACAGAGGCTCAAGGCTGTGTGGATTTGATCGAGCAGAGGACATCAAAATGTTTTTTAATTATTATTTTTATTCGATCACCATCAGCACACCATATTGGCTACTGATACATTTTATATAATTGTTTGAAAGGTTACTGGCTCTGATAGACAGTGAAAAGGACTTTCCTCTCCCTTCACTGTCTTTCACAGAGGGGAAATAAGGCACGTGACTCTGGTCAGCGAACACAGCTCTACTACAGTCAGTCCTGTTATTTGTTGGACTCTCAGATTGTGTTTTGTGTTGCATCTCTGTAGGAAAGATGCAGTCAGAGCTGGCAAACAGCGTTGCTCTCGCTGTCAGTGCATTTTATGCTCACGCAAAATTCTCATTTACATATCAGATTTGCGGCAGCAGTTACTTGGGCAGTTTCTCTTCGTATATCACATGCAACACGCCCACAAATACCAGACGCTATTTTTTAAGCTGCACTCGCAATTTTGCATTTGTCTTAGTAAATATGGCCCTTAGGGCCAGATTTATCAAAGGTTTGCGTGCACTAACTGAATAAAATGCGCTAAAATTGGAGCAAACCCAGACGCAGTTGAGATTTGCGTGTCTTACAGGAGCAGGGCGAACGCAATACAGATTTTGCTCCTATGACCTAATGAATATGTAAAGGCGTTCTTCCCAGACTGCGCAAAATGGAAGGCGGAGAAAATGCAAATTCATTCATTTACCGCCCGCAATATTATTTATCAAGGCTCACCATGACTTTGCGTGCGAAAATAGCGTATACATTTAGCACGCTGGAGAAGGACGTGCTAATCATTTGCACAGATATGGCTGCTGTGATTCGTGTAAGACCAAGGAGAAGAAATGAACAAATACGTAGGGTTAGAGTGTTTGCCAAGCGTGCAGATCTATTTGCCATGACGGATGAAAAAATTATTCACCAGCACTTTCAGCTCTTCTTGGTTAAATTTTGCTTCCGTTTGTGTTCCACTTCTGCACCTTCCATGACGCAAAACAATACACGCAATGATGCAGTTTAAATAGTTCCACCCCATCTGTTTGCACCTGTCACCTGCCATGCATTTAGTCTTAGTAATTCACGCGCAACACGCACATTAATAGCGGCCGCATATTTTCTCACTGCACTCGCAGTTTAGCACCCGTCTTAGTAAATATGGCCCATAGTGTTTTTCCAGAAGTGATTTATCAAGGAGAGCTATTGTGTCTATGGGGAGTACAAAAGGAGTAGAGGCCATTCTATTATAATATACCTGCTCTATTTGCCAAAAATATCAATTAAACTAGGGTCAACTAGCTCCTACTTGCTTTTTGTAAGCAGGACAGTGGTGCACTTCTTATGTCCCTCCCTTCATTTCTCTGATTGGTTTCGCCGCCTGTCATTCTTCCGCATCAGAAACAAAATGTTACAGAAGGGATAACAGACTAACTTTTTTGTATAGGAAAAGAGTTTGTCTGGCAGGCCAGGCTAAGGGTCAACAGCAAAGAACATAAATATCAATGCTGGAGAATCAACATGGAGTTGAGTTGTTAAAGCAAAGAACAGAAGGAGAAAGAGGATACGCTATCAATAATATCTTCTTTTAAAGGCGGGGCTGTTGTTTTTGACTTTTTGATGGCATACTGTCTATGCAGACTGCAGTCCACAATTCACAACTTCTATTGGGAATTTATTTATAAGGTCATATGAACAGGCACGGCAGTGAATTGTGCTATGTGAGCTTTGTAAAGTAGCAGAACAAGTATCAAAAGTATTTTGTACTGTACAGAGTCAGTAGTTTTGGGAAATAACAGGGTACATCTGGAATCATCTGAGTAGCAAAGATAACTCCAGTAGGCACAAAAGCTTAGCAAACTTGGTCAACAAAGGAGTTACTGATGCTGAGGGAGTGGATTAGTCCGCCAGTGGAACCCCCTGGACCCCACATAGCGGGGAAACCCAGTCATTCCATCAAAACTATTTACATAACTCCATGGAGAAAATTGGCCCGTAGCAGTTAGCTTTTCCATTTGCGCCACACAGTAAAGATGCTGTTACGATAATTGTCCTCCTACACGAGCAGAGGGCATACGCAGTACGCAGAGGGGAAAAAAGAGAAGAAGAAGAAGAAAAGTGCTGATCAGGAAAGTGTGGGGTTCCACCAATATTCCCCCAACACAAACATATTCTGTTGAGTTTTGTCATTTTCTTGGCTCAGCGAAGTACAGTAGTTGGCAGAACTGTTAACTCTCTCATAGTTTGTATGGCTTTCTGTCTTGGTCTTATAGGCGGTATGCTGCTGCCCCTTCTTTCCTTCTGGGGTGACCCTTTCCCCAAATTCTGAGCCACACTTCTATACATTCATGCATTGACCAAATTTTATTCTTAATACTGTGGAGCATTGTTACACACAGTCAGTCAACCTGGCTGAATGTCTACTAACCAGCTGGCATCCATTGTTTGCAATTAGTTCCAAAGCATGAGTGTGTCTGGGAGCATGCAAACATACATGTGCGATGTGTTCAATAAATGTTGGGGTATTTGATGGCGTGCATTGGTTGGGCACCCCAAGAGACTATTGTATAAGAACATGGGTCAGAGCAAATCGAATTATTAAGAACAATCTATCAATATAGTAGAGCAAATCCTGGAGCAGGCTCAGCAGAAAAACATGGCAAAAAGTGAAAGCCCAAAAAATGTGGTTCTTACGAGGAGGGAGAGAAAAATCTGTCTTTACAATCCCCCTGCTTCCCCTTGCCAACTTTCTGCTGGCTGTTGGTAGTGCGGAAATGAGAGCGTGCTAGATTCTCCCCTCACGAGAATAACACAAACCCCTCAAAGCTCAAATCAAACACACAATCCACGTCACAGGAAACCATTTTGAAGCGTAAAACCTCCCAATGGGAGCTCCATTTGAATGCTGCGGGTATGCGCTGCCTTGCTCGCCCCCTTTGCCTCCCCCTGGCCCCCCCTCCTCCCGCTCGCTCAGAGCTTCAAACCACAACCTAACCCGAACCACACCACCTCTCAGACGACAAGACTCCCTTTCTCTTGCTCTACGTCCATTTCCCCGTTCTACTCTTTCTTTTCTTTTCTGTTGTTGTTATGCTTTGCCTCCTTCAAATTGCACCCAAGTTATAGAGATACAAAGATAAACTCAAAGAACTTGGAGAGAGCAGACCACCACTAGGGGATTGGGCCTATCTCGCAATGGTAAAGATATACATAGTTCCCAGACTTTGACTTGAACCAGGTATCTTCTAGTTCAGGGCTAAATGCTCTGAACTAGAAGAAGAACACAAAGCCTTTGTATCTCACATTTGTAAAGTATGCATTATTTGTTTCTTTACTGACATAATTTCACAATGGTACAAAATATTTAGATTTTTTTATTTTTATAAAATTCTTGGATTCACAGAGCCTGCATTATCCCCACCAAAAACCTTGCTTGGCCCATTATTAACATTTTCTAAAAAAATAAAAAAAATAAAAAATCCTAAAAATCACACTATTTTTTTTTTTTTTTAGTTATCCTAATAAATATCTCATTGGTGGAGGTACTCACGAAGTGGAAAGTTAATCCATCTTGTAACATTAACCAATTAGAATCATTCATGTATTTAATCAAATATGACATTGACAAACATTTATTTGTCCATTAAAATCCATGAGTTTTTTATTAACATATTTTAGACACATACTCAAGTACTCAAGTGACCTCTATTGCCTACCCCCCTACCCCCTACCTCCATAAACTCCCAAACTCTTCCCACTCCCCTCACCCCGTCTTCCTCCTTTCTGCGTGGCAATTGAAACTCAGAGGTCAGGAGGTCGTAAGGGAGGCAATCACAGTAGTTTGTTTTGGCTCTCTCACCCCCACACCAAGTCCTTGGCTGTGTCGGAGCAATGCCGCCACCTTGCCTGCGCGCTGCCTGGGAAACAAACACATCCTTAATCACCCGGAGGCCCTGTATCCGCCAAGGCCACACTAGTTGAGCCCCATCTGACAAGCTCGAAAGTTTGGACCCCATCGGATGAACACAGGCCATACAAGTCAAGCCCTGTCTAGTGAACCACAGGCAACATTAGCGGCAGCCAGACAGTCAAATCCAGGTCGCTCTATGGTTGAGGAGCCCTGTTGAATGGTGGCCAGCGAGGACATTCCCCTTCAAGTGTCAACTGGGGTCCTGGCGGTCAAACTTAGGCCATGTGAGTTGAAATGCGCTGAGGGAATCCAGGCCACACAAGTCCAGCCATGGGGCGTTGAAATGGGTCCAGAAAAGCGTGATCTATCTCTGGCTTAGGCAAGCGCTTCTGTCATTATGTTGGCTAGGTGTTGGCCGACAGTGGGATTGTCTGACGTAAGCGTTGCGCAGCTGAGGGCTGGCAGAGGAACAAGATGTAAGACAGGAGGGGAAGGCACTTTAAATAGGAGCCAGTAACTAACAGCCATTTTGACCAGACGTGAATCAGATGAGCTGCCTCATACGCCATTGATTCCTCACGATCCCAAAAAACCAAGACCTAATTCTTGCTCTGAGGTTCCTCTGTTGGCTGCTTTACCTTAACGCTACAACTATTTTCATTTAAATTGTCCTGATAGTTCAAATATGTGGATCAAACTATGGAGGACTGTGAGCGCCACGCGAAAAGGAATAATGCTTTTATTAAAAGAGTTTTTAAAAGTTTATTTAATAAAGAGATTACTAAATGGTTTTATTCAAAGAGTGTTTAAAAGAGCATTTAATAATTTGATTACTAAATGCTTTTATTAAAAAAAAGAGTTTTTAAAAGAGCCTTTAATAAACGGATTACTAAATGGTTTTATTTAAAAGAGTTTTTAAAAGAGCCTTTAATAAACGGATTACTAAATGGTTTTATTAAAAGAGTTTTTAAAAGAGCCTTTAATAAACAGATTACTAAATGGTTTTATTAAATGAGTTTTTAAAAGATGATTTAATAAATGGATTAGTTAATGGTTTTAATAAAAGAAGGATTAATAGTGTTATTCATTAATCCATGTAGGAAACCGATTTCTAAATGTATTTACAAAACCTTTTCAGAAAAGCATTTGCAAATCGTATTAGTTTCTCCTTTTAGCTTTTCCTGGCATTCCTGGTCCTCCTGGCTAAAGTTAAATAAAATAAAAAGCAAAGTGATGTAACAAGCTCTGTGATTGGTCAGCGGATATAAAGCACACAGGAACATTTCACTAAAGTATGCGACCAAAAACAGCCACAGTGTGCATAGATACATCTGAAAATGCCACAGAAGAGCTGTCAAAGTAGCTTCAAAACAACGGATGTAGCCTTGGAGTGTAGAAATTAATAAATACGTCAAAGTGCCTTAATAGGTGTATAATAAATTAAGACTGTGCTAAAATGGGAAGTCGTGTTGTTTGTTATTGAGTATCACGTAATTTAACTTGCTGTGTGCTTTATATCTGCTGAAATAAAGTGCGCCGGGTGACGGCTTTAGTTACTGACACAACAATATCCTGCCTCCGCGCACAGCAATTAGTGAAATATTTAACACACAAATGCTAAAACCCTTATTTGAAGGATAAAACTGTGTTAGTCCATAGCAGCGTTAATTTGGTGATTTTATTTTGCGATGTATAAGACATGAATATGTTTTTTGAAGCTGCCCTTGTCCGGCTGCTCGCTTACAAGCTGTGACCGGAAGCGGATCATTCCGTTTAGCCGAATGCAGAAGTAGTTAGTGCATAACCATGGATGTATTATTAGACCTGGATCGGGCACTGCCCCTTCTGCCTTGATGCCAAATTTCCTAGCGGCCGCTCCGTGGCACTGCAGCGTGGCCCAGAAAGGATTTTTTCCATAGAGCGCAATGTAAAAAGAAATGCCTGGTGCTCGGCTGACAGGACACCTACAGCTTTCAAAATGGTCAGATTTTGTAGTGATTTTTATCTATTTTCACACCATGGACTTTTTCCCTCTTCAAAAAGTTTAATTTGGCTAAAAAATTACTTTTTATGGTTTGTGATGACACTGCTCTAAGCCCGCCATCGCACCCATTGGTCAGAGCCGATCACCTGGTACGTGGCGCTACACTGCGCTTGCTCGAACGCTGCAGTGCGCCTGCTCTATGGGCCGCACAACGCAGAAGTAACGCGGAAGTAAAAAACTTTTTTGGCATCACGCGCCAATGAGCACGGTCATTGAAAACAACGGCGGTCGTGACGTCATTCATTATCCAGTTATATTATACATCCATGCACATAAGCCCTATGGCGGACGAAGATGTGATTGTAAGTCACAACTTTACTCTGCTACGGGCGCGTAGCTCATTTTAACCAGTTTTATGAATAATTACTATAGTTAGTTACAATGAAGATATTCTGAAATGAAAATATGTGCTCACATTATCAACATATTTGATAGAACTTTCAAATTTTCTGGCCAATCAGAGCGCGAGTAGCTCCGACCAATCACAGAGCTCGTTTGCTTTTTATTTTATTTAACTTTAGCCAGGAGGACCTTGCCTGGAAAATCCAGACTGATATGTCTCTGTGTTATTCTACAGAGAAATATCAGTCTGGTCACCACGCCGTCCGCAGTGGTTTATTCAAATCCAAACTGTACCGTGCATTTTGATTGGTTTATTTAAGTCATGTGTTCTTTGCGAGCAGTGTCACTCGTACGCATCTCCTCGCCGACAACAATCAAGATGGCGCACCGCGGAGCCAAGAGTTTGTTTCATTCAGCGTTATGGTACGGTAATGTTGAAATAACTCCCTTGTTCCTCCCTCGTGGCTTCACTACTCTGTTTGTTTACTTTCTCACTTTCTTGTCGCTTTGGTAACGTCACGTCCCCCATTTTCTGATTGGCTAACTTAATTCGGGTTTGCTCCGCCCTAGAAATTGAATTGATTTTAAGGTGACCAGACTCATCCGGTAGTCAGGAAAACATGGAGGACCAGGAACGCCACAGAAAAGCTAAAAGGAGAAGCTAATCGGAGAAGTTAATACCAATACCATATAGCAAAATAAATACATTTAGAAATCGGTTTCCTAAATGGATTAATGAATAACGCTATTAATCCTTCTTTTATTAAAACCATTTAGTAATTCATTTATTAAAAATCCTCTTTTAAAAACTCATTTAATAAAACCATTTAGTAATCTCTTTATTAAATAAACTTTTAAAAACTCTTTTAATAAAAGCATTTATTAATCCATTTATTAAAGGCTCTTTTAAAAACTCTTTTAATAAAAGCATTATTCCTTTTTGCGTGGCGATCACGGCCCTCCATATCAAACTGTTTTCACCTCACAAAATATTACTTTATGGCCATAATATAAAAAGGTTTAGGCCTTTTAACAACATTTATATGGTTAATAGAGAAAGCAATAGTGTAGCATAATAGAGAAAAACAAGGTAATATACAGTACGTCAATGTACTACCATGTACATTGTTTCTGTTAAGTCATTCATTCACTGATTTTCTCCCACCTATTCCCAGCACTGGGCATGTGGGGCTGGAGCCTGTGGACCTGAGGCTGGGTACACAGGACACATGGCTGACATTTCGAGACATACACTGACAGACAATCACTCACTCTCACATTAGTTCACTGAGGGCAATTAAGATTCATCAATTTAACTATACATGTATGTCTTCAGATGGTGGGAGGAAGCCAGAGTACCCAGAGAGAACTCATGGTAACACAGGAAAACATGGAGACTCCACAGAGAGAAAGAGTGAGTCAGCTGAAGTCACTTAATGTTTTGTTAAGTATCCTCAAATAAGACTCCTGTGTACCACCAGGGGTGCCTGTAGTGGTGCCTCAGAGTTTGAGAACCTCAGGTTGAAATACTTTGCCACAGTTCCTTTCCCTCCCGCATTATTTGTACATCACTCACCCTATGAATGGAAGGGCCAAACTCAACTAAAGAATGTATTTGTGCAACTGAGAATGTTTGTGTGTAAACAGACAGTAATAAAAGTTTTTACGGCGCCCCCACCAGTGTCTGTTTGACAATGTGAGCTAAGGCGTGGTTTAAGATCTGCATTATATTATAAACCGCAGCATTCTCAGACCTTTAAACATCTCCTTTTGGGGCTATCCTGTGAGAATGCACTGAGTTAGCCTTTGTACTGCCACATCTCTCTCTGCATCAGAATGTCAGACATTTAACCCTAAGGCTGTGCTCACTGGATGAAATAAAGCGATTAGTGTTCCTGGTTTGATTGTCCGTTATGAGAGAGAAGCACATGATTATTTCTAGGAAATTAATTCGCCCAATCTTACAGGCTCAGCTTCCATCCTCTACTCAGTACGCATCTGAACTTCTGAAGTCAGTGTGACCGGTGGGAAGGCAGGACTGATGATGGACCCCACATGATCCTCATTCAGCCCACCTTGAAGCAAAGAGGTGGCTGTTTATTGCAAAGCAGGTACACGAAGCATTGAGACTGGGGCTTCCAAGAAGTCCAGCAACAGGGATCAGACTGTTATTGACTTGGCAGAGGTCTGAGCCAGTACGATTCCACCGCTGAGAGATTCAAGTATCTGTGTGTGTGCGTGATCCGCTCTCAGGCCTCTGTGGTCCAGATGGGTGGCCAAGCCCCAGTAGATTCTCTTATTTTGTTATGACAATTGAACTCATTTGAACCATTACTCTGCTGTCTCCCTGCAACACACGCACACGGGATGCCCCAGACACTGCAGTTTTCCTCCGCCCTAACATATGTACGAGTATATATCAGTCAGTATATATAGCTTATGCACACTAGCTTGATTGAGCCATCTAACTGGATTTTTCTCTTTGCTACAGGCACAGATGAGCCTTCAGTGCTCTGCTCTGGATAATGCTATATCTTCATGTAGTTTTGGTATAACAATATGGATTGTTTTTCTAAAGGCTAATTCATTTGACTGATTTACTCTGGTTAGTATTGTGTGTGACATTCAGACTTTACACAATAAAAAAGTACAAAGAACACATTCTTTAGTGGGCGTCAACTGTGCTGTTCTAAAGCATGTGAAAACATTATAAGCTGCAATAGACTAGTGTTTTCTTTTTAATTGTTTTGCGACATGAGACCAAAACAACCAACAAATAACAAAGGTTAGCTTGTGTGACCCAAAATATGTCTTTGCTGGTCTAAAAATGGGAGAAATTTTGAAATTTTAGCATTTTGTTTTACATGTGGTGCTGTCCACCTCTGAGTGCTGTGTCTAAACTTAATCTCAACAAGCCGTATACAATACAAGGGTACAAGGGTACAAGGGTCTTACTACAAGGGTAAGATTACATGTGGTTACAATCAGACTACTGTGGCAACAAATTGAAATGTTTTTCCCTGCTTTTAAATGTACTGACCAATGACCTCCTGTTTACATACATACGTTTTACTGTATGTATTGCTGCACATGGCATTAGTGTTGTTCACAATGCAAATGTTCGTATGTCACAGCTGGCAGAGTCAAGGACCACCCAGCAGGAGACACTCTGAGGTGACTGGAGATACGCTGACTTTCAGACAGACAACTCAGGAGAGAACACAAGGATGCAAAGTAACAATGGCTGATGGTCTGCCTCTTGTTGTTGGCCACAGACAAACCGTTCAGAACAAACAGATAAAGAGCTCACCACAGACCATTAGATGATGCAGGCTGCCATGTACTGTCAATGGTCAGAACTCCTAATTGATTCTAATTGATGCTGTGACATGCCAACACTGAAGGAGGAACACAGAGTATCAAGGTTTTTGGGGATCAGTTCAAGTAAATTCTAGCTTCAATGAGTAGCATTTGTTTACTCTAAAAACCAAAAGAGGAATATGGAAGCAATAAGATACATACAAATCAGTGCAGAACAAAATGTTCTCCAAACAGAGGCAACCCAGTCCATCACCTGGTGCAAGTCAGCCCTTCTCCAAACTACACAAAATATGAATATCCAACAATCACAAAAGCAAGTCAAGTCGAAGACAGTATTGTATATTATTAAAATATGTAGATATTGTATAAAGTATATACTTTATATATAAAGTATTTCACTTCAGCTCACCAAAAAAAATAAAAAAAAATGCTGCTCTTACTAAAGGAACTACATGATCCACTAAATAGCCAGGTCACTGTTATTCTCAGTATTATACACATCATCACTCACTGTTACTAGAACCATCAGGGAAAGTGTTTGTAAAGACAGGTTGGACAACCTATTTTGTCCAATGACTACAATACCTACATGTTTAAGTTATACTGGCCTGAGTAGTATAACAAGGATCTCAGTTTGTCAATTTACAAATTCCAGTGGGGCAAGAAAATTCATGCACTACTGTTGCTAAAAAGTCATAATTATATTTGACCCCATAACACCAATTTGGAAAATTGCATGATTGCAATGAGTTATATAAAAGGAAGCACAGATTTTTCTTATTTATTCAACATATCAGATGTGATTAAATGTAAATATTAGACAACATTTTAATATCAAAGTCTTAAATAAACATAATTAAATCATTATTCTCTGAAATATGGAAGCATAAAAACACTACGTCTTTGTACTTCTTGATTCAACAATAAACAGGCCGTCCACATGTTTTCCACAATGTCCTCTCCTCTTGTTGGTCTTGGCTCCGAGCCAACAACCATATAGATGTGAGTACAGTATGACTGTATATACGTGCTAAGGGGCCACTTCAGGGTAAATTTCTTGTATGTGTGAGCCACTCACAAGGAGCCACGAGCATCACGCGCATGTGTGTATAGTAAATTCTTGGAAAAGGGGAAGACTTTTTTATGTAAGGGTGCATGCAGTACAGGATCACACACTCTTAACATACACACTTTTGGGGGTGACAGAGTACATTGGCTGGGCTCAGATGAACCAATGGCAACCTGGGGAAGGAGGAATGTGCATGGCTCGAGTCCAAAAGAGGCCGTCAGAGTCCTCAGCAGGCAACCCTGGTTGTCTTAGTGAACTAAGTGTGCATCTGCACATGAGGCGATTCAGCCAGTAACTTTGTAACTACATGAGGGTGTGTCTTTTACAGGCAGATGGTGATGAACTGAGTGAATGTATGTCTAAAGATCTTTTGGACCTGACTGAGAAAGATTTCAACAATTTTTTTCATTTTTATCCAACATCTTGTTTCCAGGTGGGAACAGTGAACTTGTTATCTAAAGGAACTGGAAAAATTATGAAAATTTTAAGACGCAGTGAAGCATCTGCTGGTGAAGCAGTTACTACATCTCACAGAGCTAGAAGATCTAACCCCAGGAGAGGATAATCACTATACTGCCACTCATCCCCTGATCCCCAAAATACATCATGATGTCATGCAGACTCCAAATGTGGACTGCGCAAGCAAAAAAAAAAAACAGGGTCATGTGTGCACTTGACTAATGCACTAGGATGAAAAAGGGAAGGAGAGAGGAGCAGCAGGAGGAAGGAGGAGAGCTGAAGGGCTGTTTAAAATATTCAACCCCCATCCATTAACTATCCATGTAGGGGTAAGAACACGACCTGCACTGTACATCTCATGAGAGTGCGGATAAAAGACAGCCAGAGATGGTGCACTGTGGGAGTGGAGCGCTTTCATCCAATAGCCCTTAAATCCAGCTCAGCATTTTCTCAGTGATGTCATCTTTTTTCCCCTGGCACTTCACCTCTATCTGCTCCCACACTGCGTTACTTTCCACATCTCACATCCTCACATTGCCTCCCCCTCTGCATCTACATGACGTGCCGTGCATTACAATATACGACGCATCTTGGATGCCTATAAATCTGTAGCCGGCCAGTCTGCAGTCGTCCCTGGTTCAGGTGGGAGAAGGTGCAAGGGGCTTTCTGACTCTTCATCCCTCTATACTCAGGCTGCACAGTCATCTGACAGGAGAACACTGTGTTAACAAACAAGGAAATGGCTGCCAGCTGTATGGACAGGAGGGAAACACTCTGTGCTCGCAGCTTTTTATTAGGTATGATGAGAAACCAGAGGCATGGGGAGAGGAGGGCGAGAGGACCGGGGCAAGAATCCCACTATAGAAAAAAAGTCTTAGAAGCCATTCATTTTTACAGCAGGGGTGTCACACAATATATTTACACAGCAGACATGTATAGCCCTTAAAAAACCAAAGACTTCCATGTGGGAGAGATAGAGAAATGCAGACAGCTCTACATTTGGCTTTGATTTCTGGTCCTTCTGCAGAAAACAACCAAAAGGCAGGATTCTTCCAGTTAAGATCAGTGAGATCTGAAACTTAAGCTTGCTCTGAACTATGACTGTTTTTATCAGTAAGGTATTATTAACCAATAAAAAACATTAAGTCTATTGTCCACATTCTGAGAACTGAGTATGGTTTCACAAAAATGTTCCCTTTCATCTTGACTTTACTCTGCAAGAGATTTGCTTTAAGCAATATTAATTTAATTTTAACAAAAATTGGGAGTGAACAAAGAAAAAAGAAAAAAAAAAAATCAGTGACCAATTACCACCCATTGGCTTCTATGGATGAAAGTTCCTTAAACAGTGTTTATTTAAGTTCTATGGCCTGCAATTGGTGCACCATTCTCCAGTTTCGGACTTTGAGTAGACTACTGACAACTACATACTGAAAACAGACAATTTGTTATAAATATTTAATGCACAATATATCAAAGTCAAAATCTTGACACTCTTTCTTCACAGTTCAATGTTTAAATACTGCTATACACTGAATGCCATTTTATTTGAGCATTTAAAAATTGGCTTACTTTAATCTATGGTATGCTCTAGTGCAAATAACCCTAATTCACAATAACAAAATCCACAGGTAGTTTATTAGTTATTTTAATTAAAAGTTCTTATTACCCTCAGCTCTTTCCCAGCTCCCCACAGTCACCACTTTCTACAGCCTGGTCTGCGTAACATCAATGTTTAGTATTTTACAATCCTGAAGTTGATTAATTTTTGAATCCTCATTTGACCTGATGCTTTTTAAAGCTTTATTTAGGATGCAACATAAAATAGAGAACACCGAGTACTTGTGCAACCACAGTCATGCTATAATGTCCTTTTGTTTTTTTTCAAGTAAAGAATACTCAGAAAAATAACAACTTTAAGTACGATTTACTCTCATTGGACACCATTGGCGTGGTCAAACGCATTACGTTTCATTACGTTTTATACTGGGGGCATGCTGACCGCTATCTACTGTAGTTAAGACTATGGATATGTGCCACTTCAAACAGTACAAACTGTCACCTTAACTCACATTATCTTCTCCTTAAGCCCTCTGTGCACGTTTTACTGCTGTTCTTTTTACTATCACTTAATAGTCTGTTTATATGGCCTATATAAAAGACAAGACAATGGGCTCAGTGTGTGTCCCCATTCTCCACAACATGTAATCTGATAAGGCAATCACTCATTGCTATCAGGGCAAAAAGGACACATTAAAGACGCACTGTCAGCACCCTAACACTAGGTCGATACAGAAAGTACATAAGTGTTTATCTCACTTTGGAAGGCACGGGGTCTGCTTATGGAGGCAGCAGAAACCGATATCGCTTGGCAAACACTACTATTCTCCTTCCAGTTTACTTGTGGGGTCTACTCCGGCCGAGAGCTGAGCGAGAACAGAAATCCGGTCTCTATTGGTTAAGCAGCTGTTCCTCAGGAGGTCCACGCTGGGTAACAAAGAGAAGAAAATGAGGAGCGAGGCAGAAAGTGAAAGCACAAGGCATCAGTGTAACAGAGGTTTGCTGTTACAAATCACAATACTTTATAGCGATGCAGGGGGTGAGTCATTCCAGGCAAGAAGACAATAGGCCAACAAAATCAATGACATTCTCCTTAGTGACAGCTGAGTTGGCTGGGTGAGGTCAAGCCCCGAGATCTTTGGATTAGCCAGCAAGCATTAGCGGTCATGGCTGGGGAGGGGGGGACACTTACTGTAACCTTGGCCTCTCAGCGTAATGGAGCAGATATCCCTCCCCTTTATAGGCTGTATTACGGTAAGAAAGAGCAGTCCTCAACAGATCATTACTTTGTCAAAACACTTATCAGACTACGCTGGCACATGCATTTGTGGCAGAAGCGTGTTTGACAGTGCCAGAATACACAACAGTCATGGGCGCTGAAACAGAGAACAAAAAATCTAGACACATTTTGGACAAGTGACCATTTAATAGTTCTTATTTCAACAGCACTTAACTTAGGCAAACAGGTTACAAGCTAGATTTTCTCTTGGTTCCAGCAAGAGGTGTTAACGTTAAAAAATAAAACACATGAACAAAATCAACATTCTATCTTTGCTGACACTACAGCTCAATAATTGTTTACCTAAAGTGGTCAATTAATCTGAGGCAAACTCATAAAAGAGGAAAGGATGTGGGTTGTCCATGTAATTGGGTCCAACGGGCTCCAAGTCAAGGTTACCAGGGAGAATATGCTATAGCTCTCTGTAGCAGGGTGGCGACACAGGACTGAGGAGCAAGATACTGGAAAAATAAAGGATATTTAATTACACAGAAATGAAAATGTCAAAAGGACAGAGACAAGAGCAATGATAAGTACGTTAAAGGAGGCTAACGGGGACGTGGAAGGGAACAAGAACAGGTCATTCGAGGTGACGCGGACTATACGGTGGGATGGTTTATAAAAAATGGCAGCGGGCCACTCTCCTCCTCCAATGATTGTCTTCTGGCTCCGCTTACTACACTGAAGCCTGGCTAGCTCACGTTCACAAAGCCCGTGTGTACTCCCTCCTACACATTGTATGCTCATTCTTCTTTCGCTACACACGATTCATACAGAAATAGAAGTGACATCAGCACGGTCCGTTGTAAATCAATAATTGTTGCTGCCAACGGGACGCCCACGCAGGCACAGAAGGCGCGCTTCAGTTTCTCCCAGTTAGTGGGTTGTATCAGAGTCCAAACCACTCAGTGACCCCTCCTCTCCGGGGGTCAAGTCTCTGCCTCTGCTTCTCGTCCTCCATGAACTTCTCCTGCATCTCTTCCACCGAGCCCTCCGCTGCCACCTTGTCCTTTTCCGGGAATAGGTCTGGGAAGGTGAACGTCTGGCCCTGAGCCTGTGGATGCAATGGCAAGAAAAAAAAACAAAAGAAAAATAATTAGAAAACTGGCTTAAAGATGAACAATTATCCTTTCAAAACAAAATTGATGTTAAGTTGAGTTCATTTGAGACATGTCACATCCAATTTTGCCTAAGCCCTCTTCACTATTAAGATTTTAAATAGTTACTCAGAATACGGGACACCACAGTTTCTTCCCAAGTTACACAAACGCTCTCTTCCTCTTGTGGCATTGGATTTCTCTCTACCACATTTAATCTCTCTCCATTTTTCTGGTCGTGATTTATTCAGAGGGAAAGGATAGTATCCATTATTTATTCCATACCAACCCATCTCTGGCTGTGGCTAATGCATCAGTGGTCCAGGGTAGTCTGTGTCAGCCATAAAGTACAGTACACTACACTACACTACACTCTACCTCCCACCTCACCCCCACCGCACACCCACAATTTAAGAGGTCAGTGGGTGCAGTTCACATCATTAGCCTTTACCTCTGAGGAACTACTTCTAGCCTCTGCCACCGGCCCCCAGCAACAAGAATGCAACAGGAATTAAATAAGATTATAGTGTAAATACAAAGATTTAATCAACCAAACAACTGACCTTTTCAGAAACTTGGATGGTTATTTTAGCAGATGGCCATTAAAAACCTACATTCACAATGAGTTTCCAGTCAAATTTACATTTAAATAAATGTTCAACTAAAACCCTATTCCCAGAGAAGACAGCGTTTTTTGGGATCTTTACTTGCATTTGTGCAAACTGTGTTTATGGACAAAGACTTCTGGATGTGCTCCTGATGCATGCAGTGATTTCCATTACAGAATCATATGCCTGCGCCACATGAGGATCTGAAGATCACGTGCAACCAATACATCCTATACTAACAATATCATACCCAGTCATCTTGTTGTAATGTTGCCAATTAACACCATTAGTTGCACAATTTTTATCTTTTTTATTTTACACATTGGCCCATTTTTTTTGCAATTGGGTTATAAATGTTATATCCAGGGCCATTCAACACTTTTTTATTGCTTTTTATTCAACACAGAAATAGTGGAACCGTCTTTGAAAAACAGCATCAGTGAGCGTTCCAGCATAGAATTACTATTTAACCAATTTCCTACATTGTGTTTACAGTGGAAAATAAATCAATGAATGGTCTCACAATCTGTACTAAAATTCAATTAACATCCAAATTACGTCAAATCTTTCCTTCCTAGAAATATTGTGGCCAAAAGTCATTAGAGTGTTCTGGTTATTTGATTTGCCTTTGGTGCATTTAACCCACTAAGAATGAATTTTTCTACTAATGTTGGTCATCACATATTTTGAGAAAGTGAACTTTACTTTTTAAATTAATCATCATATCTACATTCACCAAAACAGTGCCAATTTTTTTAATTGCATTCACAAATGCTTAAACTGAGTTCAAAGTACTGTAAATACATATTGGTGAAAGCCTAAAAAATAAAATATATTTAAATGAGAACTTTGCAGAACGACTTTGATTATTTCAAGAACATTTGCACCATGTAATAGATTTCCAGGCCATAACTTTAACCGGAAAAAAGCTCTGTAAATATTCAGGTTTTTAATGGACTGAAAGATTTGAGCATGTGTTTTAACTTTAACTGTTTAGAAGCTGCCAAAAATTACTAGGTTTACAAAATATGAGTGTTATTATATAAAAGTGTGAAAGAGTTGTTGCATAATGAAGCATTACACATAATATGATATAACAGAGTATTTTATCCCCACCACCAACCCACTCTCATTCCCAACACTGTTCTCAATCAGCTCTATAGTTTAAAGTTGTTATATTTTGTATGTAGTCTCCAACCTCAAAATACCAGCAGAAATACAGTGGGGCAAAAAAGTATTTAGTCAGCCACCAATTGTGCAAGTTCTCCCACTTAAAAAGATGAGAGAGGCCTGTAATTTTCATCATAGGTATACCTCAACTATGAAAAAAAAATCCAGAAAATCACATTGTCTGATTTTTAAAGAATTTATTTGCAAATTATGGTGGAAAATAAGTATTTGGTCAATAACAAAAGTTCATCTCAATACTTTGTTATATACCCTTTGTTGGCAATGACAGAGGTCAAACGTTTTCTGTAAGTCTTCACAGTTTTAACAAACTGTTGCTGGTATTTTGGCCCATTCCTCCATGCAGATCTCCTCTAGAGCAGTGATGTTTTGGGGCTGTCGCTGGGCAACACGGACTTTCAACTCCCTCCAAAGATTTTCTATGGGGTTGAGATCTGGAGACTGGCTAGGCCACTCCAGGACCTTGAAATGCTTCTTACGAAGCCACTCCTCCGTTACCCGGGCAGTGTGTTTGGGATCATTGTCATGCTTGAAAGACCCAGCAACGTTTCATCTTCAATGCCCTTACTGATGGAAGGAGGTTTTCGCTCAAAATCTGATGATACATGGCCCATTCATTCTTTCCTTTACACAGATCAGTCGTCCTGGTCCCTTTGCTGAAAAACAGCCCCAAAGCATGATGTTCCCACCCCCATGCTTTACAGTAGGTATGGTGTTCTTTGGATGCAACTCAGCGTTCTTTCTCCTCCAAACACGACAAGTAGAGTTTTTATCAAAAAGTTCTATTTTGGTTTCATCTGACCATATGACATTCTCCCAGTCCTCTTCTGGATCATCCAAATGCTCTCTAGCAAACTTCAGACGGGCCTGCACATGTACTGGCTTTAGCAGGGGGACACGTCTGGCACTGCAGGATTTGAGTCCCTGGCGGCGTAGTGTGTTACTGATGGTAGCCTTTGTTACTTTGGTCCCAGCTCTCTGCAGGTCATTCACTAGTTCCCCCCGTGTGGTTCTGGGATTTGTGCTCACTGTTCTTGTGATCATTTTGCCCCCTCGGGGTGAGATCTTGCGGGGAGCCCCAGATCGAGGGAGATTATCAGTGGTCTTGTATGTCTTCCATTTCCTAATAATTGCTCCCACAGTTGATTTCTTCACACCAAGCTGCTTACCTATTGCAGATTCAGTCTTCCCAGCCTGGTGCAGGTCTACAAGTTTTGTTTCTGGTGTCCTTTAACAGCTCTTTGGTCTTGGCCATAGTGGAGTTTGGAGTGGGACTGTTTGAGGTTGTGGACAGGTGTCTTTTATAGAGATAACCAGTTCAAACAGGTGCCATTAATACAGGTAATGAGTGGAGGACAGAGGAGCCTCTTACAGAAGAAGTTACAGCTCTGTGAGAGACAGAAATCTTGCTTGTTTGTAGGTGACCAAATACTTATTTTCCACCATAATTTGCAAATAAATTCTTTAAAAATCAGACAATGTGATTTTCTGGATTTTTTTTTTCTCATTTTGTCTCTAATAGTTGAAGTTTACCTATGATGAAAATTACAGGCCTCTCTCATCTTTTTAAGTGGGAGAACTTGCACAATTGGTGGCTGCCTAAATACTTTTTTGCCCCACTGTATGCATATAATTATAACTGAATTCCCAAAGGGACACAATATGGAGATAACACAGTGATGACCTGCAGTCTCAGCACACACAAATATACACTGCCACAAGTTTATTTCATCTTTTTTACCAAAACGTATTCAAAACACACTTATATAATCAATATGGGCTTAAAGTGCAGAGTCTCAGCTGTATTCATGTCCAAATCAGAAGTGTTCAGGAATTACAACTCTTGTGTGTAGCTGCTCTTTTTCAAGAGCTTAAAAGTAAATTAACAAATTAAAATTACTATGAATAAAATGTTTAATATATATAACATTTTTAATACTATGTTGTGACTCCCTGAAGTCTAGAACCCATGGACATCACTAAACACTGGGTTTCCTCCTTTGTGATGCTCTGCCAGACCTTTACTGCAGCTGTCTTCAGTTGTTGCTTGTTTGTGGGTATATAACTGTGTTTTGAATATGTTTTGGCAATCTAAAATAACAAAACTTGTGTCAGTGTCTGAATATTTATGGCCCTAACTATATATGGTGGTGGGCCTGTGGCTCAAACACATAGTTTCCCTGCTGAGAACCAGAAGTACTAACCACTCTGCCACTGTGCACCCCATTGTTATCTTGGAAGAAATTTTAAAATTGCTTTAAAAATATAGCCTATTTTTCTAAAGCTGTGCAGCCCTACTATGCACCTGCACAGATGGTCATCAAGGAATGCAGAGTCCAGAAGCCAAACCCTGAGCAATCCAGAGAAAGTCAGCTGTGGGACATTCAGAGGGAGCACTGAGAAAGAGGAACAGGAGACTAGTGTCTACTGTTGCACTAATGTTAGACCACAGAGCTAGATCACAAAGAGCTAGTGAGCCAAACACAATTAAAACCAACTTGAACCAACACTGTCGCATGACAATTCCCAGTTAGACAGCGCAGCACTGGACACCTTGTGTATACACACGCCAGAGATTAATAATGGCCTCCGAAAGAGTGATTCACAAAAACAACAAAGACTTGAGATTGAAGTCAACAAAGCGCTAAGTCTTGTTAAACAAGTCTTTTTGTTGGCAGCGGTCTCTGTGTGTGTGAGCCGAGCGTCTGCTGGACACATTTCCGCAGTCAGAGAAAGTGCGGGCTCAATGCATTCATACTTTTGGTAGAAGCACATATACATCAGGCTACAGCAACAGCCAAGCCCCTGTCCCCCGTCTCCACCAGCTACGAGCCATTAAGATCTTTCCTGTGTCTGCCACTCCATACGTCTGTGTGTTGTAGTGACTGTTGAGTGATTTAAGGAGGACCAATGCCACACTTTTCATTCTCTTACCTACTTTATGCTTCATGGACAATAATGTGAGGGAGTGGATGTTTTCTCTGCCATTACGTTCAGCATGCTCTTGAATCAAACTGCCATCCAGGAATATTGGGACAAGGCCCCACTCTTGATGATGTTTCTGTTACGCACATGAACCACCCATAGTTTCCCTCAGTAGAAAAAGATCAAGACTCGTGGAACTGAGGGGGCATAACAGACTCTGTTCTCTGGGTATTTGTGTGGGTTTCTGTAAGTTCACTAATGGTAACTGTCACTACCATTGTAAGACATAGAACTGTTTCATTTTGTAATTGTATTTATTTATTGCCAAATAAAAACTATTCTAAAAATGTATTTTTTTTTTACATTTTACAGAACACATAATTAGGGGTGGGACAAAATATAGATTTTGTCATATATTGCAATATTTTGCTCCAGTGGCATAAAGTAGCTCTAATATGTAACATGTATGTATATAGCCCTTTATAATTCACAAAAAAATAATTAAAACAGACAAGAAAAAACAATGTTTCTTTTTTTTCCTTTAAAAATACACTGATATATCATAGGTTATCTTGAGCAATATGTCAATAATGCCATATCATATTATTATTGGTGATATTATTGAATTGTGAGGTACCCTGTGATTCCCAGCGCTACACATAACATTATAAACATTTTGTGCATTTATTTAAGTTTTATATTTAATAGTAATCTCATATTCAGAGGAAGGAAGTGTTTTTTAGGATTAGGATCAATTTTCAACAGATACATGCAGATACAAGTGATATGCCAGACATCAATCTGGGCTGCAGCCCCATAGGGAAAAAGGGAAAGAGAGTGAAAAAGGAGAAGATGGAGCAAGACGTGGAGACACACAATAGGATCTCTGTATTCTATCTGATTGACCTTTGCTTTGGATATGTAACCAACTGAGCATGCAGTCGCTGTTCAAAAAGAGCATCTGGAAAAAACTTGGAGTGCATTTGTGTAATCATTTCCTCTAAAGAAAGTGGGAAAAACAGCCTGTAAAGAATGTACATACGAATGTCCAGCAATCTTGAAATGCTTGTGAAATGAATACAGGAATGAAGGGATGCAGGGTTCTTTTTTATTATTCATTTAAGTATGAAATATGAAAGCCATAGTTGTCCTGCTGAATGTGTTAAAATGTTTGATGAAGGTGCTGCTGCGTGGGGCTTTTCCAACCTGGGGCTGAATAGAACATTATGGCTCAGTCAAAAGCCTGCTTGTCCTGTACGGGACATTACCCAACAAACTGCAGGTAGACAGAAGAGATACACAGCTGCATCTTGAAACCACCCTTAACCATCAGATATCCCTACAAAATCATTACGCTGACCAAGGGCCAACTTTATTTTCCAATACCTCCACTTCAGTCAATGGATATATTAATATCATTTTTTAATAAGTTTAGAACCTATTAGTGAGTATTCGGGAGCTGGAAAGTCATTTTAGAGGTCAAAAAGTTACGTCTTTATACATCTTGTTTAAATAAAAATATTTATACACAGAACTACTGCAGTACTAAAATTCTATGTTCAGGTCCATAATTACTGAAACATAAACATGAAACTAAAATATAACAGGATTTATTTTAACAAAATACTTTTAAAATATTTTAGATATTATTTTAAATTATCAAAACATTATTCTTTTCATAACTTTACCAATTATCTACAAATATGGAGTATTCAGTTCCATGTCACTAGAGGCTGTGGCAGCAGTGGCACCTTGTTGAGATAAACCTCTGAACAGTACACTCTATGGCTAGTTTTGGTGTGGGTCACGGAGGTGCTGTCTCTGTGGTAGGGGCTATTTTGGCCACAGACTGGGGAACAGGCAGAGAGCAGGACAGAGCGAAGTGGTGAGATTCCCAGGATTAGAGCCTCCTGCTGAGACTGCGGTGCATTTATCTGCACTTCGGTGTAATAGTGTTCACCAAACCAATTTGTCATGGGACGTACTGACCATCCATGAAACATCCATTACAACTTTGTATAGTTATGTACACAGTGTACACAGAAAACCTCTGTTCTTATTGTACCATCACTTGTGTTAAATTCCATTTGGTTGGTTAATTTATGTGTCTTGCTAAAGTGCATGTCAGCATTTCATGTGTTCTTTCCAAAATAGCCTCCACAAGCTTCACAGTCATTTTAACAGGTGCAAGCACTTTGGTGATCTGTTTTCTATGCTCACACACATACTCACAGACCAAGGTGTCTTGGGTTGCATTTTTCTTTTTGGTTCATTTAAGTTCACACTGTCTAATTACAAGTGAACCGGGACTTGTAAACTGGAGTCAGATGGACTCACAAGTAGCTTGTTTATTAGAGTTTGGCAACCTGTCATCCTACATGATTATATACATGATTACAAATTTTGGACGCTTTAAGGGGTTTGTTTTGGATACACAATATACAGTACTATAAGCCAAAAACATTTTTTCTCTGATTTCTATACTAATGAGATAAATAATACAACTGTGGTCAGTACATTAGCCTTTTACACTATTAGATGTCATCATCTAATGCATTTAAATCCAGACATTACAAGTAGTTATTTTGAATATTTAGGATACAATATAAAGAATGGAGATAACTTTCTAGCTAATAATGCATTTTGTAATAGGCTTGCTTGTTTTGCTGTTTGAAATGATAGCAGATACAGAGAAAAATAAATGTCAGATGCAATGCTAAAAAATCTCTGTGGACTTTGACCTATAACTCCTCCTAACATTCAACCTTCTGCAATTTCAGATTTTTTCTTTTTTTTTCTTTTTGCAGTCATAAAGTAAAATGCCAGGTAATATTCCTAATAAAATCTATTTCTTGGAGATAAAAAAAAAATAAGAGAGAGCAATAAGAATACAGGCGCACCAATAACAAGACAGGCCTGATAAAGCACTTTTAAAAATCAGATTATGCTAGTACAGCTAAAATTCATTTCAGTAGAAGCTTGGACATGACTTTTACCAGTAAAACTGATCAGAGCCAAGTCAGCAAACTTCTGTTTCTGCTACACCAGCTTTTTCCCAACAATCTCCCTCAAATAGAAGTAAACAGCTGCACGGTGGAACCAGGAAGCAGATATTCAGACATCTAAGACATCTAATGTGCCCATCATTGTGGTGTTGTTTGTATAACATTATTTTCAACATAAGAACCTTTTAGATGGTTAAAGTTTGAAAATACACACAAAAAATTATGATTATTACTGAGTAACCAAAAGTCAGTTTGGTAGTTTGGATGATTGAATAAAATGAATTTAATGACAGAAAAACATTTGTCCAAATAAAGAAGAAAAAGATCAAGAGGGCAGAAGAGCAACAGAGATGTAACCAAATGACTGTAAACATCTCGTGCTGCCAGGCACTTGGGTGGGCCACACATCCACTCTCACTTTATCTCATTGACACACAATACTCTGCCCTGTTGTGGCTCCGTCCAGACCCATTGGTACAAACCATTCCAGGAATACAAGTGAGTGAGACGGAGACAGAGATAAAAGGTCTCTCAAACCTCTGGAATATAAGGAGGTCGATGAGAAATAATCTTCTACAACAAACCGAGATATTCACTTTTCACAAAAACAACAACTGAGCCCGAGAAAAGCAGTGCAGACACTATTTTTTCTGTACAGCACAGATAAGTGGCAGTGACTGTAGACCACTAACCAACAGCATCCTGCTGTGGGTTTGTTCAGGGTCACGACCCTGGCCCTCCCTCCAATTACAATGACATCTTCTCCACAGCCCAGAAAAAAGCCAAATTGCATTTGGCTACAAGTGATATAAATTTGTGAGCATTGCCATGTAATTCATATAAACGGTTCTCATGGTTGTGACAGAAAAAGTTACACAACATTACAGCGGTTCTAGAAATGTCTATTCTTTGTATTTACAAGCACAATTTTACAGTTTGATTTTGCTGTGAAGATTTGATTGTAAGCAACTATGTTTTAATACTTTTACAAATCTGATGGACCATAAATGATTACTTCAAAGATATAATTCACATACATTTTTGGGCTGATGTTAAATATTACACAGCTTGTAGCTTTCTTTCCTGTAGATTAATAAATCACAACAACGCTATTACTAATCCACAAAAGGTTTTCAGATGAGTAGTGTTAAAAATACTGGTATACTGAACACACTTGAGTGTTTGGTTACACAAAAAGCCAGTGCATGGATGTGGCAGGTGGATGAATATGACATCAGATATCAATAAAAACTGCAGGATCCATTGCAGGGAGCACCGTGTGAAATCCTAGTGTGGACATATATCTGCCCAGAGACAAACAGAGGGCGTGAGTGGTGCTCTTCGTGTCCGGGCATGTCTGCTCTCAGCCTGCTGCTGGACACATTAGACCCCGGCAACAGAGACCTCCAGAAGAGATCACCACCATCTAAATACACACTGAGCTACCTATACAGACATGTCCACTTGTATGGACTTCAAGTGGACACTACAAAACTACTTGCAAAGTTACAAGTGACAGACTGACTGAGTTGTTCACATTCTTACACTGCCCTTGCCCCAATATACAGGTATAGAAGATCATTTATTACTCCACAATGATGGGTGGGCCTTAATTTCTTTCCCAAGCAATTGACAAACCAGTTCACTCACAGTCAGCATGTACATACCCTTGGCCATATTTGTAGCTTCACCAAGAGGGTTATGTTTTCACCAGTGCTACTTGGTCTTTTAGCTTGTTGGACTGTTAGCAAACTAGGAAAGGTCAGTAATGGGCCAAGATTATAATTTTGTCTTGATCCAGGATTTTTTGAAGGGTTCAATACCATTGCAAAATAGGGATATTCCAGAAAATACCAAATCCAGCCAAAAGGGGTCAGTAAAGAAACAAATAAGTACTCCGTAGTGTAGGTATATTTTAGTGAATTCTTAAAAATTGTAAGATATTGGGGCTATGCAGCTCAACTCATTTATCACAGAGGTCTGCGCTCTGTGAGTGCTTGTGTGCATCTTTTTTGGGGGGTTGTAGTTTACTTCTTCTGAAAGCAAATGTTATTCATCCTTTAGGCCAGGTATAGTCAACCTACCAGAAACAAGCTATTTTTAATTATTATGTATACTGAGTCTTGGGTAAGGCACACTCACGAGTTGTACCTTGAAGGCGCTTCACACCTAAATGTCACATCTTGACTGGCCACTCTCATTACACACATTCACACAAATAAACAGCTGTTCCCCATCATTATCCCCTCCATCTATGTCATTGGGACCCCAACCCCCACAATGTACCCCATTTCTCTCTTACGATGCATGTAAACAACTCCACATATACACACCCCTCCCCCTCAATTTTCAGCATCCCCTTCACCTTCCACCTACCCCCACTCCCCCACCCCCCTCCAGTCCAACACCCAACTATCTAGGCTACCAAACACGCATGCACTTGCGACTCCTGTGCCAAACACCCACCCTACGTGCGCATGCTACATAAACATCCAGCCATTGCCCCAGCACCCCCTCCCTGACTGCAAGGAATGCTGGGACCAGCTGGTGGAGAAAATAAAAATGAAGAAGCATACCAAAACAGGAAATGCATCAGCAGGGGCCTATCGAAGGGCTTTATCAGGACAGTGGCTGCCCCACAGAGAACCTGGGTGGTGCCGTGTGCTGATTGGCTGATCAAAGTGGCAGCAGTGTCATTACAGTTCAGGAGGTCAGGGGTAATCAAGAAAGAAAGGGTACGAGGCTGTGCACACTCATTTGTGTGTGTGTGTGTGTGATTGGATTCTGCAGTCTGAGGGGGTCTGTATGTTTCTTATGTTATCTAAATAAGGGGAACCTGGAGGAAACAGGGAAGGAAATGAGAAGGAAATAGATGCTGCTCAGAGAGATAAACTTAAAAAGCACAATAAAACAAGGTTCAGTGGAGAACAAGGCTTCCACATTTTTACTAGTGTAAATTATTAAAACGAACAAAATGCATTTACAGAAGAGTGATATCTTGAGATGTTGTTTAGGCAAGTCACCGGAATGAAGTGGGTAAAGGTAAAAAGTTTACCAATAAGAAAGAAATGCCTGAACTAAAACCATTAAAAAAAAAAAGCTTTGCGTGTGAGATTCCAAACGGGATGGTTAAGACTGGCTCCATTCTCTATAATTCATGTTCGCTCTCCACTGAGCTCTTATGAAACCTACACACACGTTTTTACTTAGCACTAGATTTTCCAAATCAGGAGACACATAGGGAGATGGAGGGCCTTTCAGCTAAGCTTGATTGCCAGGAAAAGCTTCTCCTTTTATTAGGCTCACCACCAGCATGAATGTACACGTGCACACACATGTCTATATACACAAACTAATTAGCCAAACAGCTAGAAGAGATTTAGATGTAAAGCTTTCTGAAGGAGTATGGAAGTGTGTCCCTGTTCCCATTACTGTTTGTTTTGAAAACAAAAAATGCAATCAAGTCACCTATAGAGGTCGCTGCAGGTGAACCCCTTTGTTTTCTTCACATATCATTTCTCCAGTAATGACCCAATAATTTTGTGTTTCTTTGATGGCAAAGATGAAAATAGTAACCCATATTCTAAAATAGATAAATGATAATGTTTTAACTAGACTCCACAATATTCCCCAGGATGACTATTATTTACATTATATATTGTGTTAAGTTTAATGTTAAATGTTAGTTACTTTAATGTTTTGATTTTTAAGGAAAATAAACCTAATGCAATGTCATTAAGTATGACCAAGTACAGCTAATAAAGTTGTGTAGTTGAGTTAGGTGACATGATAAAACATTATGGTATTGAAGTGCCTCATCCAATGTAAAATGAACCAATAGGAGAGAAAGTGATGGGAGGAGTGCAGTGAGGAGAAAAAGGCAGAAGTTAAAAATGTTAATTGGTGTGATAAGCAAGGGTGAGGCAAAACAGTGAAGGGAAGGAAGCTGAGCAGCAGACAGACAGAAAGACTAGACTCTGTTTGCATGATGGAGTTAAAAAAAAGGAAAAGGGAGGTAAAAAGTTGATCTAAATAGAATGTCACTCCCACACAGAAGACAGATTTACCCAATCTGAACACCCTATTCACCACCACCAGAGTTAGGGTTTCCTATCAGAGAAATAAACCTGGATCAAGAAGAGGTGCGGGGGATCCTGTCTGGTACCACTCTGGACTACCACCATTCAGTCACACACAACCCTTTAGGGTCTATTGTTAGGCAACAAGGAGTCAGTATCACAGGGAGGGAGGAAGAGACAGGAGCTGTACGGCAAAATGTTGCCATCTAGTGTCAGTGGAATACACTCCGGTCTCTCTCTCTTTGCTTCCTTTTTCAGGGTTGTCACAAGCCCTCGGTGGCTGCCCCTCTTGTGCGTCTCTTTCTCACCCTTTACACTTAGTTAGATGATCCCCGTGGACAGTGCCAAGGTTGAGACAGCAAAAAAGAAACATGGGAAATGAGCAATTTGACTTGCAGCTATCACTTGTACAGCAGTTGGTCCAGCCCTCTCTTTTGTTTTCTTCTGTGGTTGTTTTTGGTTTGAGATTTTGCTTTGGGGCTCTCTGCGTTCTGACTGGTGCACCTGGATCACAGCAGAGCTATCAAAGACAGGGCCAAAAAAGTATCGACCAGAAATAACTGAAAAGTGTAGAATATCAATGTAGCAGCTACCAGATGTCTTCTCAAGAATAGTAAATTTAATCCCCTGGGACAACATAATGAGTATTTTCCTGAACTTCTCAAATGATAAAAAATGTATACTAGATACTAGTAATTATCTTGTATGCTCTTCTCAAATGTATGCTTGACTTTTGACTAACATTTGGATGAGCCCTTAATGAGTTTTAGTCTCACTTTTTAAGAGCAACATCGTGACCACTCTTGTGGCCACTCTAGTGACAGCATTATTATAATTGTAAACAAAAGTGTCTGCTTCAACAGCTTGCATTGTGACATCATCCGGGACCATCTGTGTGCCTGCTTTCCCTCCTGCTGCAAACGTTTTACTCACACTCATCCTTACGCACTCTGTTCCCACTGAAGAAAGTCAGCTTTGTCTGGAGATCAACTTCACTGTGGAGAGATTGTGTGGACCTCATTAACCACACCCCACAAAAGGATGTTAAGAAAAATGCATACACACTTCCAGTTAGAAGAAATTCTTGCTGACGCATTTATGCTGTGTTTGTCTATGGATGATTACATTAGCTGTATACTAACTGTCAGGTAACAGTTTAAGGCTTTACCCAACAAATGATGAAACATCCCACAGGTGCTTGGACGTGCCTAGTGGTACCCAACACTTAAACATAAACTCCTATGTTCTGACTCCTCCTGAAAACAAATGTGTGAAATTCTTTTTTTTTTTTTTTTTGGAATGGATAATTCTATACTCAGAAGAATTTCATGGAAATTCACAGCAATGCAGCAATTTCATCTACTTTTGAGGGGGCAAGTATTATTTTAATAACCAACAATTACGTACAGTCATATGTAAAAGTCTGGGCACCCCTGATAATTAAAATTATTTTAATTTATAAGTTGTTGGGCATTTGGATCAGTAACTTCATTTTGATATATGTAATACCTCATGGACACAGCAATATTTCATTAGTGAAATGAGAATTATTGGATTAATAGAAAATATACAATATGTATCATAATAAATTCAGACAGGAGCAAAGGTTTGCACATGCCAACAGAAAAATTAAATCAATATTTAGTTGAGCCTCCTTTTGAAAAAATAACAGCCTCTAGATGACTCCTATAGGCTCTGACAAGTGTCTGGATTCAGGCTGGAGGTATTTTTGACCATGTCCAAAACATCTCCAGTTCAGTTCTTCAGTCCCAGTTCATGCTTGCGAGCATGGACAGCCCTCTTTAAATCAACCCATAGATTTTTAATGATATTCAAGTCTGGGGACTGTGATGGCCACTCAGTAACATTATACTTCTTTCTCTGCATGAATACCTTTGTGGATTTCAAGCTGTGTTTGGGGTGTAGTTGGAATACCCAACCCCAGCGTAACTTCAACTTTGTGACTGATGCTTAAACATTGTCTTCAAGAATATGTTAATACTGAGTGGACTCCATCCAACTCTCAACTTTACCAAGGGCCCCAGTTCATGAACTAGCCACACAGCCACACAGCTCAATGGAGCCTCTACCAAATTTGACAGTAGACAGCAAGTGTTTTTCTTGGAATGTTGTGTTCATCTGTTGCCATGCACAGTGCTTTTTGTTATGACCAAATAACTCTCTCATCAGTCCATACCATGCTATTCCAAAATTAATCTGGCTTGTCTAAATGAGCTTTTGCATACCTCAAGTGACTCTGTGGTGTGGCATCACCCTCCCATACAGATGCTCTGTGTGCAAAGTGCTCTGAATTGTTGACCCGTGTACAGAAACACCATCTGCAGCAGGATGATCTTGTAGGTCTTTGGAGGTGATTTGTGGATTGTCTTTAACAATTTTCATCATTCCTTGCCCATGTCTCTCTGGTATTTTTCTTGGCCTGCCACATCTGGCCTTAACATCAACTTTGCCTGTGTCTTTCCAGTTCCCAATTAACACCTTAAATACCATTTCTCATTATTGAACACACCTGTCTATGAAGTTCAAGGCTTAACTAACTAATCTAACAAGTTTTGTGTTGCAAATAATCCATTTTGAGAAGTTACATGCATTCTAATCAGCAAACTTATAAGGGTGCAAGGACATTTTTTTCATTATTCATTTAATTTCAGACACCTAAATACTGCTACACTAATAATTGTCGTTAGGAATACACCCTAGAACTCAAATGTCATTAGAAAATGAATGACATTCTGTGATCTTTTTTCATGAAGACAGTAAATTATTATGCAACCTCAGAGGGGTGCCCAAATCTTCACATACAACTGTAGATATTAAAGCACATTGGGTTCAAAGACAGATCACACAACAAGCTATAGCTACTGGCACTGCAATGCACTTACTGCACTATGTATTAGCAGAAAGGATCATTGAGAAATGCTGAGAGCAGTCAGATATCCCATTCATATATTCAGAGCGTCACCCTCTGGGAGCTTTCAGTGTGCACTTGGAGCACTCAGCCTGTGAAGTGCCGCAGCTGGCACCAACCAGCACAGCTCCTGCAAACCAACTGCCACTCCAAAGAGAAAATAACTCCTCAGACCAAAACTCACCACAGCCTTTTCATTTACATGCCAGGCAAAGAGTACCTTATCATAAATGTTTGACTGGCAATAATGATGCTGCACAATGACTGTAATTTCAAAGTGCTTTCTCTTTTGTGAAATGCACTACAGTGGGTTTGCAGAGGTTTCAGATGTAAGTGATGGTTAAATGGAAATGGGGGCACACGGTGCACTTCAGCAGTGAAATGGTAGTAATAGTGGTTTGAAAGAGCTAGCACTGTTGGCGTAGGAAAGAAGTCTGACTCCAAGACCACCAGTCACTCTGAAACTCAGCCAAACATAAACGCACTCTGATAAAGTCAAGACTTTCATTTTGGACCACTGTTTTCGTCAGCCCACCGGCAGCACCACTAGGCCGACTTTGGCCCTCCCCTTGATCACTGTTCTGGCATGATTCCATCATGCCCTTACTCACCTCCCCTTCTCACCCCTGGTAGCCCCTCACACACACTTTCCCACACACAGTGCACATTTCACACATGCAGACGCTATCTCTTCCCCCTAGAACCCAGGTCCCCCTAAGCCTGAGGAAAATGGCCGTCACGGAACCCCGCAAACGGGAGGCCTCCCATTAACCGCAAACCAACAGAAAGGAATGAAAGAGAGGGAGAGGGTGCACAAGCAAATGTATTACTGTCGCAATATTAGCTTATGAAGGGAGCAGGGCTAGAGGAGGGTAAAGTGGGGGGATCGTGGTGTGAGCATCAACCCACAGAACACTCTCCCACATGTGGAGTCAATTAGGAACAATCTTGTTTTCTACCCACCGCTGCAAAAGAAAGGATGGTTTCCTTTGGCTGAGTGTACGTGCGTGTATATTTGTTTCTTGTTTTTCTATTCTGGCGTGGACTGTGACCTAAATGCACACTGACCAATCCAGATAAAATTTGACACAGACTAGTTAATGTTAGAGGAAGATATTATAGTCAAACAGAGGCACAGCAAAAGATTGAAAGGGCTGCACAATATTAAAAAAAATATACACCATCATGCATCAGTATTGTGCATTCATTCTATACTATATTGTGATGTTTCTTCCAATACAGCTATAGTGTTCACTGATATCACAATAATGCTAAATTTGTGATATATAGTAATAGAAATAGAAATACACAGAATATCAGTTAACAGATTACATATTCAAAACTGAATAGGAAGACATATTAACTTATCAAATTCCACCCTTTTTCCCTAGTTCGTGTCATCACCTAATATCAGTTATCCCATTTCCTGGTTCCTGATTCATCAAATTAGTAATTTGACAATTCATGATTCACAATTTACAAACAATTATCTATACATACTGTACAAATATCTATAGCTACATACCTACGCCCTCCATAAATACATGTGCACAAACACCCATACCCGCTTACAGTGTATACCTAGATAACAATTACTTAACAATATACAGAATTTGGTTCACTAGCTCTATGGTGTGTATTTCTAACGGCACTTTTACTTAACCTTTTTCTATACCTTGTGAAAATCATGCTTCATTCAAATTCAAATTGCTTCATGTGCAGCCCTAACTGACATGTTGGAAGTACTCCGCAATCAAAGCTATAGAATGCAGTATTGTTATATATGTATATGTAAAAATTAACAAAAGGTATTGGTGTATGGCACAAGGTTAAGAAAAATGTAATGTAAATATAAGAAAATGACATTGGAGGAAAGACATCAGTCCAGTGAGGATTAGCGCGCATAAATGATGTACATATGTCCCTATCATCACTGTGGGCTTCTGGTGAGGCACGAGCATCACAACCGACCCCAGCTGGGAATTCCAGACACACACAAAATCACATGGCCACATCCTTGGTGTCAGACAAGAGGAAGTATCTCCTTTAAAAGATTCATGGCTGCTTCAATTATGAATGATCTTTCAAATTGTCGTGTTTAGACAATTTTCATTATTCATCCATTTTGAGATTGATAGTTCCCAGTCGGGTGGGTGGTGCATCGTAAACAAGTGTCTACACTGCTGTTGATTTATATGGGCAAGATAAAAACAGCTAGCACAAAACAAAGGCCGCATGCTATTATGTCTGTCCATGTCCTCAAAGGCACATTAGTACACTTATTTTTGGAAATTTTGCAAAGAAAATTGACAATGACAATGACAATGACAATGTACAATAAACTTGTCTATTATTTCCAACAGTCTTGCTTAACCATTTCTCCATCTTCATGAAGGCAATGAAAAATAAACCATATAGGAAATAACATCTGGGTAGGAAATGTAGTAGATCAATTTACTGCAAATTATGGTAATACCGGGAAAATGCACATTTTTTGTAACTAGGTCTAACAATTTAATTTATTCCAATCACGACCTGTTTCCAGCCAACTTGCATAGGTTTTATTGCTCACCTTGCAAGAACTGCCCCAAGGGACACATCAGCTATACTCCCTCAATTCCCAAGTCACTCCTTCAAAAAATAGTTCACAAAGCTAAAGCTCAAAGGGTCTTGTGTTTAATATTGCCACCTCACAGTACAACAAAAAGTCCATCAGAAAAGGACAAAGTTATAATGGACAAGTCGCTGCCTGCCACTTTGAATAGCATTAGGTCATTCTGTTTAAATACAAAGAGTAAACTGATAAAATAGTGAGTGCAGAAAGATTTTTTTTTATATATAGTTCATGTCTTCTTACCAGCTGAACATACGCCACTTTGTAGTCAGGCTGCTTGACTTTCTGGTTCAGGTGATTCCTCTTCTTATTTGAGCCTGCAGAAAAGAAATGGTATAATAGCTAGAGCATTTGTTTGCAAACAACAGCAGAAAACATAGGGATCGAAATCAGGCAAAGCCTGGTTTATTTATTATGAAATAATAGTTCCTCATATGTTTTAGTATAGATTCAAGATTTTTTTATTGTCAATTTCTCTCTAAGTACAGACACACAGGGGACTCAAAATGCAGTTTTTCCTCTCGTTTCATGGTATCAACATGCAGTAGGATAAAAAAAAAAGACAAAAATAAAAATATGTAAATAAAATAGATAAAATTTACAATAATTTCAATATACAATAAATACAAAATATGTCAGAAACATACACTAAATACAAACTTGACAAAAGATTCTGCATGGGTCCGTGCAGATAAGGTACGCATTTGAAATCTACCAGGTGCATATTAGAAAAATAAATTATTGGTTTAGATATGCATACCACCTGGTAAATTAAAATGCCTAAATGTTTGTGAGTCTGGGGACTATTAGGCATACACTACTGTGTATGGGAGGAGAAATAATATAATATTTATAAATGAGCTCAGCTTAAATGACTTCAGGCAACTAAGCAGAACATTTTTTGGGGGTGTCCTAAACCTCAGGTATCTAACTATTAGGCAACATTACACCAACATTTTATTATCAGCGATGGATGATAAACAATGTATTAGTTTCATGCTTCCAATATAATCTCAACAAGACCCTGGTGGTCAAGTCAACAGGCCCTGAGAGAAACTGCCATTGCCATGGGAACGGTTTATGACATGAAAAACAAGGGAAACATTCCGCTGTAATGAGTCATTTGTGTGTGAGTGCACTGGTGTGTAGGAGTATATAGTGTGTATGTGGTACGCTTAGCTAGTAATCACTAGCCAGACAGCCCACTGCTCAGGGAAAGCCCTGAACAGGGTTGTAAAATGCCCCTCTACACCCCTCTGGCAAAATGGAGGCCCCGGTGTGGGTGGGAGCCAGAGTGTGTGCTTGTGATTACACAAGAAAATGCAAGATTCCTAAAAAGACAAAGGTAAGAAATTGAACTATTATCTAATCAGAAAAAAAATCTGCAGACAAAAAATAAAAATAGACAAAAGGAAAATTACAGGCCATTCCATTAGCTCTTTACTAGCATAGACCGAGCTTTCATACAACATTCGCAAACGCAAGCACAATTTCTCCCACTTTGAGATTGCGGTTTGGCAGCCAGCTATCACATTACAAATCCCTGGCCAGAGAGGTAACTATGGCAACCTCTTCCAAAATACCCCTGCCGCCTGTGGAGAGAAGAAAGGGTCGTTTGCGCCCCTCGCTGCTCTGTGCCTGTTGCCGCCTTTACGCTGCCAATTGAGTGGAACTCCTGACGCAGACAGGGATACCTTCTCTGACGCACCTCGGGATAACCGGGGGCCCCAAGAGCAGCCCTTTCTTTTCTGCCCCAGTACTTCTTTCCTTCCACCCTCCCTGTCCTGGGGGCTTTCCTTGAACCTGGCTTTTACTGACGTAACCCTAATAAAACAGCATTAATGGGTATGCCACACTGTAGGTTACGCTAAGCAAGGCGCCTCCACTTTCCTCCTTTAGTCTCTCCACCAGAGAAGATCCTTGGGGCCCTTAGGCACAGCCCAGAAGGGCCACATGCAACATCAGCCCCTGCTAAAAGATGCACATATCCTCTCCTTTTGTTGCTTTTTTTACAAACTCCTTCACTGGTGGGGAGCCCCAAAAAGTCTACAGCAGTTTCCTCTACCTATAAATAGCCAACATAATAATTAAGTCAGTGACATAATAGCCCTGGGAGCTCTGTGATCCTCACCACAGGAGGAGAAGGATGGGGCTGGCTTGGAGCTGGAGATGCGTGAAGGACCAAAACTCCTGCCATAAGGTAAATTTTATGCTGGTTCCAAGCCCGACTTTATGGAGAGTTGTGTTAGGATGATAACGTTAAGGGGTTTGGCTAGATCAGTGCTGGCCAAACTTGTGTGTGTGCCAGAATTTAAAGGGATGTCCAGGGGACGACCGTCTTTCCTGATGTTTTCTGAATCATACACACATTTAAATGCAAAAGATTTTTACCTAAAAACAAACAAAAAAAATCTTTAAATTAGCATGTTCAAGTGAAATTATTTATAATCTGATTACTCTCATGACAATATATGTATAATCTAATACAGTTCTCAACTAGTCACTTTAGGGTTCTAATCCACCATTTGGGACTTACCAGGTCAAATACAATAGAGTCTGACATAAACTCAGAATTTATTTGAGATACTAAATCCTAACTTACTGACAGCAATCTGTAAGCTGCAGACAATACAATATCTGCAAATGCTTTTTTTTTTTTACTGCACATGCTATTGTGCATAAAAATTGTTAAAAGTCCCCTTTCATGCTAAATCAACTTTTTGAGCTTTTAACCATGTTATAATTTTGTTTCTACCTCAAAAACATACCTGGAATAGGGATGTTTTTGTTTCACTCACGCTTGTTTGAGTAATCCTGTTTGCTGAGCCCGTCCATTTTTTTAAGACTGAAAATGCTCGGTCTCACTGCTTAACACAGACACATGAAACCAGGAAGTGTTCCTGCTGGTTTCTAAAGCCCATACATCAGTCGGCTCATTTATCTACCTGTTATCATTATGTTGCTAAAAGCCATGCTAAACAGCCATTTTATGGCTCATCCCTCTCTATTCAACACCATTGAGAGCAGGGGGTGACAGGCACCTAATTCAAGCTTTCTCTGCAAATTGAAAGTAACAGCTCACCAAAAGACGTTTTCCATATACATTATTTTAAGTTATAGAATGTGAAATATTTATACAAATGTGTCCAAAGCTATTTCAAAAGGCCTGAAAAAAAAGCATAAAATAAGACCTTAAATGTAGAAACACATGTAAAATGCCTTAAAATAACCAGATGCACTAGAAAAACCATATAGACCGGTGGTCAGTGTTATTGTGCTTATGCAGATACTTGTGAATACTCACCAAACTGAATCCTGGTGCGAACTGTTCCGACAGGAACATTATAGATTTTCTCCAGGTAATTCTTGACATCAGACTTGGTCATCCTGTCAAAAGAGACAAAGAGATGGCTGAAGTGAGATAGGGAGGACAAGGATATACAAGACCTCAGCAGCTGCTGTCTGAAATGTAAAGGCATGTGACAATAACTGAATAAAATAATATGTTATAGCAGGCCATGAAGATATCCATAAACCATTGATAGTACACTTACTCCTTTCAGACCCACACAGGAATGATAAGGCCTGTTTCCCCTTCTCATAAACCATGTTGGTATATTACCTACTGTAACAGAAAGGACCCTCCCATATACGTAAACCCATATTTAGCTTTTATTCTCTGAACCACAAAGCCCATAAAAGAGAAATGTGAGTGTCAGTGTTCATCCAATTAGAAGTCTACATGTATTGATCGTGCCCAGTGAAACCCTACACAGGAAGTGAAGCAAACAGCAGCTGAGGCTAGCCCATAGGGCAGCACTGGGAGCAGATCGCTCTGACCAGAGGAAGAAAGGCTTTTAACTGCTAATCAATCTAGACAATTGGATTAGTCTGGTAGAGAGCACTTCCCAAATGCGTCTGACAAAGTGCTTAATAGCGACGCTGGGGACTGACATGAGTGCCTCGGATATGGCTTCTTCTATCACCTCATATTTTTTGATAGATTGGGATAATGTATCTCTCCCTTAATTTTAGCAAAATCTAGTCAAACCATAACCAGTACAGCAATATTAAAGCCAAGATGTACATGAGTAAATCTCATCTGTGAAAACAAAGACTCCTTGTACCTGAGAGTGATGTAATTTATGTTCCATGCAGTACAAACAATAGCTTTTCACTCTGGAATAGGCTAAAACTTTGGCAAGGCTGACACTAACGCAGACCTACAGGTTCAGTTTGGACCTGCTAAGTTTGGAGAGTATTATACAAGATGCATCTTTCAAATGGAGAAGCACAAACTATACGTAATCTGTGAGATACAGTTCCAACAGAGTGTGAAAGGGGCATTAAGGCCAGATTATATTGATGAAGGTTATCAAAGTATCTTTAGAGCCATTTGTATCTCTTCAAACAGTCTGGAGAAGTGACATGTAGTATTTCCGCAGATGTAGCACAGAGAGAACTTTCTGCTTCATTTGAACCCTCTCTCCCCCCAGCAGCCCCCTCTCCCTCCCCCCTCCATGTGCCAACGCTCAATGAAGCACATCGCAGTCATCGGGGGTACTTGAGATCAAGGCAGAAAAAAAAAAAAAAAAAAAAAAAAAAGAGTGATTACTTTCTGAGCGGCAGTTTCCTAGAAAGCAAAGGAAGGGATGAGAGAGCATAAGTGAGAGGGGCAGCGGCCATTTCCCTGAATCATTAGCAGAGGAAACACTGAGCCTGATAAATGAGGGAAAGATTTTCTGAAGCTCTACTGCCTTTTACCGCTGCAATTATAGTCAACCTAATCCCCAAAACATCATACATCTAAACTCGACAGACAGTTGCACTCCACACAAAACGACCTTGTAATTTTTGGCAATAACAATGGCTACGGTTATGTCTAAACAGACTAAGTTGGGGTCAAAATACACGATGACTCCCATCTCAGCTATGAAATGAAAACCAGTCTGAGAACAGGCCCTGGGCTGAAAGCTGAGGAGAAAATGTCAAGTTAAGTGTGTACATAAACAAGGCGCAGATCTAAAGTTAGCCAAAGGGTGTGGTGTCTTCAATAGTGATGGAGGCAACATCTGATCATCATCCCAGTATAAACTGCCATCTGACTATACAAGCTAACCTTTCACTGTACTGTAAGAATGAAAACCTGCCTCCGCAAACAGCCAAAGCTTAAAGGCATCGTTCCTCAGCAACTGGCATATAATTATACGCAAACACATATGCTACAGAGATTCCTGCCTTAAGACGATGAAAGAACTCCAAACACAAAACCTAGAAAGGCATCAAATGACGCAGGGGATAAATTAGATTCAATTATGGCTTGCTGTTGCTGAGCAGGTTTAAAACGGGCACAATGGCATCTCTGTGAGTGATCCCGGAACAAAACAAATTTTTACTTCAGAGGGCTTATAGAAAAAGGGTTGAATGTGAATGTCTTTTAGGACTCAGTTCTATTCTTGACCCACTTTTCACATAACCCAAAATATTTTTCTGAATTATTTTACTGACCTTATGGACGCTATATTTTAAAATAATTTTATCTAAATATTTTGGCATCAAATACTGTATAGTGAAACTGTATACAAACTCTGTGTGACTCACTTTTGGGTACCAAAAGTAGAGAATATATTCTGTTCTATCATGTATGCCATACATAATACTAAGCCTGTATCAATGCTCCTTCCTGGTTCTCCAAACTACAACTGGCCGACAAATACCTACCGTATGGAATATGTTACCGATCTCCAATTATCTTACAGACCACCATTTACAAAACATCCCTTTTTGTTTAAGTACAATTTGTGGTGGCCAATAAATAATGCAATACAGGTACAACTAATACAAATTGTGAGCATGTTTTTGATTTACTTCTAACTGAAGAATGAATCTTTTAATGCATTTTCCTCTGGTTACAGAGAGTTTACATAAAACCACATATTTGTAAGCAACTATACACCACAGCCATAGAAATCTGACAGCAGTGTTTTTCTGCTTGTTGAGTTTCATCTCGATGAGTCATGTTTCAAATATGGTGTGTGTACTCTATTGCACAAACTGAGTGCCAGGCAAGAGTCATTGCTAATTAGTAATCATTACAACAACATTAGATAAACAGACTGGGCGGTGTTGCTACTGTCATGTTCTTGTTTTAAGATGAGCATCGGATGAATCAATGGAGATTAAACTTGTTTTTTTAGCAGCTTAGCTTTGGCACTATGACATTCTGTTCAACACAAACATATTGTGTTTGAATATGATATATGGCACACACAAACAGATTTTCCTAGTAAAATGATAAAGAACTGAGTAAAAAAAAAATCTGGGCTATAGACAGTGATCCAAATTAAAAGAAACGTTGGTTCCTTTCCCCATTTGTAACCTGTCTGAAAAGTTTCTTGACAATCTGGTTGTAACATTTAAAGTACTGTAGCTCCCAGCTGTCAGAATTGGCCCCATCTCGCAATGGTAAAAAAATACGGCTCGGATTGGATCCTACAAAAAAAAGTGATTATAGAGTCCATTTGTAGTTCAGTTCAAAGTGAAACACATTTTATGTGTCATTATACAGACAGTGAAATATTTTAAGCATGTATTTTAATGGTGATGACTAATAATAAATGTAATTAGAATACAAATTATTATAAACATAATCATCACAATTAAAGTAAGTAAACACTTCAATATATTTCTCTCTAAGCTAAATAGCATAAATATATTCACTTTTCCACTATACTGTAATTCATTGATGTAAGACTGTCAACTGATTTGTTCCTTGGCTCATATCTGACCTTTCTTGAAAATTTCATCCAAATCTGATATAAGACAGACAGACAGACAAATAAAAGGCCAAAAAAAATAGAACATCCTAGTTAAGGTAAAAATGAACAAAACTGTAAACTGTAGAGAGAGAATGCTCAAACACTCAAAGCCTTTTTTATTTGACGCGTCACCTTTATGTGTATGTCAGAGGGCAAACTGTTCCTAAAAGGCGACAGACGCACACGCATGACATCAAAGTAATTTGCGTCAAAGCGGCTTAGCGGTGAGAATGAAACAGGAGAGTTGTGTTCTCCTGCAGATGAAAGCCTAAAGAAAACCACTCCTCATTGTTCAACCTGCTCCATTGTCAGGTTCGGGCCCAAATGTACACACTCACTACACTTAAACCCGCCCATCTGTGGACACAATACCGGCAGTGAGGTTGCTCAGCACTAAGTATCAAGATCATAATAGACCACATTGTTTAGGAGTAAAGCCACTGAGGAACCCGAGCCTTAAAGAAGAGACAGTTGAGAAGTTGATTGTATGAGAGCAGCGTGTGAAGAATTATATTTGTTTTTGCTCAGACAATAACCGAAATAGATCAAAGGCAAGGTCATTAGAAGTCATTGAAGTCCTAATAGGAGAGACAGGTCCGTTCAGAGTTCGTTACAATACTTGACGAGCTCCAAAAATGACTTCCGATGACATAAGTGCTGGTTAATTAGTGTGAAAAATGACCCTGTTTTCAAAATTGGGACGTGTGTAGACACAAGTGACAAGTAACTATTAGTAAATACTTTTACTGAAGAAATTAAAATTTTAGGAAGATAATGTACATTCTGAGTCCATCTGCAACATATTTTTACTATTAGTTGAGCAGAAATGTTATTTTTGCGTGAATTGTGTGAATGAAGTGAATTGTCTCTAAATGAAGTCTTCTCTGACATTGGTGGTAAACTGGCTAGAAGTAGTAGTAACAGTAGCAGTAATGGTATAAGCAGAAGAAGCAGTTGTAGTAGCAGCAGTGGCAGTAATAGTAGTAGTAATAGTATTTGTAGCATGAGTAGCAGCAGCAGTAGCTTTTACTCAAGCAAATTGTCTCTAAATGAATAAAAGTATTTTCTGACATTGGTGGTTAAGTGGGTAGCAGCAGAAGTACTAGCAGTAAAAGTAGTTGTGGCAGCTGCAGCCAGGACTAGTAGTAGACTGGTATACTTTTGTTGTTTAATAAACCAAATACATAATTTACAAACTGGTTCTTATGTACACTTTATATTTATACTCAGTTTTACTCCAGTAATCATTTTGTTGAGTACTTTTACTTTATAACAGTTCTTAAACTTGAGTATTCTAAGTACTTCTTCCACCTCTGGTTTGGAAATGAGAATAAGCAGGAAGCAATACTATATCACTATGGAGAACTGAACATTGTTTAAATCAACAAGTAGGTCAAGAAAAGCAGAAAGTTGCTGTATTAAAGGGGGTCTTACCTGTTGGGCTGAAGTATGGCTTTATTTAATCGTTATTAGACAGTGCAGTGCTTTGAAAGAAATGCTCTCATAGTTCAAAGTGTTGTGTTTCTTTCTTTGTATGTCTGTTGGCCTTTAGCCATGTGTGCCAGGTGTCGGGTACATGAGGACTGAGTGGGTGTAAATTGAGAAATTTGATGATGTTCCTTCGAGAGTGGAAATACTAACATAGCACAAAAGGTCTGCAAACAATAAGAAGACAAACAAATAACTTCCCTCCTCTCGCAGGTAGAAAGAGAATTACGAGAGAACACAGCCCAGGTGTCTAAAACAACAAGTGCCAAAAAGGGATTGGTCTTGGATTCACTGCAAAGAAAAAGCACAATAAACAACAAAGCCTTGGGTGGGACAGAGGGTAGAAAAAAAGAGAAAGCCAGGCTCAAAACTCAAATAAGTGATACAAAAAAAGAGTGTGACAGATCAGCTAAGACAACTAGCTGCATAGTGTTTGCGACAAAAGGTCACTATTTTGTATTACATGCATGTTCACATTACTAGTTAGCAACAACTTACCCACACACTTGACACCGCCTACCCCACAGAACTTCAGCTCCACTGCTGTAATGAGCTCATCTATAGTGGGAGTCAGACACTATTCGTTTGTTGGTGTGTGTCACCTTACTACACAGAAAAACAAAGAGAGATAACTAGAAGATTTTAAAAAGTACAGACATCCTCAAAAACAATGGCCGGACCTTGCAATGGAAAAATGTTATTGTCCAGACTTGGACTCAAACTGGCAATGTTCTAGTTCAGGAGAAAATATTCTATCCATTAAGCCTTATATGACACAACACAAGAAGGTCCTGGGCTCAATTCCCAGTCTGGGCGGAGGCTTTCTGTGTGGACTTAGCATGTTCTCCTCATGCTTAAGTGGGTTGTCTCGAGAGGCCTATTGCTAGAAACCGGTTTAGTTTTAGTTCAAGATATGTTGAGGTTAACTTTGATGAAACTCAAGAGTTTTCTGTCTCCAGAAAGCAGTTTGGTTTAGGGCAGTGTTAATTGTTATGGTAACAGACTTCCCACAGCTGCCCTGGTCTGGAGCAGGGTAGGCTCTGGTTTAGAGACCGAGAAACTAACATGGACCAATCAGCTGAGAGCAAAATGATATATGACACATCTTCTCCCAAGCTTTTGCTCTGGGCCTTAATTTTTTTCACATTAAAAGAATGTGTCAAAACGTAAAATATATATTTTTTTGGGGTTGGGGGGTTGGGGGGTTGGGGGGTGGGGGGTTACTGTGATCAGCTCCACCGGTGGCCTGCTGTGGTAGTCCTGTCCCCCTCCCTCTAGACTGAACCCTATTGGCTGAATTGTGCCAGTGTCTGCAGTAATGCAGTAATCAGTGGTTGAGGTTGGTCTCTGTTAACTCTGAGTTAACAGAGAAAGTTCAGAACGAGCTTCAAGCAACACATGAACTTAAGGTTACTCAGTTTGGATTTGTTTAGTTTTATCAACCAAGAAGTTAGTCTACAACTCTGAGTTTGTTCAACCAGCTTTCAGCAATAGATCTTAGTACAGTACAAGCTAATCCTCCAGCTAAGTACTCCTGCTCAGGATCCTGGGATAGGTTGCAGCATTAGACCTTCCCAACAATAATAAAAAACATTTACTAAAAGTACCCTGTTCCCTTTAGGTATCTTTGCCCCTATCGCTAAGAATTCTTTTAAATTAAAATCTACACCATAATTTTTTCCTTGGCCCATAACCAACCTTTCCTGAAAATGTCCCAAAAATCCGACCAACCAGAGTTATGTTGTTAGCAGACAAACCAACAAACAAAACAGCTCTGATTAAAACAAAACCTCCATTGTAGTAGTAGCAATAATGTTTCCAACTTGCACCAAGTCTATCTTAACCAGCCATGCTTTTCTCCAAAAACAACAAATACAACATGAAAACCTACCCTTACCAGTCTCACAATCTGATGACTGCTGAAAACAACACACTCTTGTCACCATTACATAAGTACCCTGGGAGTTTGGAAAAGATACCAGCCGAATCGGAGTGGGAGGCCAGTCACCTAGTTGCTCAGATTATGGTCTAAACCCCACTAGAGACACGTAGATGAGCTGCCTGAAAATTCATTTCTTCTCACTAGAATGGGCTAAGGGCCTCTATGCGGGAGGAGTGCTGCTAACCTCGCTGACATTGGCTTGCAAATAAAGTTAAAATCACATCACTTCTGTGGGTTGGCTACCAAGGACCTTCCATTAAGTTTTGAGAGAGAATATGCATTGTTCAAAACCAAACTTCTGAGTTGGCCTTTAACAAAACAGCCTACAAAAGAGCATTTATGCACAAAATTACTAAGTCATCAAGTAGAGTTTTATACAGCTTATACTATTGTACGTGAACCTTGGATAACTATCAGGAACATTTGGCTTTCACTTGTGTGTGTTTAGACTTTATATTAGGCTTCTCTGAGTGATGTAATGTGGCATTTGAAGAGTCCAACAGACTGACATGTCTTCACTAGCCCTACTACAGCTCAATAACAAGCACACTTTTGACCTCACCTCCCACCTGGCTGCCCATGTCAGCCTTTTACAAAACATTGCCAATAAATTCACTAAGACAGTCAGTACTGGTAAAAACACTGCACACACTCAGGACTGTGACCACTTACATGTACTCAGAGCTGCCATGCCATCTTGTGGCTAAAAGCAACGACTGCAACCAGCTGCAAGTGGTGTTTTACAGATAATTCTACTAAGAGGTAAATTAAAGCAGTTTATCATAGTATAATAAACCAAATATAAGAGCCATTTTGAAGGGCATTTGTCCATTTCATGTTATTCATTGTTTTGAAGTGGTAAATATTTAAAAGCTCCACCATGTGAAGATATAAGATGATGTATTATGTGATGTGGTATTTATGTATACTAAATGGTAATCAAGTACATTTCTGAGCTTGTGAACTACAACAGGTAAAAAAAAACAACTCTAAATTTCACTGTTACTATTGCAATAATATTTTTTTACAGACTGGAGTTCCAACAGTTAACTTTTGCATGTACACTTAATATCCATTTGAAAAAGCTGATCTAATGGTGAGTAAGTACTTTCTTATTGAGAATTATCATGAAGTCTTGTAGACAATGACCACTCAAGTTAATCTTTAATTCATTTATTTTATAGCATTACCAGGTTGAGCCTATATAAATGCTAGACACTTATTGAACTAGTATTAATCTGCAGAAAATGTGAAAATAAAATAATTAATAGAGACAGCTGTTTATTTATGTTGTTATTTCTTTCCTCAACAAAGGCTGTGAAGATTCATCTGCTTATAATATTAATTTACTTACTATACTATTTTTAATATAATACTTACTACAGGCAGTCTAAAATAGCCAGGACTTGTGGATGAGCATTAAAAAAAATTATAAATGTGTGAAGTCATGCAGCCAGACACTATTTATAGAGGGAAAAACTTACTCAATTGGGACGCGAAATTGGACAGTGTCAGGAGGCTGCTCTTTCCCCGGTCGCACCAGCGTCAGAAACCAGTTGGGTCTGAAGATCCTCAGCTGTGGGTTGCCCAGTTGATAGAGCGGATACCTGAAAAGAGAAAGAGGCAATGATCAACATTGTTTTATGACACATAATTTACCACACACCCCAAAGAATCACAACTGTATCTAAAACCAGGTTCATCAATTGGCTAGAAATTTGAAAATTGTTATTTCCATAAACCTATAACTCACCATAAATAAGTTGGGGCCAACTAGTTATTAGTTGTTTGAACAATAGTCCACCTGACACTAACTGCAATTATTTACATGTACATTAACCCACGACTAACATATTAACATATATGATTTGTATAAAAGGTCTAGCCTAGTAAACATTGGTGCAACGCCTATAGTTAGCACCAGGTTAGTCAAAGGCTATAAGGATTACTGTTTTATAACATTCGGCCTAATCATTTTTTTTACAATGCACTAAATTATAGCAGTAATGTAGCCTAATGGGTAAATATAACATCATTCTTACACTGCTAAGGCTACTCGAAAACGCGTTAGCCTGGTGGCTTAGCTAGCCTACTTTCCCAAGAAAACTGTAGGCTACATGTGATAATAGATCAGCTGGCTACCACAGATCAGCAGGACCGATCATGCCTCATAACTAACCATACAACGATAAAACAAAAACGTTTTACTTACAGCAATCTGTTGACTGGCATCTTGGGTGGTCTTGTTTCACACCATCAAATTAATGTTTTGTAGTTTCAAGGTTGCTGTCAAACGCTGCATGTGCACGAATGTACTTCCGGTTGTTCCGCACATGCGCTCTGTGTAGGTTTGTGCTATTCGGTCAGTTCGTTTCACACCAGTGATCTTACGTGTTTTATTACAAAAATCATACAAAGAAAAAGTCGTGGTGCTTTTGATCTTGTACTAAGCAGCCAAAAGCTTCAGACATCCAAACAATTTTAATGACGCCAGGGCTTAGGTTGCCGATAAAAACAATGATACGATAAATACATTTAGTGACAAAAGTCTTTGCACAAAATTATTTTAAGTTTCAGATGCTTTTCTGTTGGTTACAATTGGGATAACTGCGACATATAGTTTGTTGACAAGTTTCACATTTTAGTGTTGTTACCGTTATTTGTTGGGACATAGGCAGAGCTGTTTCTAGAACCTATAGGGGCTCTATGCAAGTGGGACATTTGAGGCCCTATATAGGCATCAGTTTTTTGTACAATGGTACAACATGGCAACAAGGGACATCTAAGTATTAATATAAGATCTCTTTTGCCTCATATCCTGAATTCTGGCTATGCATATAACAGAATAAGACAAAATATGAAAATATGTATATAAAAATAATGCAGGGGAGTCTGACAGGTCCTTCCTCAGCAAAATTTGAATGAAACGTGATTTCATGTATTCTGGTGTATTCTAGATGATTAATATTCTAATCTGGGCCCTTTTAGGAGAAATGTGATCCAGCATCAAATCAGTGGTTTCTTTTCTTTCACTGAACCAGCTTTTTCACTATTGTACAGGTAAACGACTGTCCTTGGGGCCCCCCTTCAGCTCTGGGCCCTAGGCAACTGCCTCCCTTGCCTACCCTTTTGTGACAGCTCTGAACATAGGACAAGAAACCTAAACTTGTGACAGTTTCCATTAAATGGAGACATAGGCTCACCCTGTACTGATGTCCATTTTGTCTCCTGATCAGAACCCTTTTCATTGGTTACTGGAAAAAATATGTTTAGCTAAGACATTGACATTACTAGAATATGAAATGAAAATATCAACTTCCCACAGGCCTGATGGCTGAAGGGTGCATTTAAGAAAAAGGCAGCAGAGGGAGCTGTCTTCACATCCTTCGCTCTTGTGTTGAGCTCTGCCTGCTTGGATGTGCTTGGAGCAGAGGTAAGAAAGACTGAAGCCCACACTGGAACTTGAGCTCCTGGCTTACCTGGTTCAGACCTGGCAGTTGCAGGAAATGGCCCACACTGATAGTCCACATGCTGCCAGGGAGGGAGGTTTCCATCACTTCAGACATAAGAAGCATATATTATAATGTAAACCTATTAAACTACTGTACCTCATAAGGTCCATTATAACTTTTTGCCCTAACAGATTATTACTGCATTAAAACAAGTTACTGTTTAAATCATAAGCATTGTCGCATTAGTCACATGGTTGGGCCTATATTAAAGGAGTAATCTTGCAATGAATCCATTGTCTGCCATTACATTGATCTATAAATACATTATTTATTGAAAGTTCCATTAGCATTAAAATCCAGGTTTCATTAAATGTTTATTAGAAAGCCATATGCAGATAGATATTGTCCCTGTAGGGAAATTTGTTCTCTGCATTTGACAATTCAGTGTCATTGGGGCAACCAGTCAGAAGCAGTGGGCGACCTTCTCCAGATCTTGAGCCTGGATCTGGTCAGGAGTACCTAGCTAGAAGATTATCCTATTGTGCATGTTTTAGGTTAATGGGGGAAACTGGAGCACCCAGAGGAAAGCCATCCAGACACAGAGAGAACTTCACACAGAAAGGCCCCACACAATCTGGGATTTGAACCCAGGACCTTCATGCTGTGGGGCGAGAGTGCTAATTACTTTGCCACCATGCCGCCATTAATTTATTTGTGTTGCTGTGTTTAATATTTTTAGTTAAACTTGGAGCGTCTCACAATATGTCACGCTCTTCCATTTAAAGATGTAGTTCAAACTCTGTCTATTATTTATGCAACCAGAGTACAAGGCTATAACAATACAAGAATAGATGATTATTATTAAAACATAACATTAACGTATGGACATTTTAATTCAGCATCCCACCCCCACCCCCCCCCCCCACACACACACACACACACCACCACCACCACCCCACCCCATCTGAGGCATTGGAACTCCTGTTTGTGTGACACTACATGACAGAAGAAAGTGGGGAGAGAGTCCTCTAACGGCAGGGGTAGATAGACGGAAACAGTTCAGTCTAATGTGAGACTGTCCCGCCAAGAGCCAGTACTGGGGCCACATGGAAACTTTCCTCCTTTGATTCTCATGCAGCGCAAGGAGAAGTTTTGGTATTGAATATCCCAGAGAAGAAAAGAGGGAAATGGTAAATTGAAGCTCCAGACATGAAGATGGAAAACTTTGTCACTTTGAATGAATGGTTCTATTTCTAATCGGCCCTGTGTTGTAGTGTTTTCCTTCAAAGGCATTTAAATCTTATGAGCTACAGAAAACCCAGGTGTTAAATCAGTTTCACTTCACCTTAAGTCCAAAACTGAAATTAGCAGTGCTGTAGGAACATTGTCAAAGAGAAGAAAGGCAGTAATAATACTTTATGTCTCAAAAATGTGTGGCAGGCTTACAGACATTTTGACAGTAAAGCCAACTATAATTTTTGGCAGGTGCTGTATATAAAATCACTCTCGTCTACGTTTGTTACGTCTCGTTTTGACAATATTTTGCAGCACAACTATACAATATTTCCACAGGTTTTTCTAACTTACATTGTTATGTCCCACTAACTTAATTAAAGCTATAGAGATACTTGACAAACATAAACCATTAGGCCTCTTGCACACACCTAATTAGACCCTTGTCCCCTTGCTATCAACGCTAAAAGAGTCTTCAGAGGTAGTGCCCAATTCAGGTCAGATTCCTCTGTTTTTTCACATCCTGTGTTCACACTCTCTGAGGGGACTGGTGGATGCCACACCACAGTCCTCTGTCTATTAATAGGCACAAGGGATGGAGTTGGGGGCAATGTGGATGGCGTGTCAATTTAGGCCCTCCCCCCTAGATGTTCCGTTGATGTCATAAGCCTGAACTATGACCCAGGAGCCTGGCTGCCACAAGGCCCATGTTGAACTTGAGTTTCAGGGGTTGATTAATGTTGACACACCCTTTCTTTGTTTATGCATAAGCGATAATACCAAACAATGTAACAAAGGTGTATTTTTTATTGTTAAAAAGTTAAAAAGTGCTTATTATGCATTTAACCTCTCATAATCAACATAATGACTGCACAAACTGGACAGCTCATACCTTGCATGTAACAATGACTTGGCATCACTAACACTGATATCATACCAAAATGAGAAGGTGTTTCAAACACTCAGCAATTACATACAATTTTGAAATCTTGTGCACTTGACTGAGGCCATTAGGTAGAGGTCTCTCACAGGTTCCCACAGCCTTATCCAGTTTCTCTGTCACTGCCAGAGCTATGCCATGGATCGGTGGGGGCTGACATGCATAAACAGGGACAGGAGCAACTGATCTTCAAGGTATGTCAGCCGACACTCTTGGGATATCTGGTGTACAGCCCCGTGGAAGACCTTAACCTACAATCATAACAATGTTAGAGCCTCAGTCTCCACTCTTCTTATTTGTGTTTTTTTATAAAGTTGTTGTTAGGCACTAACAGAATCAAGACTATGTTAGAGGAAGGGGTGTGTTGGAATATAGAGGTATTAAATTAATATGATCATGAGCAGTGACCGGTTAAGTTATGACTAATTATATTTTACATTAATTGATAATTCTTGTTTTTTTTCTGTAGTGCGTTATGGAGATGTTGTCACTCCAAACACAATGGATGCTGACAGAGTAAATGCCACTTTGACCAATCGCACAAGCACCTGCTTACCCTTGTATTGCTCATAAACAACATTCCTGCCCTCGAGGGTACCCTACTCCTCACACAAGTCACAAAAGCACATAAATCATACAAATCACTGAGTAAAATAAATTAGTCTTTTAATATTAAAGATTTAATACGTTTTGTTTTTGTTTTCAACTAGAAGACAAATAAGGACATTAAAAGTTTATTTAATTATGTGTCATCATTACAACAAACCCACTATATTGTAGGTCTTCAACTTCAGTGGATAAGAAACGACATAATTGTTTTTGTCTGTAGATTAGGGCGAGAGTGCTGTGTGGAGTGTGTGGAAATGCGTAATTTCTGATAACTCTCACTTCTTACAGTAAGTATACTGCAGAAGAACCTGATGCAAGAAATAGTATTAAATATAAATGATTTATGGGAGCATTTTAACCGCGGGATGCTCATCTGACGCCTCTGGCCATCAGATGACAAGTGTCCACAGTTTTTACGCACGCAGAGCGCATGGAGAGCTATCGACTGCGCACCGTGTGGATCTCTCACTGGTCTGTGGGGTGTCTCTTAGCCCTGACGGGTTTCTCCTTTAGACTCTGCCCTAAAACGCTCCTAATTTCCCTCTTCCTTCCCTCTCTCTACCTTTCCCTGTGAAGAAACGGCCCGGCGTTACGTCAGAAAGTGCAGGGCAAGCAAGACGGTCTCATAGGAGCTATTCGTAGGCATTGCTGCCAAACCCGGCTTTGGGGCTGCTCAGGAGCTCACTGCAACCAATGCAATATACAAACCCAATTCTTTTCAAACTGCAGCAGTATGTGGTAAGTCACTTATTCATTCATGCTGTGTGATTTGCCTGCTGTGGCTTTTGGTTGTTTCTCACAGCCTTTTTCACATGACAGGTCACTGGCACTATTGCGCACAAAAATCCAACAGTTTAAACGGTGTAAAGATAAAGAGTAGGTTGTTTTATCCTACATAGTTTCCTCATGAAAAACATCATGGCATGATGATGATGAAGCGACACATTTCTGCAATTTTTTTTAGTGTTTTGTGATTCTTTGCTGATCTCAAAGTCAACATGCCCCACGCTCGAAATAGGAACCCCAGCCCCATCCCAGAGGTAACATGGGACACGGGATTGAAGGAGATGAACGAGACATGGAAGGGAGCTATTGCCTGCCTTGGGGTGGCCGTCTTCTTCGTGATGACCATCGGGATCATATACTGGCAAGTGGTGGACCAGCCCAACAAAAACTGGATCCTCCGAGGGACTTTTAGCGGACTCATCTGGGAGAGGAGGACCCACTCACTGGTCATTCAAACGCTGACCGAGGACAAGACCTACGTAGAGATAGACGTGGGTAACGTTGGGAACCCGGACGTCGAGGTTCCGTTCGTGAGGAATCTTTGCTGGCTGAATAAGACTGAGTTCTGCTACACGTGGGACTCGGTGGCGGAGGTGAAGATCTCGCTAGAAGTCAACGAGGAGACTGAGAGCGAGTGCTACAGCATGAGCTGGACGCCGGTGCACTGTCATGTGGAACTCAAGGTAAGAGGGAGTTAGTCCGAGCTACACTACTTTTTCCTCATTATTAATAGGCTAAATTGGCCAAAATGACACATAACGAACTGTGATGAATTCCTCGTCATTTACTCCATCAATTACCCTCCTTACTCGATGGGACTTTGCAGTTTTGTTTGCACCTCATTTTAAGTAGCCTATTTGATTATTTCATATTCATTATAGCTTACATTTAGGCTTTTATTCTGACTGTAGAGCACTTACAAAATGCTTTAAATATTTTTGTCTAATATTGGCACTGTGTAATTTACTTTTTTTCTGTAATTCTAATGTTCTAAATGTCTGGGTAGCTAAAATAACAAACTGCTTAGCTACAGCTCCACAGTGTTGACTCATGTTGAAAATCAGGTGATATGCAACATAACTTGTCCACATGGCCCAGCTGGACACAGTCAATGTCAAGTCTACTCAGTTTTTGTTTTTTTTCCTCATTTGTTTTAGCCTGCCCAGTACTTACTGTACTTTCCCCAGGCTTAATTATCAAAGGTATTGAGATGTTTGAGCAGGTTAATCTGTCTCTACTGGAACATTCCTCGCTAACTCCTTGTCATGTGTTGCTGCTCACAGTGTGTTCAAATCTAAACAAAACAGTATTATTAATATGAAAGTTGCATTAGTTTCTATTTAAAAATGTCAACAACTATTGATAGAGCAGTATTGAAGAAAAATGAGATTAGCCACACATGATGCATACAGTAGGTTACAGTCCCCAAAGCCAATTTATTTTTCTGAAAATAATCTTAATCTAACTGGTGCCATCATGTGACGTGTGATTAAATGTTCAATATTTAATGATATTGTAGTTATAAGTAAGTGCCTAATAAAACCCCTAATTGTAATCATACGAAGAATGATTTATTGCAGGAAAAAAATGCTACACTATTGTCATTTTTTAAATGTATATATATATATATATATATATATATATATATATATATATATATATATATATATATATATATATATATTTTTTTTTTTTTTTTTTTTTTTTATTATACCTTTCTTGTGTTTTTGGTTACGTTCAGGATTGCTTCTCCATGGCCAACGTGTCATGGTACGGTGGTGCCAGTGTCCAGGGGCAGACCTGGCCCATCAATGACCAGAATGCAACCATGCAGCCATTCATTGTGAGTGATCTGAGGAACAACCCCTCTGGCTTTGGCTCGGTCCTCGAACGCTATTTCCTGGGATCATCAGGTATGACAGCATCATCATTACACATAGCACACTCCCAGAATAAATGCTACAATGTAGGAGTTTGGCAGTAATAATATTAATAACTCATATTTAAAGCAATTTTTGGACCATGAATAAATCCCAGAATGCCAGCTGTTAGGTTGGGTGTGCACCATGACTGGAGAAACCTGACTCTGCAGGGGGTACACTGTGTGGCATAAATCCCAGGGCGTGAGGGAAGCCCTGTGGATGCTGGTGTTTTCTTATCCCCTGACCCCTCCCAAGCCTGTTTGTTTGTGTTTTAGTGAAGAAAATGGCCTCTAAAATAAAAGCATCAACCTTATAACTTGTATGGAACCATGGCTCAGTGTGCAACCCAATCCAGTCTGTGGCATGCCAATTTATTAATTTTAGAGATTAGAGTACAAAGGAAAGCCAGCCACCCTTAGCATCTTAAATTAACTCTTAGTAACACTGGGGTAATTGCCTTTTGTTTCTATAAAAAGTCCAGGTTGGACAAGAGCTCTGTGGACCGTTATAACTTGTGCAGTTATTTGTGGGGTGTTAAATTTTATGCGAGAGGCAGTGGAGGGGTGTGACAGGCCACAAGAGGATGTGAATGGTTAATGTGACTGACGAGAAACACAGTTAGTACTGTGCTTTATATCTGTGTTTTTGTGTGGGAGCGAGTATTACATTAATGTAGGGACATTGATCAAATTTTTTCATTCTGCAGCTGTTTTAAACCATAATGTCTGCATTAAATTACTGATAATAATTGATTCACTGTTATGTCCACTGGTTTTACTGTTACCGTGGTCTTTCAGTATTGATAATCCAGACAGTTCTCATCTAAGTATGGAGCCAGCTGGCACATGCAGATCCAGCTCTGACAGCGGTCAGTCAGGTTCTGTAAACAAACTTTCATTATGACATCAGCCTTTGTGAGCGGTGCCCTCACACACATACACACACGTTCATTCACATATTGACAGACACAAATGCACATAGGTGCACACTCACTTTTGCACATCTCAGGACCTTATGTAAGACTGTTGTCGGCTTTACTCCAAAGTCACATGACTTAAATCCCTTTTCCACCATGTACGACTAATTATCAGAGCCCTGTAATGTTTTATGTTTAGCTTTGCAATGAAGAAATACACAGAGGGATGACATCCCCAGAGATCAACTGTTTAAATGTTGCCAAGTAACCATTTACAGGCGCATACTGTACATAGCAAACTGATGCTCAGCAATGGCAACAATGCCTATTGGAGTGTTAAAGGTATATTTACCATGATCTGTTTCTTTCAAGTTCACAGTCCCACAGAGAATTTGTGAAGAACTTGTTTTCACTTCTGGCCAAGTGGATTAATCATTACTCTTACAGCTTTTCATTTGAGGAACAGAAAAGTCTTTGTGATGTGTTTGTCTCATTCAAGAGTTAAGACGGTCCAGAGTAGGATTTGGAGCATAATCTGACATTGTTTTCAGTCTGTTGTTTCCAGTTTTCAAATGTTTAATCTGCTGAAATATGGCTTACTTAGAGTTCTTAGATTTTTCTGGTATCTGTATCAAAACCAGCATTAACAGAAGCAGTCATTGTGTCTCAAAAATGATTTTGATTCTTGAGGTATGTTAGAGGTTGTTATCATCTCAGGTAGCACTTGATCAGTAGAGTATTATGCACCACTGAATGTCCTGTGTAAAGACCACACTTAAAATCTAGTTGGTATGACAACCAGAAGGCTCTGTCCTGTTTTAATAGAAATACTGTATGTGTGTGTTTTTTGGAGCAAATATTGAAATTTGTATTATTACTACCATGTTATATGCCATGCAAACTAATATAAATGTGTTACAGACCCGTAACAATGAAAGCATTTTGCTGATTGTAACAAAATGTGAATAATTTAGCTGTTCAAAAATTGTGCTTTTATTGTAGGCTATGCACACAGAAAAATAAATTACAGCATATAACACAGTTGCATTACCCCTTTAAATATGCATGTCCCCATAAAGTCATTATAATAGGTAAGTATTGGTAAGATGGCTCCATGTACCATGTTCAGCCAATTGTCTCACACCTCTGTTATTAAAAACTAGAAAAATATAGTAATTTTTAAAGGTGCTATTAGCAGTATACATTTTTTATATTTCATAAAAATGACCCACATGTCCCAAGATATGATGTAAACATGTTTAGATCAAATATTAGTTTTACTGATAACAATGGTACAGTTGATTTTTTTTAACAATTAAAATATATTTTACATAATGGCCAAGTTGTTTTTGTTTACTTTTTTGTTTTGGTTCTAAAACTTCATCGCCGATCGTCCTATCAGAAAAGCAGAAAGACCAGTGTGAGCGCATGCTGCTTCTAGTACCTTTAAGTTCACTTGGATGTAATGACTTCATAAGAGAAAACAGACATGCTGTAAAAAAAAAAAAAAATGCTGAACTGAGCAAATTGAAAGAAAACATTTTATACAATTTACAAAGCCACAAGACAAAGCAGTTTTTCTGACAAAAATTACTGCCCACTTTTTGGAGTATTAGATTTATACAGCTGTGTGAACCCAGTGACCAGTATTGTACATGTGTATTTAGAGCGGACCTGTTCTCACTGACTCTTGATAAGACTATGGGGAAATATGGGACTGAGAGTAGGCTATACACTACTGCAACTATACAGAGTGTCTACAAGTGCTCTTAAAGTCAGAAATAGATTACAAAGCATAAAATGAGTATAAATCAATACAGAATCTTAGGTTGTAGAAGTGCAGTGGGTGACATTTGAGAGTAAAGCCAACTGCAGGAACTTGTCATAGCTCCACCTGTCTTTATCCATACAAAAACAACCGGCTACTAAGAACAGATTGAATATCACCAAGGCCACCTCTTGCTTTTCCAGCACCAGAAGACACTCTTCCCTTCTCATTCTTTCTGAATTTACATCATCAGAGGTTTTTAGCATGTTTATGTAGGATTTCCAACCGCAAATGGAAAATACTTTGCTCAAGTCACCATGACAGCACAGTAGTTTGATTGAGCTGCTAGGGTAAGCAATAGGGAACAATTCAGCCATATTGCATTTAAAGAAGGGATTTTCATCATTTGTTAGTCTGTTATAAATAATGTTCACCTGGAGCAAGAAAGGAGCTTCATGCATTGCGACCTTTTTAGCTTTTAGCAGTAGAAGTTGTCATTAGACAACTGGGTAATAGGAAGCAAATGGTTTTATATAAAAATGTACAGTAAATGCTATTGACAATAAACTACATAATCTACTTACATGATAATTCATATGGCTTCAGTGGATTACAGCCTGCACCACAAAACCTTTTATCTCATTCATCATTGTTTAACAAAGTTTATGTGCAAAAACTATAGACTATAGAAATGTGTTTAGATTTTTTGCATTAGTACATAGTATTTTTATGTTAAGCCTATCATTGGAGTTTAGGACTGATAAGCATTATTAGTTTAATTAGTATTATTAGTTTGCAGCAAACTCTACAGATATGTATGGGCATAAGTGGCATTTTGGGCAAATATGAGTATTATATATCAAGTGAAAGCTCTCAGTGAGATCTTTTCAGTGGCAAAAGGACAGAACTTAAATGTTGACCCAAAAGAAGTAATTTAAGAAAAACTAAAAGGCGTAGCGTAACGGTAAAAGTGTGGTTTTGTGCAGTGCCAAAAAGGCCTAAGTCCACATACGCCCTTTGACAATGAGCAAATCAATGACAGAACCTTCTCACAGGACTGAGGCATAACTCAAAGTGACTCTGAGTAAAGCATTGCCTAACTATAAAAATATTTATAATAAGATCATATAATATTTATTTATTTATCTGTTTGTTTGTTTGTTTATATTTAACCTTTATTTAAGTAGAAAAGTCTTATTTAGGATAAAAATGTGTCCTGGCTAAGAGGCACACCCTAGTTTTATGTCAGGTATTGAAATCTGAAATGGAAGCATCTCACAGTGTTTTTATAGAAAAAAGTTTCACATCACTAAGACTTTGGTATTTAGGTGCATACATAAAACAGTAATGTGTTATAAGAAACATGTATAACCATCTAACATGTAGAATAAAATAGGGTAAAATGACATATAAATGGACTAATCTAAATTTACTAAATATACAGAGGTGTATAAAACTGTTTATGTGTATTTACAAAACAGACTGTAAAGTATAAACTCTTCAGCAGAATAAAATACTGTACTCCATTTATTGTAAGATTAGTAGATAAGGAGACTGCAGAATTGTGTTAAAAGCTGATGTTTATGATGTACTGGAAATATATTTAGTTAAATAGGAGTAGTGATAATTTATACCTTTTAATGTTTTAAAAGAAAAAACAGCATCGGTTTATTTGAATATAAAGAGTGTTGTGAAAATGGTTTGTGTTCAAAGATAAAAATCTTCATTCTGTCTCCATTTGTTTCTTTACTTACACCCAAGTTCTATGTTTATTCCTTACATTTATTGGGAAAATGTTAGTGTCAAAAAGGCATATCTCACTTTTTTGCCATTTTAAAAAAGTTTAATAAATATTTTCCAACTAAAATGTAGTAGTATGAACTTCAAAGAAATTCTCAATTTTATAACCAAAATATATCAAATATTGTGTTTGGTTTGAGGCAGCAGCAGCTGATTCAGTTTTGGTGAAAATTTGTTTTGGCTCTCCTGTAAAATTTGTAAAATCACACTTATGTACCCTTTGCTTCCAAGCCCTCGATATGACAGCAGCACATGTAGGACTAAATATAGTAAAACAAAACATTTTAATCATATTATATGTTTGATTTTATTGTTGTTATATTTTTCATCAAAATCAGAAGACTCGCACCACGTCAAAGATCTGGTGAAAAACCCGTAGTACACATATGGCAATTGGAGATAATATTTTATTACTGTGAAGAATACTTTGGCCCAACCAAGTTGTAATAATAAAAGGTAAATGTCTTTTTTTACATTTGATTGCATATTGATTTGGCATAAGTTTTGTACCAGATTTCTTTTCTTATTCAACCATCTCCATTTATCCAGGCTTGGGACTGGCAAAAAAGTAAACTGTTCTTTTCTTATTATACTACTGAGATGAGCCTCACTTGTTTTTACACATAATACAAACTTTTAAATGCATAATAACCTTTTATTCATTGACAGTTTAATCTCATGGTTCACAGTATGAAGAGAAGTGCTCTCTCACATCTTTGCATCCACTGAACATGATAGAACAGATTACCTGGCTCTCATAATAATAACCTCCACTCATCATTACAAATAAGGACACATAGAGCTAGTGTTTGTTTTTATAGCAGGCTGTGATCATAAGTTACACTGTTATAGCTACGACCTTGCATTAATTCTCTTTGTCTCCACACAGCTGCTAAAGTAAAACATTAGATTTCAATAATTCACTACCTTTTTTTTTTTTTTTTTTTTGAAGTCCCACGCATTACTCTATCACTGACTCAATCTTTCCATTTAAGAACAAATGGTTTACTGCCCGTTTGTAGTTGGGGTTTAGAGGGGAACAGCCAAGCACAACAGAGAGATAGAGATGAAAAGTTATATAACCGGCACAGATTTAGATTTTTATTACGGAAAATTATTAGTTTAATAAGATAAGATGTGGAAGGAGAACGCAAAACAGGGCAACCACAAGAAGATGCATAATTGCTCAGAAACCCAATCACTGACCATCTATTGTTACTTTTTCCCCCAGTATTTTAAAAAACGTGAAGGGCACCTAACCTGCTCCTAGTTTTTGCCTGGCCTATGTTTTGCCTCATCAAAATAAAACCTAATTGCTTAGTTCTTACTTCTCACTGGAGTCAACACACTGACGATCACATGGCATTGAGTAGAAATGCTTTGTAACCCTCTATTCTCAAAAACATATTTCATAAACCCGGTATTGGTATATTCTTCATTGTTGACTTGATTATTGATGATTACATGCATGTATTTGATGGATGTTTAATTTTGGAGATTTTCTGTGACATTTAATGCAGCTTGCTATCCCTCAACTAACACTCCCCAAAGTATGTGAACAGCTATGGAGCTCAGTCACTCATTCCTCATGCTTATGTTTGTAAATAATGTTTTTTTGTGACTGAAGTAGGCAATAAGGGTGTGCCACTGTTGCCTCTGTATATATAGTGTATTTACTTCAATTTCTATTGTCCTGTACTTAATATAGGGACACATCCTATCACGTCTTATATTCGCTGTGAGATTATTGTATTTATTTCTATTATTTATTTATTTTTCATCTATTTCAAATATAATTCGCTTTCAGGGAGTCTTTTGTGTGCAACCTTGCTACTGTGACCACTGAAAAACACAAGCCTAAAAAGCAGCACATATCCAGATCCTAAATACACATAAATGCTAAGAAACAATAAAAACACTGTATAAATAACTGAAAGAGGTAACTAAAACAATAAGGTGCATACCTGAGGTATTTCAAAGTGCATTGTTCAAAGTCATCACAGCTTGTGGAAAAAACTTTTAGCATGACGAGATGTAGTGATTTAATAGAGTGAAGGGAAGGGAGGGAAGGGGGTCAAACATCTCAGTAGCAGGGTGGTCAGATCACTGATGATCTGTAAAGCTCTGGTTAAAAGTCTAGATTTGTAAATATTCTCTAGGACTAGTAGGCCACAGCCTATTGTCCTGCGAACAGAGTGGACCACTCTGTTTAAAGTGTTCTAAGTCTAACTCAATAAACAAACCCAGTGAAAATAGTCTGATGGTTATTTCACAACAAATTTGGAAAAAGTAATTAATTAATTCATCTTTATATTCATGTTTTATAAGCTAAAGCCTAGGAACCATGGGCTTTAGGCAGAGTACACCTTGGACACACAGTCAGACAACCATTCACCCTCACATTCAGAGAACCCACAGTAACACTAGGAGGACATGCAGAGTCCACACAGAGTCAGGGAGACCACTCTGCCACAATGCACTCCACAAATTTTATTCAGTTCATAAACATCGTATATATTCATGTCAGAATGTGTTCTCAAAAGAAAATTACCATTTCCAAAGCATTCTATGAAGGGTTAATGGTCTATTTGCATGCTGCATTACAAACACTGAAAACATAGTAATGACTGAGATATTCCCTTTTTTATTGTGTTTTGTGTACAGTACTGAATTCTGGTTCTGTGTTAAGGTTAAGCAGGCCCAGCCAAAACGTCCAGTTACTCAATAGGTCAACACGAGGTTTTCGGGCAGCTGCTCCATAACCTCAACAAGCGAGAGGTGAAACTCTTGGAGTATGACTCACTTAGCCAAGAGGAGCTTTGTTAAGAGTGTGTTGTCATCTCCTGTATGAGATGGCTACTGTATGAAAACCATCCCATACAACATTTTCCACAGTCCATTTCCTACTTTCTTCATGCATGGGAAACATTAGGAAAAAGCCCACCGACAAAAGCCATTGTTATGTATTAGTTAATTGCCAGGAAAAATATATGACGTGCTCTATGACAGGACACTTGTAAAGCTTGTACAGAACAAACAGCCTTGCGCTTGAAACATTAAATGTGATTTATGATAGAAATCTAGCAGAGAAAGTGAGTGTTTAATTTTTTTTTGCAATAAGTGGGATAGGAAATTTACAACTGTGGCAGGACCCCAGTTTTGCAGCCATCAATTTCTTGAGGTTGGGCACCGAATGTAAGTTTCCATTGTTAAGGAAATACATGCAGCCACTCACACACACACTATGCTTGGACTGTTTGAATGCTCACTTTTATAAGCCAGTCCGGTCTGCGAGCGTACACAGGTGTCATAAATAAAGCCGTACATATGACAGGTGAAAAGAAACTGACCATGTGTTTCGCAGCATATGCCACATTAAAAAACTTCCCTCCCTGACCCCTCACAAGGAACATGGGGTCACCTCCACTAGCGCCTCCGAACTCCCACCAAGCACTGCACTGGGGAAGTGTAGATGCTTTACGGTCCCATAATACGGCATACACTGTTTTCCTTGTAAGTCTGCAGTTTCCAGAGGTGGAAGAAGTAGTGCAATTCTGTATTAAAGTAAAAGTTCTGTCCCTTCAAATTAACAATACTAGAATAGGTAAAAGTAATTAAAAATGTTTATTGTGTAAAAGTCAGTAAGTATTGAGTGTATCATTTTTTTGTTACAAAGTACTTTGGAAAGTATTTTTGGCTATTGCACAGCAAAAACTACTAATTTTACTACTACTACTACTACTACTACTACTACTACTACTACTATCACTAGTAGTTCAAAAGATTTTACCATTACTACCTCTACTACCTTTGCTTCTACTACTTTTGCTATTACTACTCCTGCTATTATTTCTACTGCAGCTACTGTTATTAACATTTTCTACTCATACTATTATCACTTCTACTGTGACTACTGGGTCCAAAATAAATTTACTCATTTAAAGATTTTAAACATTTACTTGAGCAAATGTAACCTTATTTTCTTTAAAATTTACTTAGAAAGTACATTTATCTCATAAAATCTACTTTATTTAATCTACTAAATAAATTGCGTAAAAGTATATAACTTCTTTCCTGGCAGTCTGCTATGAACCAAACTGTGTGTGTAGGTTGTCTTGACTTGTGCACTGGCTGTGTGTTATCAATCAGATTTGGCTAATAAAAGTCATTTTTACCTCAGCCAGTGTGTGTGGCTTTGAAGGTGAGAGGATATGGTTCAGTGAGGCGTTGAACTTTTCATTTCGGAGCACAGTGGAAAATATTCTGCAGAAGCTTGAAGTGTTTAAGGAATTGTTCTAAAAATAGGGTCCCCCTTTAGTTTCCCCTTTAACTCCTGGGCACCCCACATTGGTTGTAACTCACAGTCTCCAACTTGCTTTACTGTTTGTTAAAAACACTTTATAAGCCAGCCTTGTCTTTTTTAAGTGGCTCACATAAATATTCTGTATGAATCTACAGTTATAAACAAATGTATTCTCACAGAAATCTATGTGTAAAGTTATATAGATCTGCATAAAAATGCAAATATTTGCCAAAATGACAGTCTTGGCCTTCCAATTTAGAACGGGGCTCCTGACAAAATTTTAATTTGTATGTAAAGCATGTATTAAAAAAAAGAAAATTATATAATATAATATATAATATATATATAATTTTATATATAATTTTTAAGTATTGTTTATTGCATTAGAAAGTCAGTAAGCCTATTTTCTCCAGTGGTTCCCATATTGTAGAATATTTTCCTTGTAAAATAACTATCAATGCAGCTTTTATTTGGATAAAGTGCAGTGTTTTATTATGTTCAAGTATTCTATAATTTTTGTACAGAATTTAGTATCTTACTGAATACATACAGGGCAACTGTTTAGGACCAGATAATAATGTTTGCTTTAGGGTTAGTTAAAGGCATAATAATTCAAACTGACTCAAGACAGACACTGTAGTTTCTTATAAAATGGTCAAAAGGCAGTTGCTTGGATATAGCTAAGTTGGATGGAGATTGGATATAGTTTGAATGTTCATCTTATTTGAAGCCTAAAAATAGTTTCAATTACTTATAATTGCGAAACATATTTTAAAATCCATGTGACCTTAGGGCTGTAGTAAAGCAGTGAATTTGATTCTGTAAGAAGTGGGTTCAAATATAATGATTGGAGATAAAATTGGGTCCCACAATCAGACCAGTTGAGAACCATTGGGTTAAACAACAAAAGCAATGCAGCTATAATTCAATTAGGTAGTTTTACTCTTATGTGCATAGTCCCACAGTTTAAAAGGAGATAGTCATGTTTCCTTGAACTCCTGCAGTGTCACTGACCACCATAAAGATTAAATATGAGTGGAGACACACACACTTTCCGCCGCATGTGCACTTTGACTGTTTGCAGCCTGCTGTATGTGCACATCATTCTTTGAGGCTCACCAGTGTCTGGTATACTCTATTTCCACTCTCTGCATTCCACTGCTATCCTTCATTAAACTATACCATTTCTCCTCTGCTCCCTCCTTAATCTGTGACATAGTGGAATGACAGCTAAGCTACTTTTATGCCACGGTTTCTGTCTACGTGGTTTTAATTATTATTGTCTAGGGTTGGACCTTTAAAGAATAACATGCAATATGTGATTCCTGAGTTGAATATTGCAATGACGATATGTTTGCTGATATTTTTATACTCTTAATAAGGTGAAGGATTTTTAACATAATAAAAGTTCAATTCAATGGTCCTTTATGAATTCAAGGCTCTGGACTCCTTGGTCAAAACTAAATAAAAACTAAACCATGGCTAAATTTAGCACTCAATTTGATCTACAGTATATCATGATAATTTACCATTAATGAAAAGCACAATTATAGTTTTGCAATTACATTTAGTTTCTTGTGAATATAGTGTTTGCCAGTATCACAATAACAATGAATTTGCAATATATAGTGCAGCTCTATCTACCATCCAACTAAAGTTTAGTGGTGACCCAATACCTAGTGAGACGCAGCTAAGGTGTTATCAGTATCTCTTTGACATTATCCATTGCAAACGCTCTAAGCACCAAGGCTCTTTACTAAGCTTTATGTAGTATTTAAAAGCTGATCTCCGAAACTATTAAACTGATTATAAAGTGGTACATGGGTATCCTGTCCGTTCCTGTTCCTCACTTGTATAAGCTCACTGAAACTGGAGAGGGTGAAGACCGAAGACCGAAATGTGCCAAGATTTTAGCTCGGCTTCTTACGCTCTCTGCCAACTTTGGGAAAGAAATCTGTTTCTGTTCATTGATTAGCTCCAAATCCCAGATTGTGCTAAACTTGAGCAACACCCAGGGGTCAAAGTCTGGGTTGGAAGAGGGAGAGAGAGAGAGAGAGAGAGGGAGAGGTGGTGGATTGGGTTGTGTTCACCTGAGAGTAGAGCAGAGTACAGTAAGGAGGGAGGGAGAATGTGGGTGTTAGGGCGGCTGAGAAGTGGCCAGGATTGGGTTTGGGAGTAACTTGAGAAGGAAGCGGCATTCCTCACAGGGCACATACATCTGTGGACACAATTATCTGCTTCTCATAATCTTATCGTTTCATGCATGCTCAGAGGTGGCACGACTGTACAATATATGTAGATTAAGTTGGAAAGGAGAATAAAAGAAATGAAAATGACAAAGATTAAATGAATACATCTCCTGTTAGACATTACAGAGTCCTGTGTAACATGGTGACTTGTCCCGGTATAAACTTATCCAACCTGATGCTGCTATATCTCAAGGCAGGGAGTGATTTCTCACATCTCGAGCAGAGCAATCTCAGCTGACACAGCTTACAGTCTACCTCCCACAACACTCCATGGGTCACACTCTTCCACATCTCAGTAACACTATGTCATATCAGTGGAATCTGGCTCATATACTGTATACTACTACTCTAAGGCCTGTCTGTTTGAAGTGAAGTAATTCTTTGTTTAAGTAGATATATGAGTGTTTTATACATGTGTTCTTGCAGGTGTTGCGGTGTTGGTGTCTCCTGATATTCCCATACAGCTGGGACTGGACAGTGGGGAGCAAATCTGCCTACAGTCACTGCCTAGTATGGAGCGTCTGCCTCTACAGTACACCGTGTGTGTGGGCCACAACGTGAAAGCTGCTCATCTAGAGGCCATGCAACAACTGTCCCAGCACAGCAGGGAGCTACCCAACATGAAAACCATGGGGTTAGTTTTATTAGAGTAGGAATATTACTAAGTAAAAGTGCATATCACTACAGTTTGATGCCTAGGGAAAATATATACTATGCTATGATCAACAATTTAATCATATTCTAGTGTTTCTTCTCATTAGGGGTGAAGGAGGCTGGAGCCTAACCCCGCTGCTTTGAGTCTGAGGCAGGGCAGAGCCTGGACAGTGACCAGTTAATCCCAGGGCTGACACTTAGAAACATACACGGACACTCACTCAGCCATTCACTTTGGGCATTTCAGAATTACCAATTTACCCATTCAGATATGTTGTTGACAGTGAGAAGAAGCCACAGTACCTGGAATGAATTTATGTGATTGGGAGTGTCTGATCTGTGTTTGCTGGTGTACCCCGCCTTAGAGCCAAAGTAGCTAAGATGAGCTCAAGCCCCCAAGATCCATAGAGCATTAGAAGTAGAAATCACCCCTCATATTCATTCATATTTTTTTTTTATTCACCGAAAATTATCCTTTTGTTAAGAAAGTAACAATTAAAAAATACTTTCAAAATCATTGAATATGTAGTCTCTAAGAAGCTTGGACTGTACTATGAGACAAAATGGAATAACTTCTTAATAACTTATAGACACAATACCTTTTCATATTGTATATTGCATGGTAACTCTGTGTAGCATGGTAGCTGATGTGCTGTGTGTCTCTTCTAGACTGCCATTCTGGAAGCTGCTCACTTCTGTAGACTCAGGGCCGAAGGTGGAGAAGGAGCTGAGGATCTTCTCAAACCGTCTAAAGAGACACCAGCTGGGGGAGGGAGTGATCAGCCTCAGTGAACATTCCACCACCCTCCTCTCTGATATGGTATGCACTGTCAGACTGTGAGCATACAGCCACACCACTTCATTTGGCAAAGAAACAAATATAAACCACTGTATAGAATGCTTATATTTTCATCTATTAGTCATACACATTTTTGTGTCAAAGTTGTCAGAAACTAAGCATACATACTCAAGCCTGACCACAAGTAATAACAGCCCACATGGTGGCTATAGCAAAGGTGATTTAAGGCAAATGTGTAAAACTCAAAATCCACAAATATTTTTGAAATGTGTTGTTGTTTTTTTCATACAAGAAAAGAAAAGACAGCCTAAGTGAAGAGTAAAACATGTTTTGTGGTATTGCAGACCATGTAATAAGACCCTGGGATCTGGGACCATGAACCAGACAAACACTGGCCAATATATCATCAAAAAGTCCCTTTTCATCCAGTGTTAACTCTCAGGCTAATCAGAAATATGATTCTTGATTCTAGGCTCCCTCTTTCTCTTAAAGTAACTTCCATAAAGAACAGGCCAAATGGAAAAGCTTTCATGGAAACTTATGGAAGCTAAAGTTATTCAGGAATCTGCAGCAGGTTTGAGTGGCAACAATCCTGTATAAAACCCAGGCTAGTTACTCACTGCACTTTTACAAGAATTCATAAATCACAATGAACTTTCTTTTCCAGTTTCCATATTAGTTTTAGGCTTATTGTAATTAATATTACCATAATGAATGGAGCTATTGGAAAATATAGGGTAGTAATGGTTTTATCCTTATTCCCCAAAAATGAGGCAGCCTTGAGATTTAAGAATATTTTCTCCATCACATGTAATGAATCATTTGTGCAGGTTTCCAGTGTTCTGCTAATTATTTAAAACTCACATGTAGACTTACAATGACATAACAAGCTTATCTGTCCATTTTCCCACCAGAGCTCCACCACCTGGGGTCAGACCTTGTGTTCTTAAGAGGTTTTGTTCCACTGTTGTGGAATCTGAATTCTCGCTTTGACTTTACTGTGAAGATTATTATATTTTGACAAATGGTTCTGAAAGGGCTCTTGTTGTGACAACTAGTCAGCTTGGCCCGCATGGTGAGAGGTGTGTTTATTTAGACCTGCTATAGTCTTAGCATCAGAATCTGTCATTTTGGTTTAAGAACAGGTTTAATGCAGGGTATAGATAATTTGTATCACTATAACGGTGTCTCTCACAGAACATTACTATGGCTTTGCTTTGTGCAATAATAGACTTGTGTAATATATGTGTGCAGGACCATGACTACCTCAACAGCAGGAGAAGGGGGATGTCTAAGCGACTGACCAGGGACCTCCCACTTGTCAAGCTTCTTAACATTTCCATCACCCTGTCCCCTTTCCTGGGCGTGGACACCACGCAATTCCACAGTTCCCTTGCTGATGGCACTGAGGCCTACTGGCTCAGTGTATCCTCAAATGTTCAAGGACAGATGGTGAGACACCAGTGCATAATAAGCATCATTTTATAATGGGACACATTTTTATAGTTAAAGGTGAAAATTAACTTAATTTAGCAAAATGCTTTTCAGTGTGCTGTTAAATTGTACCTGCTACATACAATATGTATTTATAGAATTCATGTTGGTGTGTGAAAAAGAAACCAGACACACCTTTTTTCCCAAAATGAACACTTTCCATCTATTTTTCAGTTTTTTTATTCATTGGTTGTAGTTAGATCCAGAACAGAGGAGTGTGGACACAGCAGAGACACTGGTACTCATTTACATCATTGTCCTCCCATCCTTCAGGTGCCTGTGTTGAGTCAATGGCGAGGGAAGTTCTGTGTCAAACTGAACCTCACTAACCCAGAAGCAGTCAGCTGGTTCCTAGACAGAGTGGGGTCTCTCCAAGCCCATCTGGGAATGGAGTACATCCTGCTGGAGGGAGCAGAGGAGAACGTGTTAGAGGAGCAGGCCCTACGGCCGCAGTCTCTGTCCGGGGACAAATACATCAGCCTGCTGGCAGACATGGCTTCCAGAATAGGAAACACCATTGTGACAGCAGGAACACAGTAAGGTGTTATGACCTCTGTATTTCATTCAAGGAAAATAATTTATTTTAAATGTATTTTGGGTTGTCTGACAGGTCAAACCACAAGCCTCTGTTTGTCAGGATGACCCCTCTGCAGTCAGACTGGAGCTCAGTGGGGCTGAAGGGCATCATTCCCTCTGTGTTGCACCACGCTCTGCTGGGATACAACTTCCTCATTCCCGATGCAGTAGGTAATACAGCCACCATTACAATATTTATTGTTTATAGGGGCACCAGTAGTAAAAAAAAACATAATTCTATTTTAGTTTTTAGAGCTTTTTGATCCAAATCAAGACAGTAAGGCATTATATCATATTATGGCTGCAGAAATCAACAAAGTCTGTCCTTAGTAGTAAGCCTGTTATTTGCTAAATTCAAAGATTGTGGCTGATGATGAAGTAGCTTATCTTTAGAAGAAACAACATAGGCTGTGAGTGTTACTTTGCATTGAAGATAATATTGATATCGATTGATTGACTGTGTGTGTTACCTGTGTACAGGTGGTTCTCTGTCTGGAGACCTAGTCACAGATGAGGAGTTGTTTATTCGATGGCTGGAAATTGTAGCCTTTCTACCAGTTATCAGCTTCCACACCCCGCCGTGGGTGTGCGGAGAGAACCGGGTATACCCTCACCACACAACACCATCCACATTGTACCAGGGGAAAGGTAGAGCAGGTTTATTGACACAGCAGCCTGTCTGCAGCGCTGCAGTGGAGTGCTAAACAGTTCCCACCATGTCACTGAGCTGTTTGCACACAGGCATGGGGGCTGCTTACCACCACTTTGTCAAAACTCAGAGATGACTTTCCCCCCAGCAGGAGAGCCCACACTCAACAGCATTCACAACATGCAGTGAAAAAACATTTCCTGTGGTCACTAAGGCTACAATGACATACGTACATCAACTCTTTAGGTAATGTGGGATTAGGCTCAGGTTCCAAATAGAAAGCCCTTTATGTTGTTCTAATGTATGAGAGTGCTATATTCTCTCCCAGGGCCTGTACCTCTTCTGTCAATAGTGATGGTTTGTCCCCCTCCCGACATCACCTGTGGTTAAGAGTCCATCTGTTCTGAATTACAATCCTTCATCTAAATTTATGACTCAATCCCATTCCAGCTACGACATTAAGAGCCACTTCAGCAAGAATGACAATGAATTTGAGGACAAGTCTCGGAAAAATACTTTATTGTGGCAATTAAGATTTCCATGAGTAATTGATAAGTGTAACAGAGAAGGAGTAGTCAAATGCTGTTTTTTCCAGTAGCTGAAGATTGAGGCAGCAAAATATATTGGATATGCACTGCGTTGCGTGACAAAGATAAATACTGTCTTTTTGGGATGGATTTCAGTGTTGATGTTTTCCATTGTGGAACATATAAACTTTGATTAGATGCGACTAAAACTACATTACAGAGGTGAATTGTCCTGCATTTTTCTGCGGTTTGATTGTTGCGCACCTTGGTTTCCACAGTGTGTGGGACAGGACATTAAAATGACTGCACTGGAGTCTAATAGCAATAAAACCTCAAACCCACATACAGGCCTGGCTTCTCAATTACAGAAGGATCAGTTCAAAACCAGGCTGACTGACTTCAAGCTCATTCCTACAAATGTTCTCCATCCCAAGTCATAAAAATACATTTTTTATAAATGTGGTCAGGTTTTGTTTTTGTCATGGGACGCTGAAAAGGATGTGACCCTTTGAGGAATGCTGTTGAGGCGGTTTGGTCAGAGTCAGACAGGAGAAAGACTTGGACAGTCTTAAACTACTGAATCAGTGCTGAGCTGCTATGTGCGTGCCTCGCTCTGGACATGGCACAAATGTCTTTTGCAGACATTTTTTTTTCATTATTATCCCTGTATATAATCTGAGCATCAGTCAGTGACAGATGATTTGGTCTATAAAAGAATTTTTCACTACCTGTCCAGTAGACCTAAGTTTTTAGTCTTGCCCATCAGTATGAAGTTTTTTTGTGCATTGAAGTCAATGGAGTGTTTCGTCTCAGCTTTAAGAAAGGTGTCTATCAGCAGAAAAAAAGCATTTATAATACACAGTAAAACTGAGATTTTTTATTTTCTCTCATTAGCAAATGAAGTACTACTGGTTTTCTACAAATACTGGAATTCAATTTTTTTATCATTTCAAAATGACAGGTTCAAGAGACATGATACTGACTGTTTTAGCAATAGAAGCAGAACAGTAATATGTTATAATGCAGACACAGCTGGAACTTTTTGAATTCTTTTGTTTTCTATACGCATGTCTTAGTTATATAAAAGCTGGAGAAAGTTGATTTTGGTTTTGCGCAATACTCATTCTCACTGCTGTTCCCCTCACAGGTGCTCAACATAACCCAGACATACATTGCTCGGCACCAGAAGACTGTGGTCCCTCTCATAGAGAAGTACGCAAACGAGTGGCAGCTGACGGGACACCCCATCTACCGGCCCATGTGGTGGCTGAGTCCCAGTGACCCCATGACTTTCACCATTGATGATCAGTTCCTCATTGGGGACGAGGTGATTTAATGACTTTGTGTTAAGAGTTCCTTCCTGCTGCATGTGATATTCTGTCCCCTGACTGTAACTCGATGTGCTGCTAATTGGGCAGAATGTCTTTGACTTAATGAATGTGTGTGTGTTTGCAGGTCCTGGTAGCACCAGTGGTGGAGAAGGGAGCAGTGCACAGAGATATTTATTTACCTGACGGGGGCTTCCAGTGGCAGGACAGCCTGACAGCTCAGGTGTTTGATGGTGGGACGCTCCTACAGGACTATCCTGTGGCCTTGGAAGAGGTGGCCATTTTCTTAAGAAGAAGCTGAGTCAAATGGCCTGATATATACTGTTACTGATCTCAATCAAATCCTTTTTCAAATACTCGTGCTGTTATCAACCTGCACTTTTCCACTTAGGACCCAGTCTCAAAGCCTGAGACAACATGTAGAAAGATTTTTTATACTTGCACTTTATCATTTCAAAATGATTTGTACTTTTCTGTAATTTTTTAAAGAAATTTAAATCAGTTTTACCTCTTGGCTGATTTTTTCCGGATTATTATTTTTTTGCTTCTTTTGTATGTATGCTACAGAGCATACTGCATTTCTACAGTCTTTAACTTTTTTGATGCTGCTGGCTCACTTGACAAGGAGAAATAAAACAAGCCCCTTGTTTGCTTAAAATCTGCATCTTTCAACAAGACCAAATGAAGATGGACGGAGGACGGCTGAAAGTGCTTAAACAGAAAAAAACATGCTTATTTGGAGGAAATGAGCTCACAGAAAGACTCCTGCACATTGGTACCATATGTCTTGCTTGCTTATTGGAAAGGCTTTTACTTGAACTTATCAGGCCGAACGGCTGATGATTTTGAATGTACCTCAAGTAACTGTTTCTCACTACTTACTGAGTCAACCCACACAAGGGTCTTACACCCCATAGCACTTATTCTTATTAGTGTATGTCTTTAATTTTGAACATACCACTCTGTCCGACACATGTGTGTCCTTTAGTACTGTAGGCCAGATGAACTTGAGGCCAATGACATTGTAAATTTTGCCTATATTATAAGATTTGACCTTGTGATTTGATTAACCTGCTGTAGTGAGGGCTTTCAATTGGCTGCTCTTTTTGTACTAACTGTTGATTTATTGACATGCCTGTAAAGTGCTATATACAAACTATAAAATTACCTTTGCCTATGTAAGAAACTGCATCACTGATAATACCTAACGCAAAATATACAGCAACTAACCGTAAGCATATAATGCTCTTTAGATTGATTAACTTGTCCAAGTAAATCAAATGCATATTGTAAAATTAAATGAAATACAGTTAGTGACTACATAAACAATATTTCCTTCAAAGACAGTCTTTACCAGCACCTTTCATACACACCATATGCATGCTCTTCCACTAAATCGACTTGAAGTTTACTGCTCAGACACTCAGGTTAATGACACTTAAATCACTAAATGTCTTAGCATGACAGTACAAATTGTGAACACAAATGTCTTAATCTCTCTTAGAATGTACAATGTTGAATGTACAATGGAGAAACTGTGATTTTTTTTTTTTTTTTTTTTTTTTTGCCCAACGCTTTAATGGAGTGCTGTGGTATGTTGCAGCAGAAAAAGGCTTTGATGTATTATTCCTTCCCTCTACGGACTGAGCAAATTCAACCCCATGTGCCTTAATGTGCCACTTCTTGGACCGAGGAAGTGTCAGAATTATTGCAGTGTTAGCAATGTATGTATTACGATGACTGTGCCATTACAAGTGTTTTTTTCTCTTCTGTAAATCAGAATTTAGAACGACTAACGAAAGAAGTTGAAATAAAGTTTACATTTTCTTACTTCATTTACATACATTGACCTTTTGATTATTTATTAGGGATTGGGATCATGCTACTTTTTCAGCCAAACTCATCAATACTGCAACTTTTTTATTTTCTAGGTTAACTATATGAATACCCCTTGTTATTTTGCTACTTACTTAGCCATCCTAATTCTTTCTCTATTCTGAACACTGAATTAGTCTGGTGCTTGTCCATTTGAGTTGAATTCTACATGGTCTACAAGCAATCAAAATTCAGGGGGCAGTAGCTACTTATATGAAACTGCTTCAGGACCAATACAATTTTAAAAACACAACCAATCAGTGAAGAAAACATAGCACATTTAAAAAATTGTGAATTATTTTACTACTACGGCATATGATCATCATTTTTCCGCCCTTTCCACTCTCATCAAGTGTGGTGCAGTCCATACGTGAGTGTGCTGACGACTACCTTGGAGCTAATTCCACTTAAACCTAATAAAGTTATTTTTAAACTGGGGAAGCATGCCATGGGAGAGATTCTCAGGGGAATCACATTCACTCTGGCCTGCTTCTCTTCCTTATACCTTCCTGCCTTTACTGCCACGGCTCCTTGGCTCAGATCCACCTTGGGGCCCCCGGAGTCTGCTCCTGTAGCGCACTTAGACAGGTGCAGCTGGCCACAGACATGCACGATCTCTCCACGCCAAGTGTCCTCTCCATTTACACCAGTAGTCTTAATCACTTTTTGTATGACACTACTTTTTTTTTTTTCCAAATACAAGCGTGGTTCTCAGTCAGATAAAAAGGCTTTGTAGCTTGTGAGGTGATGAGGTTACAGTGTTACAGGACAGCCAGAGATCACACTACTACAGGGTTTAAAATTTGGCATGAAAGAAATCCTTAAATGACCTTAATTGTCCTATAGGAGTGTGGTGATATATACAGATGTGCGCTCAGAGTTCTGCTTAATGATTAGACTCTTTTTATGTCTTTTGAGAGTCCATTTGTGAGGTCCACTTCCAGAACAATAAACCGAATCCTTCCAGAAAACCTGCGGTCAGAGTATCCCACCCTTAAACTAACATTTATTAGCTGGACACCAGAAGTCCAATTTTTTTTTTTCTCTCTCCCAATTCCCCGAATCAACATGTACCATTCAATCTAATTAGGCTGAGCAAAGCTTTACATAAGTTGTAGTGGAAAGCCGGAAAAACAAATTGTCCTGCCAAAAGCCCAAATCAAGAATGACACTATTGATTCGCATGCAGTAGCTGTAATGAGAACAATGACAGTGTTTTGTGCACAAGTGAATAGCCTATAAAACAAAAAAGGGTGAACATTGGCTTATTTTTCTTAGTGTTGTAGGGCAAGACGAGCATGAATTAAACTGGTGACAAGCAGAGGCCGCAGATATCTCCCAAAGTCTACTTTTAGAAAGTGCAAGTCAAGGTTTTATGTTTCAGTGTCTGCTCTTGAGTGAATGGGTTTTGCAGCTTGCCAATTAGGTGCACAAAGTCGTGTTGTCAAAAAGCCAGTGGAAGTCTTATGATTATTACAATAAAGCTCACTTCCTGTATCTTTATTTAACATCTTGGCTATTGGAAAGAAATATAACCAATCAAAAAAGAAAAAAGAAAAAAATCAGGGACAGTCCACATATATGCAAAATAGTTTCAGCTCAAAATTAATTTCACTACAGTTTATTCAGACAGGAATTATTTGTTCCTTTTCCCACTGATGACCTTGCCTGAAATTTGTATCAGAGTCCATCCATAACATTCTTTGTTGTTAACAAGCAATCTTGGTTCTATCTCACAATGGTGAAGAATATAGTAAACAAAAACACAAAATACAATTAATTTTTTTCTTGACCCTAAATTGTAATTTGTGCCAGTCCCAAGTCCAGATAAATGTAGAGTCAGGTAGGGCGGTTGAACCACAGGTCACCATACAAGTGTATATTTTAAATGGGCAAACTGATATGTAATTACTTCCTACTTATTCCCTCTGAAAAAGTGTCACCCAGCAACAACTTTGGTTTAATTGAAGTTATTAAGTAAATACATTTAGTGAAACCCTTCTCAAAACTCTTGAGAAGCGGAACTAGCTTGTTGGTGTCATTCATTTGAGTCTGAGCACCTGGCAACATGGCAGGGTAACACTCCAGCAAGCTTCCTTTTAATTCAATAAACACCGGGCTAAAGAAGGAAACATCATTTTCACACTCCACTGGGTTCAGGATATACACATTGCCTGCACAAAAAAGGAGGCTAGTCATAATTCTGATATCCTAAATTTAGCATATCAATTTCAACTTTCAAAATATAGTATGTAAATAAAAGACAGAAAGTCATATACAGCTGTCTGACATTCGCTTTATTGTTAAAATCTGTTTTGGTTTATCAGCTGCTTGTTCTTTTTAAACATATTTTAAATTAAAGGCGAACACATACAACTTCATCCGCAAAACCATGCAGCAGTGTAAACATGAGGTCTAAGAAGATAAAAAGTAATCTAACTACAATGTACTGGCATTGTCCTTGTTAACGTTACATAAGTATTCTTCAGAATGAGCAAAACTCTTAACTTAGTGCCTATCATTTGCCACATTCAAATGGTAAAATGCATGTCTCAATCTGTTGTGAAGAAAATTTTAAACATGAAAAAATAAATAACTGTCTGACAACATATACATAGAATTGAAACGTATTCCTTTACAGAACTGTTCCCCAGTATGTGCACATCCTAACTAAACACAAAATGCTATTGTACTGTATTGAAGAGAAGCATCATGCTAGTTAGTTAATCTGTATCCTTACTATGCAGAAATAGCTTTGACACCACTATGAGAAATGACATCTTGACAGTTAGTAGATAAAAATGTACAATCCAATGTGACCCAACAATCAAAAATGGTACAGAATGGTTTGAACAAAATTACTAGCCATGGAGTGTAAAACATCCCACCATTAAGCTTATGTATCCATGACATGAGAAATGAAATCATCACAGTTGGCCATGTACTGTTTAAACAGTGACCTATTTTGACCACACTTCTTTATTTTTCACAATGTTATATGTCATATCATCTTACTATATACCACACCTTTAAAATAATGCTCTATTAAGCACCCAACAATACAAGGCCAAGTTAGTTTAACCTGAGAATGAATGAGAAGACACAGACATTATCTCCCTTTGTCGCTACATCAACAAAATTACAGCAGCTAAAACAAAACACAGACTGCACTCAAATAAGCAGTTGATATGATAGTGGACTGTTACATACTGGCATCCACTATCACGTGCAATTTAACTCTACAACTTTTTCATAAATTTACTACTGGTCTTGCGAAACATGTTCCACCTTAAACATCAGATTTTTGCGCTATAAAATTTTGTGTGGTACTCAGTTTTGATCTTCTGGATTGTTAGTCGTGATCCTGTGTTTGCATTTGAAGGGACTAGATGAAAATAGAGAAAATGGTTTCATAGGAATTAAAACTTGAGGACTACCCAAAAGATAATGTCTCTCTCAACCTAAAGGATAAACAAAAGGTGGCTCTGACAAACAGTCCTTCACCAGAAACCTCTCCATAACTTGATTTCACAGCAGCTTACTTTATATGTCCTCCCTTTCTACCCTTGATACATTAGTGGGTCACTAAGGCACCGGTGCATGCAGTCTTGTAAATAAAAAACTGATCTGTCCACTACCTGTACCCGATTCCATGTGAATCTCATCTCACCTTTACATAAAGTACACAAACACCGTACAAATTATGTTTTCAAATAATCTCCCCAATTTCCTTATTTCCATAACATTAATTAACTTAAAAATATCCCCAAGTTTTGAATCTGTACAAACATATTTATAACATCTTCTGATGATTCCACCAGTGGAACGGGCTTCATTTGTCTTTCTTTTCAAGTTGGAACAGATCCAGAATGTCCATCATGGCCTGTTTGATGTGGCCACCAAAACGATGCGAGTCCTAAGAAAAAAAAAAAAGACAAGCTTGTTCACACCTACAGTTGTCAAAAACAATATTTAATCTTATTTTTACAAGTCAACTTACAGTTTCAGGGCTTGAATGTTTGCTGGAGATGTGGAAGTTAATGAGGTTCTCCCCAAGAATGATGTAGGAGACACCATATCCATCATCCGCAACCTTAGACGAACAAGCAAAAGGAAAAGAAAATGTCTTTTTAGAGTCTTCTGATCATGTGTAAAAACACTGAGCAGGCATGAAACAACAGATTGTCATAGAATGACTCACTGGTCCAAATCCTCCTCCAGAGGTAACATACTCTGGGTGTTTGATCAAATCAAACAGCTCCAGCTGCTGAAGAGGAGTCTGACTGGTGGACAATCTCCACGGCTCAGAAAGCACCTAATGATCAAACAGAAAGTTTATTCAGACCAGATCTGAATATGATAACATTATTTATAACATGTGTAAATTATAACATGTTAAAATGAGGAAGCATCTTTAATCAATATATTTTATTATAATATAATTTATAATTTATATAATTTTATCACAATGACTTCCAGAGGTGTTTTATATATATATATATATATATATATATATATATATATATATATATATATATATATATATATATATATATATATATATATCCACTAAATAACACCTCTGAGGCATTTGTGGCACCATACAAAGTCCTAACAAGACAAGACAACAGCTACTACCTCCTTCAGGAAAGCGGAGTCCTCTCCCAAGTATTTGGAGACCACATAGAGACAGAAAAGGTGGCGATCAATGCCCTGTCCTGTCATTGAAAGGCGATACAAGTTTTGGTGCTTCTCTGCTGCCACTTTGAGCAACTTCAAACGTTCCTCTCTCTAAACGATGAATACAAAAGTACATGATTAATTGTTTTTTTACTCTACTGAGTCTACTGAATTTGCAATATAGAACAGAAGAGTAGCTACTTACCGTTTCATCTCTAATCATGGACCGGACAAAGGCACACGTCTCCACAGTGCAGGAGCGCACCGTTTCTGTTCGGCCCTCACGAAACAAACGGGTCATAGAGGCTTCATAGGTCAGGCAGAACTTGCCCTTGTCCTATAGAAGATCAGTAATCATAAGCACCCTGCACATGTACTTAGCATTTTGTTCAAATCTAAAGTAATCAGCAAAACAGCAGTAATTCTGTATTAGGTAGTATTGACTGCCCTCTGCTGGAGATGAACCTATTAACCAACATGAACGTCCTAACACTGACCATAGCAGGAGTACACTACATATTAAGAAAAATAAATAAATTACAATAATTATATTATAATAACATTAAGACATAACCAAACCTGCCATTTAAAAAATGCATACATTCACAGTGTATTCTTTATCAATTATCAAGGCTGGATTTACTGACTCTGTAATGTGCAAGCTGCAGGGCAATCTGGATGAAGGCATCAGGACTGGTGCGGCACTTCTTAATCAAACCTTTGCCAAAGGTACAGAAGGGGATGATGTGACAATCCACGTCATCAGCCAGATTCCTGGCTACTGTCAGAGAGCTCTCAATGACCTCCTGACACTAGAGGGAGGCATAGAGGTACAAATTAGATAGACAATAGTACTGCAATAACATAATGCAGCTAGTATGTACATTTTTTCTTACACTATATGCATTTAAGGAAACAAGAGTGGGAGTCTGATGGTGAAAATATAATATGAAGCCCATTTTTAATATATACATTCTTTCTTTAGGTAGCCCATACTTTTTATCTCTGCTTATATCTTCTGGTAGTGAAAGATTTCACATAATAAGACCATTTGTCAAGTAATTTCTGTGTGTATATAACTGGCTAAATACATAGTACATCTTTTCCCTTGTTACTTTGTTTAAAATTTATGAAAGAACCATAGTTTGGTCAGACCTACCAACCCACTATCAGCAAAAAAAAAAAAGGAACATGATAGGAACATAAATGCATAGGAAGAGGGAAAAGTATTTTTTACCTCAGAGGGAATGTCCCACTGCAGTCTCTGGGGACCTGGCAAGTTTTGATGGGGCTCCCCATTGCAGTGACCTTCTTCCGTATATCCTAAGTTAACAGGATCCATGGAAAGCACTTGCTGAAAGGGAACGCATTTTACATAACTCATATATGGGTTTCTTGAGTGCACTTATGAGTAACAATAAAAAAAACTATAAAATATTAAGATAATATGTAATACTGTATATGCTATTTAACCTGGAACTCTATCTTAACCACGGTGACACAAATACCTCATGTGGGTACTGACAAAAAGTGATTAACTGGGACAAACTAATTAATAGCTAGCTACTGTAAACAACAGTGATATACAGTATGGGTAACAGATATTAAGGTACATATTCTGACTGAGATTAAGAAGAATGTGCATTAGAAAATAAGAGGTACTCGACAAAATCTATGAGGTTTGTTAATGCAAAGTGAAGACTCACACACCTCCCAGAGGTGGCCAACAATTGGAGCGTCAGCCCAGGAATGCTCAGCATTCAGTCCCATGGTGCCATTTTTGAAGATAATCAAGTTAAAGGATTTATCAAACCACCTGAACAAAACATTTAATTTTATTCATAGCAAAATCATTTGTATTTCAAATTCATCAGTATATTTAAGATCTTACCTGTCATAGCACTTTCCATGAAGCAGGGATTTGGCATAGACATCCAGAGACTTAACTGGATTGTTAGTATCATACCGCTGGTCAGTGTCGTCAAGAGTTACAAAGAAGGCTGCTTTCTCGATAGCATCCAATGACTGCTTGTTCTTACCACGGCTAAAGTAGGTTTCACGAGCCTTGGCCCATGGTGTCCTGTCGAGGGCACCAAAGTTAAAAGAAAACTAATAAACTAACAATCAGAACACACAATTTTCTCTGATTTTGGTATTCTTTTGTTAATAAATCTCTTGGGGCTTTTATGCTGATGAATTGGCTATTAAAAGTCTTTCAGTGATCCTCCTCACCTGTCTCCTGCAGTGAGTGCTGCTAGTTTCTCTTCCCCTGCCATTGGGTCAGACGTATCAGCCAAGATTCTCTCCATCTGCTGCTCTATCTCCCTTGGCAACAGCAGGCGTCCATCATAAAACATCCACACCTTGTAGAAGCGGCCCTTGTGGTACACAACTATGTGTTTGCTGTCATTCACATGTACTAGGGTGTCTGGAGGAGAGGGACCAACAGTAAGGAGAGGAGACAGCTGTATTCACATTTATCTGAACACTTTAAAGGCTCAGTTTATTACGTCACACTTTTTACTAAGAATAAAATGCAAAACTACCAACATAAACTTGATGAATATGGATCACGTATTTACAACAAGCAGGCTGAAATGGTTACTACAGGAAGTGAGATGAAAAGAAATGTAATTTGGGAATCAGATAATGGGTTGCAATACCATGAGAGGCCATGTTTGTTTGAACAGTGTTATGCATCAGATCTTTCTCAAGTTTGTTTATTCTTTCCAGTGGAATACTTTTTTGAGTTTTGAGTTGTTCAAACAAGCACCGCCTTTGTTACCGGGAAGACAAAGGAGAGGAGATGTGGTTTAGGAACAAACCCAAGAACAACAACAGCATCGCATCCAGGTAATTCACAGCTGACAATCAAGTTCATTTAGTAAGAGAACTTATATTTGTTGAGCAACAATGGAGTGTTATTTTAAAACATGTACTGTATTTGTATTTGTAACATTCCTTAGCATCAGTTTCTGATATTGAGAATATAGTAGCTTGGCAAGAACTAAATAATTAGAACTAAGTAGATAAGCCTATTTTTTCAATGTCAATGTTCTTTTTCAATTTAGTCTATTTAGTTCTTGAATTGATTACCACTGGTTAACTAAAACTGTGTGCTATTTCTGTGCAATAGGTTATATAGCTACATGCAAATTAGTCCTTGACATGTGCAATGACAAGTACTGAAGTACTCATGCATTATTTTAAAGGTCTTGTTTTTAGTTCGGTAGGACAAACAGTAGGACAAAAGTCCTATGGAGAAGTAGAGTAAGAGCAGTGTGGCAGAGGTAGCACAACTAAAGACTCTACCTGTGTCTACACCTGGGACACGACTGGTGTTGAACATACGCTCGTATTGGGCTGAGCACATGGGGATAGTGTGTAGGAGCATGAGCTGAAAAGCAAAAGGGGAGAGTCAAACACACAGAGATGATACTCTAATGTACTATATCCCCAGAGCAGCAGACACACATCTATGGGAGCATGGACACAGTGGAGGGGGAACTATGAGGATTGGGTTTGAGAAGCAATCTTAAGAAATAGGAGAAACCTCAAAAGGCTGCAAGGGAAGGAAACATAAGCAAGGTCCAGAAACCTTGCCAACTCATAGCCATCAGTAACGCCTTTTGTGTTTTATCAGGATATTTTACAAAGTTTACAATGTTTACATAGTTTATTTAAAATAGTCTCACTTAAACAAATAGCTATAATGATTTTATGGCGTTGCTTTTGAGAATGAGTTTGAAGTCAGGGTTTCTAATGGCTGTTGCCGCGGATGACAAGGGTTACAGAGTTTGGGGGCATGGCGAACATGTGCCCTCCACTTACCTGTCTCCACACCAGGGGTGCGGGTGGTATTAAACATCCGCTCCCACTGAGCCGAACACAGTGGAACCTTGTTTGCCAGCAAGTATATCTAACGCAGCGTCCGACACAGCAAAGGGACAAAACAGTAAAACAGAGATAACTGCATGTGAGTGTAGAACAAGGCAAGCTCATGCAATGGCGCTTGTATGTGCATACATTTGGTCTTTGAAAAAAGATCCATGCCATAGGCAAATTAATAGAATTTGCACTTTAGTGTCATGCAGGTCAAAAAGAAAGCTGCAAGGAGGGGCGTGTAAGTTAATTTACAATCAATTATTTTATTTCAGATATTTGATATAGCTCTGTCTGTCTGTCTAAGGACATTTTTACAGTTACGGAAGGTGTAGCTCAGGATAAAATGTCCACAAAAACACGTAACTCTGAAGCTATATTTGTCTCAATAAAATGAACTGATACAAAAATAGAATGAATTGATGCAACAATAAATGTATTGATGCATGTAGAATGATTTATTAAAAATCCCTAATTTATGACTTGCATGCAGCAATTTTTGCAAATAAATTCTAATTTACAAATATAATATTTGCAATTAGTTCACAAATAAATCATGCTTGCCATTTAAAAATCTACAGTTTTGCATGTGAATAGTCCAATCTGCCTTTGTAGATTGCTCCATTCATCACTTTTGTGCATTTCGGTCTTTTTGAGACACTCACCTCACATTTTAAGACAGCTAGATTTATCCACAAAAAAAATCCTGTCCCAATGACCATCACTAGAGGCAGTGTTCAACAACAGGGGCTAAGGTCTCACTGCTCCCAGACTGTAAGTTAGCGGCAGGACAAGCACTGCAGCAAAAACATGTGGAGGATCAGTCTAACTTTATTATAGACAAACTGCATCTAATTCTTTAAACAGGGGTTTTAGAATTTGTGTATTTAGTATTTAAGTAAGCCACTCATTAAATTTACTCAATAACCACTTAGGAGCCCACTCGCACTGAACTCTCTGTTTCCCTGTCTGTGTCTGTACTGTGTCACACCACGTTTAATGCACTCAGTAGTCGCCTTTGCTCGGAGCAATTATAGGAACATAATAGTTCTGTAAACTGCTCACCTGTATTTAGTTATGAAGTACGCAGCCACAAGAAGTTTGTGTTGCTAACAGCCACTTGACAAACAATCATACCCTTCTGTAAATCCCCCTCCCAGGCCCTCAGTACAAGCGGATCATCTCTTATGCCAACAGACGCTCCTGGTGCTGGGTAGATCATAACACAATCTGGGGTGAACAGTTCACACAACTGTTTTGGGCGAAAGTGGTTACTGTCCTTGTCCAGCAGCTAACGCTAACTTCTCTCTTTACAAGCTGCTAGCCCCTGTTGTTAAACATTCCCCCTATTGGTCAGCATTGGAACAGGAATTCTTTTGTGAATAAATCTAGCTGTTTCAAAATGTGAGACAAATGTCTCAAAAAGATCCAAATGTGAAAAAGTGATGAATGCACAAATAGAGCAATCCACAAATACAGACAGGACTATTCACATGCAAAACTGCAGATTTTATAAATGACAAACATGATTTTTTGTGAAATAATTGCAAATAATACATTTGCAAATTAGAATTGATTTGCAAAAATTGCTGCATGCAAGTCACAAATTAGGGATTTTAAATAAGTCATTGTACATGCATTCATTTTATTTTTGCATCATTTCATCTTAATGAGACAAATTTAGCTCCATATGAAACTGTGTAACACACTTAAACTCAGACAGACTTGTTGAAGATAAGCACAACTCACAGTACTAACACAGTACTTACCAATGATAAAGATAGTTGATACTATGTGACCATTTATAAAGGTTAAACATTTACCGAACTGATATGGTTACACATATAAAGAAGCTGAAGCTATTTACTTACTGGTTTGATCTGGGCTCTGTCAAGTTTTCTTCTGTAAAGCATGATTGCATGAATAGAATTACCAGCTCTTGCGGCTTGAATTGATGTGGGGAATACATATAGAAAGTCCTAAAATGAATCCATAAAATAACAAGATTAAAATAAAAGGACATTGATACAGCCACTCTCAAAATTACTGAGCTTTAATACCGATGAATGATTACTGATTTAATACTGATTGGATGAATGTCATTACCTTGGCTACAGTGTTTGTTATTATATTGGATGATTTTTTTAAGTAGCAGAAGTACAAGATTTACTTTAAGTTTGAGAGTTGTGAGAGATGAGGTGTTTGTCACATTTTAAGTGCTATATTTAACAGAGCCAAACACACAAAGAATTACCATGGCATAATAGTTGCTGTTGACCATGATGGGACTCCGACCTCTCAGATAAATGTACTCTTCCCACCAGTCACTGACCTGTGCAAAAGAAAAGAATGAGCGACCTTGTTTAGAGACAAGACAGTGCTCTAACTGCCAGCATAGAAAGAGTACAGTAATAGAAAGAGAAACTCACATAGTTAGATGCCCACCAGGACTTGAGCTTGAGATACCACTGGAGTCTGGGTCCAAGATTCTTCTCAAAGTCTTTGGCCAAGCCCTTCATCCTTTCAAACTGCTCATCATCCATGAGTGGGCGAACAGATTCCAAGTACTGTATGCATATGTTAATAATTGTCAAGTGGAGCCCTGTATAGTGTAGGTGTCTTAAAGAAGAGCCTGAAAGTCTAAAAGTATAACCTACACATGTGAAATAAAAAGCAACGGGTGAAAATTACCCTTCTGCAGGTGTCCTTGACAAGGGGAACTGGTAGTCTTGGCAGGGAATTCTGGAAACTGTAAAGCATTGGCTTCCTGCCAGAGAAAATCTTCACCAATAACTACACAGCCATAAAGATAAGAGGAAAAAGGAAGGATGAATGGTTATGCTATGTTTTCCAATAGAAACATAAGAAATATTTATATACAAAATGTCACCAACATTAAAATCTAAATGATGCAGAATAACAAGTGGACATATAAAGTATAAAAATTATAATACTCTCTCACCATCCACAAACGTGTAGAATAGGACACAGAGCCATGCCTTTGGTTCATCCAGCCATGCCATGACAACAGGCACTTGAGGACATTCCTCATAATCATGATTATGGTCACCCACAGCCCTGTGCCCACCAGAACCCCTCCCACTATCTTCTGGCTGTCTGTGGACATGTATCGACTGTGGACAGTAGGAGAAAGATATCAGACTTTAATAAAAAATGTATACATGTTTTGCAGCTTTTGAGAAGTATTACAGAGCTCAGTATAGTTCTACACTACACTTATAGCTGGGTTAAATAATAATATAGAGCACAATATATTCTGCACACAATTTATTAAACTGCAAACACTAACAGATGTTCTAAGCTCTCAATGGTGAGCTATTTCTATAATAAAATAAATCATCTACAACTACAGCCAATAAAACTAAATTTGATTTGCTTGGAAAAAAAAACATTGATAAGAAATACTAACCTTATAGGTAAGTATTCACCAAGTTTTGTAAGTATCCCACGAGAGGGATCTAGTTGATTATATCTATTGTAGGACATGTACGATACAACCACAACCATAAAGCCTCCAGGACTTCCTGGGTACACACCAGTCATCACCCCATTCTGTGGAAAAATATACAAATATTAAGAAAAAGACCTGGGGGGGGGTTAAACAATTGATTTACACGTGTCAATAAGAGTGTGGCTTTTGTTAAAACATACAAAATGTTATAATTATATTTATAATATATTTGTACATATAATTGTACAATGATGTGATAATGCAAGCGGGTATTTGGGTGAGTGTGTGTGTAAACAAACAAAACAGGTCAAAGTCTAAAATACAAAGAGGAAGTAGTAAAGAAGCAGCTGGCAACAGGAAATTGTGTCTGCTCAGGTAAATTTTCATTTAGTAGATTTAGGCTGAGGAAAGATTTTATTATAGTCATTGTTTTTATGCCACAAGAAGACTAAGATTTACGGAATAATTGCATTATTGATGACTCAAGACAAATCTGCTAACAGAAATGCACCAGCTTACTTTGAAGCGAATAAACCTTTTTTTCCAGGAATGGAGGCCTGAAAGGTAGATCTGACGGAGAGCCTCATGGCATAACTGCAAGTCAATGCCATCGGGAGTGACAGTGAACTGAAAGGCCACGGCCTGATGGGCTTCTGCCATGGCGGATGCAGCAGCAGAGAGTCACTGAGGGGAAAAAATATGCAATAGGTAAACAATAACGAACTTCAATAGAATACTGTAGCAGGTGAAACATATTCTTTCAGCAAAACACAACAGCCTGCTTAAATTTGTAATGTTTTGCATTTGTAATTGGACACCATAGATGATCTGGGAGAGGACTTTATTATGCTGCTCATCTTAGAACTGGATAGACAGGAGTTTACTGTTACTTTCTTAATTTCTAACAATTAAAAATGTAAATTGCCCTTTACATTACTGTTATTAGATACATTTTAAAGAATATTGTTTATTATTTTCTTTCTTTTTTATTTTTTTATACATACAACAAACTCACATGTAGATCTGAGATGTGTGAACATCTTTCCTGGATGACTTTACTGGCTGTGGCAGTGAAAGGGACCTTTTTATTCCATGATGCTGTTGGTACTGATTTTCAGTCTATTTAGTATAACAACCACAAAGCTCAAGTTACTATGGTGTTTTGTATTGCAGATTGGGTGTTGTGTCGTATTGCAATGATTTGACTATTAGTGACTGAGGGGATTTGTGTCCAGAAAACAAAATCTAATCTAAATCTCGTCGGTTCTGTCATAAGTTACATTCTATCTAACTATTCTGAGACAGGCACTCTGAAGAGAGAATATATAGTTTTATGGTTTTGCACAGAGTAGCATCTAGTGACTATGTCGTTCTCACAGCCAGTCCCTTCCCCCAGCTCCCTTCCAACATCACATGATCCACCCTCTGCTGCAGAAACTGGGGGAAAGGTCGCAGCGCTGCGCCGCTTAGAAACGGTAACAAAACAGACACAGAGCGACTTAAACAGTCAAAAACAGTCTCATGCGTGTTCTCTCTCTCACACACTATCACATGAATATAAAAAATAATGGCTATAATGGTACAGATTACGCATAGTAAAATTCCCAGACATTAAGAGATTTACCGCCCTAAGGAACACCACCCCCATCTTTTCACACAAACCCGCTCCATGCATATCTATATGACGATCCTGTGTGAAAATCGACAAATATCGACACCATAATCAAGAAACACAGTAGTCATTGTTTCACAAACCCCGCGCAGGCTACATGGGGTTGTCATATCTAGGTTAAATTTGCTATGTTGTGGGCTATATCATATGTCCTGCCCACGTGGTCCCTGTGAAATGGGGTCATTTGGGTACAGACGAGATCAATGCAGTGTTTTTATATTTATCCATCAATATATCAGCGTTTACAGCCCCTTGTAAGGAAACGGTGTGTGTGTGTGTTTGTATTATTTTATTGTACTCATAAAAGGGACACTAGAGCACCGGTACTGACCTTCACTTGCAGGTGACATTAACCCACTGAGCATTACTTTGTCGGATTTCCTTCTTTGCTCGAACATATATAAACCAAATGCGAAAAAAAAATATAATAATAATTAATAAAAACAAAACAGACAGCCCACAACACACCCATTCATAACAGATGCACAATTGGTGTATTAACACTACTCAGTACTTGACAATGAATGACCTTTACTTGGACTTTTGCCTACATTTATGTTGTGAACAACACTGTCGGGTGCTTACGGGAGCTAGTGTACCAGCTTTTATTCCCTACGCACTGAATTTGCACACTGTAACTGTAATAGTTATTACGCATTTTATTAAACACACATTTGCATCGTTTTACCTGTGTTCAAAACCCAGAATTAAGCTTAATTTCAGACTGCTAGAGGCCGACTGAGAACATAAAATGACTTCTCAAGGGTTTACAGTGGAAGACGCAACTGCACGCGAAATGAAAGGAAGGAAGAGTAAACGAAAATTCTACCCTGTCACTGAAAAGCCAGTCGACTATTTCAAACCCTGCAGCCATGTTGGCGCCGGTTTAGCTTTATTTGTGTATTGTAGCAGATCCAACTACAGTAAGATCGGTGCAAAGGAGAAAATATCACTCACCAACCTTTTCGAAAAGAGCTTTCTGCTGAGACGAGGTGGAACAAGTGTGGATACGACTGTCGGCGTCTCTGCTCAACACACAACATGAATGGAGGATCACAGACTTGTATACACAGCCGGCCCCTTCACGTCACACACTGTTTAGTGCAGTTCATCCCACATCAACAGTACACGTCACCGTCCGAACAGCGTCCTCTTCAGGGGTAAGTTTACAAGCCAAATTTGTATACAGCCAAATTTTTTACTATTCCAGTGAACGTAAAAATAATTTGTTTAACTAGTACTAAACAAGTGAAGTCAGTGTAATAATTATCTAGACCTGCAACACATAATTAGAATGCAGTGCAGGTGTAAACTTGTCCCGTTTAGTAGTAAATAGTTAACACATTTGTAAGTGTAATAAAAAGGGCTTTTGTCAGCAAAAATGTATAAATAATAATAAAAACCAATATCTGAATTTACTCTAGATTGTTTTTAATTAAAATGTATTATTATTATTTAGGAAAAAGTGCTCTGGTCTAATGAAGTCCTACTGCTGACCAATAAATTAAAGTTGGGGTGGCTTCAAATGTGACCTCAGTAGTTTGATCTAATACATCCTTCTTTTCCTTTCAGCAGTCACCACAGCAAATCATCTGCCTTCATCTAACCCTTTCCTTTGCATCCTCTTCTTGTCCTCTTTCACTGCATCCATGAATCTCCTCTTTGGTCTTCCTCTAGGCCTCTTGCTTGAGTGCTTCTGCCTTCCTTCTACCCAAATATTCACCATCTCTCCTCTGTACATATCCAAACCATCTCAATCTGGCCATTCTCTGCCTTTATCTACAAAACATCCAACATCCAACATCCAGCTGTCCCTCTGATTTTATCATTCCTAATCCTATCCATGGTCATTACTCCCAAAGAGAACTTTAACATCTTCATATCTGCTAACTCCAGCTCTGCCTCCTGTCTTTTTGTGTTGCTTGCTCTCACTACAGATCACAATGACATCTGGAAACATCATTGTCCAAGAAAATTCTTGTCTGACCTCATCTGTCAGTTGCTCACTTATGTCCTTAGCCTATGGCTTCCACTACTTTTCCCCGTAACTTTATTGTATGGCTCAGCAACTTTATTACCTCTGTAGTTACAACAATGGCAGTAATAGTAGTAGTAGTAGCCCAGTAGTAGTGGTGGACTTCCCTATTTTACTGCCATGGAGAGCGTAAGTGGTACTTGATTTGAAAATTGAGATGCACATCTTATTAAATATTTTATCATTTCTTTTTTATATAGTATAAAATGCATCAGTAATTCTCATAGTTTATCTGTGCAGTTGCAAACACAATTAAAATGTACATGCACAAGGTATTTTAGTAGGCTAGCTTTTTATAACAATACTCACGGGTTAGCACAACTATTACAATTCACAGAAAGTATATAATTTTTAGATTTATACTAATTTGAAGTTTGAAGAAAGTCAAAAAATGTATTGTACACTATGGAGCATAGAAACATGACAATTGTTGAGAGAGAGAAGGGTCATTAAATATTATAAAATACGCTATCTTCAGACGCTAAGTGAAATATTGCAGGTATAATTTAAGAAAAAAGTTAATTTTAACATTTTTGGAAAACTAGTAGCAACTTACAGTGTGCACTGAATTGGTGATAAGTAATGGTGGACAGTAGGAATACTCCTGTTACTACTGTTTTTGCCACCAGGTGGAGCTACATTACAGTTAGAGATACAGGCTAAAAGGTTATCCGAAAATCTAGCTTGTCTTTAGTTCTGTTTAATACATTATTGATTTTATTAGTCAAAAACAATACACTAGATTTAGTTCTACTGTATTTTGAACCTCGTGACACTTCGAAAAAAAAAATACTATAATCGAAAACTTTACATAGATATTTTAACATTCTAACAAACGGGGAGCATTTCGTTTGTTCTATTTTACCTTATTAGACGACCTCGGACGGGGAGTCGCTGTGTTAAACACAGGAGGAGGTTTTCTAAACTTAGGCTTCAAGTGAGAAGCGCGCTTTCCGCTGCTCATGCGTGGGGGCCGTGCGTCGTGCTGCTGTCACTGCGCACGGCGCGTTCAGACCAGGGCACAGCTGCGTCCGCACTCCACACAGCGGCTCAGTGGCTCAGCGGCATGTGGAGCGGGGCAGCAGGCTGGGGACTCACTTCGTTTGACCAACATCGGTTTTATTGAAGCTGTATAAGTCACTCGCGTGGCGACACCACGCTGGACGGGCGGCTTCCGTGATAATCGAGGAAGAGAATGAGAATAGTGGATTTGTGTACTTGTAGGTACAGAGCAGCACCAGAAGGGAAGTCACCCCACACGGTAAGTGGAGCGACGATGGCTTGGTTCGAAAAACTCGCTGTTTTCCGGTGTTTGGTTGCATTTTTAAATCTATTAGCACTGCATCCCACAGTTTGTGGGTGGCCAATCAGTTCTTTTCACCAGTGTCTTGTTCGCTGGTCGTCCATTTATGTTTTTACAACTTTCTCAATTCACTATCAAGCCATAAATGAGGCCTCTTAATTTGTAACATCCCGTGCAACAGTCGTGATAGTTTGATTTTTAAAGTGTTTTTTGTTTGTTTGTTTTTACAACAGATTTGGTTGACTTTTCTTTTGAGAATAATTGACATCAGTGTAAGAGTCAGTGTCCAGTTTTTAGAAATGGCCTGCGGTTGTAAAGTGTAAAAGCGCTTCTCTCACGGGACTTCTGATTTTGCATCACTCACCACTGGAGTGGCTGCTCTCAAGCCTGTCAATAACTGTTCCATGGATTGTGAAGCCTGTGTAAAATGAGTGTTTAAATGATCTTTGATGTTTTCTCAGTAAATCAAAATCCTTTCTAATTTATTGTATACATAGGCTAAATATCTAACCATTTTCACTTGACACACTTCATTAGCCTCACAGTATGAACCTTTTTTTTTTAACCTTTTTCCCTTATTGCATTATTTTAAACTCAATGAATAAACAAAGGGGAAACACAGTAGGTAACTATAGTTGTGTTTTGAAGTTCTTAGTTATCATGACATCATGGTTTAAGCCTCTGCTTCTGCTTTCTACACTACAAATTCCCTAGCACTCAGAAGTAGGACAGTGACTGGTTTGTATGTCATGTCATGTCATGCGTGGTCCTCTCTGGAAGGTTAACTGGGCGGCTCACTGGTTACTGTGGGGAGTGGGGGAGGTTACAGACCGTCTGACTGGAGGATCGAGCTCTCATCCCCTGCCAGATGTCTGCTGCTTCATTGTTTCACTGTCATTCGGCCCCTGTTTTGTCTTATGGTATGAAGCCCCTACATTTCTCATATTGCTTCCCTTTTTAAAAAGTGTGTAGCCTCAGTTAAATATAGCTCAGGGTATTGGTATGGCATCATCATCAACACAGGTTAAATTTCCTGTCTATGTTCTGGCCTGGCTTAAAGTGTGTTCTGAGAGTCTATGTTTATCCCAATGTTCATGTGAAATTCACTGAGAGGTTTGGGTATTTTGGTAAGCTGACTATCTGGAAACTAGTTAGGCTCATCATTTTTGCCCATAGTAACGGGCAGCTTATGTTTTTCAGTCTTGACATAACAGCCTGGCATTTTATCAACTATTAGATATAATCCCTGTAGTCTTATTTTGGGGACATTTTTTTAATTATCTTAACAGTAGCCTTTTCAGAAGAAAAAACTTCTGGGGTCACCACAGTAAGCCTCCTTCCTCCTAGTATGCAATGATTTTGCCAGTTAAATAAGCACACGTTCTACAGCAGATTCCCTTCCTGGCGCAATCCTTTTTTTTTTCCGGGCTTAGAACTGGCACAAAAGGTACACTGGCTTGGGACATCCCCTTAGCCTATACAACTATGTTTTTGTTTTTTTCTTCAACTTAAGCAACAACAGCAGTTCATGTACAAATTTACAAAACCACATTAATATTATGTGTCCTCTCGTTCCCCTCTTATGTCATCAGTCTGTAAGACATGTGCAAGGTAAACCATATAGTTGCAATAGGGAATTAGTTTACGTACTTTTTAAACATTTTATTTTTGTGGAGTAATTTTTTAAAACTTTTGTTGTCAAGTTCGGTGACCAAAATGCTTTACGTTGCTTGTCTCACAAGAAAGCAGGCTTCTTTGTGTTCTCTTGTGATAATATTATTTTCAGTAGAGGAGCTTCAATGGCCTTTTTGTCTGCCTGAATGGTGGCTTTATGATAAATGTCAAAGGTCCAATGCTGGCTGTCTCCACATACTGAAGCTGAGCCAGGGAGAGAGAAGAATTATTTGTGGTTTTAGTCTTATTTTGGCAAGTAATATTTATTTGATATTTTAGAGTTGGTACACACTGAATGCAAGGTAGCTCGACCAGCCGCTAAGTTAAAAATGAACTGATAAAATCTCGCCTGTCTCCATTACCATCACACATACAGGCTATCTCAAGTTTCTGATACAGTAGCCCAATTGCTGCAAAATAAATTTCAAATTAATAGTTCTTACCATATCTGCACATGAAGTATCCATATAGCAAATGCATAACAATACTGGTAGTTTTCCATTATAACGGAGATTTACACTGAAATAACAAAATAGGTGTCTGGATCCTAAAAAGCAATGTTAAATTTTGACCTGGTTTAGTCTTTAGTATATTTAGATCTAGCCCCAATTTGGGCCAGTGAGTCTGGGGCCTTGTATATTATGGTCTATATAAAGTACAATACAAATATTGTCATCTTGTTATTGTGATGTGTTGTGTTATTTTACAGCTGCATTTGTCTCTGTATCATCCCAACATCTCACTGCCATAAAAGAGGTCACATTATTGTTGTAGTAATGTGTCACTTAGCCTGAAAACTGCAGCACCACTTAGGGAAACAAGTGATGGGATCAGGACATAATAGCCCTTAGTGTTTGTGTGGTGGCTAAATTGGGCCATCTTGTTGGAATTTCCCTCCTTTATTGTCCCTACTTGCAGTGTATTTATGTGTCTATTTTGGAGGGTATATTTGGTACTGTAATAATAAGTCTAATTTTGGGCTCATAGCGTAACCAAATAAGCAGTGGATGAATTTATAAATGACTTTTCACTCAAAACCAACCAGCTTTGTTTAAAATACGCATAGCACTATTTGTTACCATGCTTTGGTACTTCTTATGTTTAATATTGGTAGTTGACTGGTAAATGAATCATTTTGCTAGTTTAAGCTGCCACTAAATCCCCATGTTTTCCGGTTACAGTGCTACTGCTGTTAGGATGCCACCATTGCCAGGAAGAGGATGCCTTTATGAGAATGTGGCTTTCTCACCAGGGTCCTGTCTGTGGTCATGTGGTCAGGAATGCTGTTCCCGTGACATTCCTGTCCCCTTCATTCCAACATTCTAAAAAGTTCTGCCACTCTGGGAAACATGGCAAAGGCAGCAGCACTAGAGACCACTCTCAAAGCCAGTCACGTGGAGGGCGAGGTGATACAACAGTGCCCCTTTCCTTAAACTCCACCTTGTTATTTCCTCTCTGAAGTTGGGGAAAAGGTCATGTTGTTGTAAGATGGTATAGGCCATTGGTCGATCTTTTCTAATTCCCAGTGATTAACTTTGGAAAATTTCTAAGTCCGACAGACAATAAGGAGTGGGACAGGACAGAAACCCCCTTAGGGAGATAAAGCTATTCTGAGCCTTGTGCTTTCCCTGAGTCCTTCTGTTCTGGATGTTTTGCCCTTGGGTCCAACGGTTTCTGTGTGCTTGCTATTTCTATGTATAAACACATTACAAAACCTAGGGAGAGAGAGGAAAAAGGCCCAGACAAAAAGACTAGACTTTTTTGTCAAGTGTCTGATTAGTCATTGACTCACCAATTGTAATTTTATTCTCTTTGATAGGCACATTTTTTCAGCTTATCCTATATGTGGCTAATTTAACCCACTTTTGTCATGAGTTGTAGCCATTAACTGTTATGTGTCTCTGTCCCCAAAGGAAACCGTAGGTTGGAGGAAACAATTAGCCATTGTCCAGACACCATCACACCTGCCAAACACATGTTTGCATAACATTATTATTATTGTTCTGGTAAATGTAAATCAAGATACATATGATTGCTGAGACCACGCTTGTTTAGTTGCGCTAACATAAGTTGTACATATGGACTCTACATACTTATACAGAAATGGCTTTAATATCTATTTCATGTATTTTCATGGGTACGATTATAGCATGTTCTTTCAACCTGTTCTTTTTTACTTATTTATAGAAAAATGTCTTCCCTTTAATTTGGTTCTAATGGGCAGTTTGAACTTCTTTGTAGCATTAGTGTATTGTGTATGGCAGGGGTCTCTAACCAGTAGCTTTCTGCAAATGATTACTTGCTAATAAGTTGGCACTCAAACAGTTGCACTGCAGTCAAACTTTATGAGTCCGTATGAGAACAGCAGCCTCTTAACCTACGGCTAAGAGGCTAAAAACATACTATTTTTATGAAGACTAGGAGACGATAAGTATGAGTGTGTGGAAAACAAAATGAATTTCCTTGGTTGAAAGTCTCAGCCCTGCAACTAACTGTCCAGGGTGTATCCCGCCAAAAGCCCATAGTTACTGGGATACGCTCCAGCACCTGGGAAAAAGAATAAGCGGAACTGAATAAATAAATGAATTAATAAATGTTAGCTCTATGCCATTTTTATTTTGTAATTCTCAGGGGGAAAAAGGTTGGAGACTCCTGGTGTGTGGGTTGGTGGCTTGTTCAGAGATCAGTATGTGCTCTTCTTTCCCCTGTTCAATGATTATCAGCTGCCTCCAATACAAAGACTTGGGAGTAGACAGAGATTACTCGAGGGGAGTAATCTTTACATGCTACTTCTTTTTCTGTGTTGCTGCATTTTCTTAGATTTTTTGTGTTTGGGCCTGAAAATGATCACGTGGGTGTCTGACACCCATTACAAGCAAAGCTCTGAAGCCATCTGGGATTTCTGTGTGTAGAAATTAGACCCATATGGCTGTGTGTTAACATGTTTTCCTTTTAGAGCTATAGTGATATACCACTTCTCTATAATCAAGTTGAGTTAACACTGGTGATGGTAAAATTACATAACATTAACAGTACTATAGTGTATTTCTGCAGTTGGTGGCAAAAGTGCAGTTAAACCCTCAAGGTTTTTAGGTGTTGCAGTTTAAAGCTTTATTTTAGGAATCACTTATTTATGCAAAGCTATTTTTGCTGCCTTTAGTTGCCTTTGGTGGGTGGTAAAACCACAGGAGTGTTAGGTTATGGTTTCATGTGGACCTCTGATCATAGTTTATATTCATTTTGTAATAACAAAAGAGACAGATGTGTGACAGATGAAGCCTGGTGGAGGTGCAAAAGCTGTAGTTGCCCATGTTCCATAACGTGGCCTTGTTTGACTGCAGAGGCAGCATGGACTCATGAGACTCTGACAAATCAGTGGAGTGCTTCACATTTGCTGTTTTTTATTTTAAAATATTGATTAGATTACAAAAATTGGGTAGCTGTATTTAATCTGGTTCCACGAGATACTGCTACTGTACTTTTGCTCTTGGCAAGGAATAAAGCTTCCACACCCTTATTTGGTTTCACTCAATGCTTTCAGATAGATGTTTTCCCACACATACACATTTCACAGACGCACACTGAGGAGGCACTCCACTTAACACGCCAAAAGTCTCAGCCCACTGCTGCTCAAAGTCAGACTTTCCAAGGCCTCACATGCAGAACTGACACTGCCAGGCTGGTTTAATCTCTGCTTTGGTGTAATCTATCAACTTAAATCTGATAGTACTGATTATAATTAAAGTTAATCAACAAGTGTCAATATGCTGGATTTTAAATGACTTTAAATTTAGTGATTGAATTTTTAGCCCTTGTTTATCAAAATAGTTCTAAGGATAAACCGCTTGTGTAATATTCTTCGAAAAACGGTCATAAACCAATGTTCCATGTTCTCTTCTTAAAAATATATAATTATGGACATGTGATTCAGAATCCCTTGCAAGCTGTTTGTGGTTACAACTCTGCAATGAGACCTTACAGGCACATCCTACATTTGGAGATGTGTGTCATAACAGGAAATGATGTCACTGAGGCTCAAAAGCTTAGCTGCAGGCAAATGGCAGACAAATATTGTTGTATATTCTATTTATAAATAAAGTAAAAAATAAAAATAAAAAAAAAAGTCCAAAGGTGGCTAAAGGTCACAACATGGATGGGTTTTCTCAGTGGATTTGTTTTTTTTAAAAAAAACATGTTTTACTTGTGCCAAACTTAACAAATAGTTTAGTAGTTAGGGATGTACTGTTGTTCAACTCACCTTATGTAACGTGTCACTGCTGCTTACTCACTTCCCTCTGACTGACACCTACCACGAACAGACCCGAATGAAAAGTGCAGCCTCATGTAGGTTTCTTGGAGACAAAATGTCTCTGACAGAATAGTCTCTCTCTGCTGGGTTCATTTCTGAGTGACTCACAAGCAGATACCTCCAGTGTTAATGTGGAGTGACCAGCCTTAGAGTTACTCATGGATTTCTTGCTGACCAAGAATGTGGATTGTTTTTTGGGGGTATTTTTTGTCCATAAAAGGTATCTCCTCATTAGGACAAAGATCTGTTTTGTTTTTGTAGTGCTCACTGAACCTGTTGTTGAAGGAGTGGTGGTTACTCGTTTCCTTTTCTTCCTGATCCCAACACAATACTATGAGCATTGTCGAGACTCAACACAGGAAGAAAGCAACTGGATCATACTCATTTACTTAGTGGACAGTTAGCACCTTCATATCCTTTGTAGAAACATATTTTTACAATTACAAAAGCTTAAATGACAGTCTTTGTTTTCAGTGCCATGCCATGTAAAAAACAATTCCCAAAAATTTACTATACGGTTATAAACAATGTATCACTTATTGAGATGTTTAATCGGCAACATTCCAGTAAATAAGCTATTGTTTTTTATTAAAATATGATAAAATACATGTTTTAACTGTTGTGAATGAAATGCCACATTTATGTTTGAGATGTGTGAATCATTGCAACTCTTGGTATTTTTTTAAATTGATGTAGTAGAGTCCAACTACAACCACACCACAGCTGATGGAACCTTTTAGTGTTTTAGACTTTATTATAATGACCCATACTAGTAAATGGAAAGGAAATAAGTGACAAGCAATCTCAACTTTTAAGAAGAGTCCACCAAATTAAAAAGTACCCTGACCTGAGATGACTGAAAAAGGCAAAACCTGAGAGAAAGCCTAGCACAGGAAAGCCCATGTGTTCAGTGCTGGTGTTTCAGTTCACCTGTTTTAACCAAAGCTCAGCTGTTTGGTGTGAACAGATTTACTACAGTAGATTTACGTTTGATGAGATGAACACAAATTAAATACATTAAACAAAGTCTTGTGACGTTAGAGTTTGGAAAATGGTTTAGACAGGGTGTCTCCTAAAGGTTGTTAGGAAATTTTGAGTTTGTGTGTGTGAGGAGGCAGGTGCCATGACAACTGTTGCTGAACACATGCATTCTGAGGCTTCAGCTGGCCACGCATGCAGTGAAGCTTCAGTACAAGTTATTCTTATTGTATACACATTTCATGCAGTCAGTTTTATTCTCACTTTCTCAACCACAAAAAACCTGCCATTATTAATAAGCCCTTTTTTCTGACAGCCTTTTAGGCCAAACATCTGTCGCATGACTAATTTTTAAGTTGACAGCCATTTTGTGTGTCAGTGTGGCTTAATCCATAAACACAGAAACTACAAACCACTTGGCTCTTGTGCTCCTAGTTTTATTTTCTCGCATTTCTTTCCCATTGACGAGATATGCTGAAGTGGCAAACAAGTGGTGAGGCTGGTATGTTCAAACCACTGTTGTACTCCCGTCAACTGCTGAACAGCTGATCCGTGCCATTTCACATCAGGCCAGGCCAGGCTTCAGGCTGGCTTAAAGGGGCAGATTGGGGTCAAAGAGAGGTTGTAGTGCAAACCTCTCGAGCTCTGCATATGCTCGACACAAACACAGTTACATGTTTATGCAACATATTCTACTGAGTATTTATTTGTTTGGATAGCGTTATGTAGAAACTCATATATTCTTCCTGGCACTGTGGGTTCTCTCGGAGTACTAAGACTTCCTCCCACTGTTCAAAGACGTGTGTTGGGAGAACTGGTGAATCTAAATTCCACTAGTTATTAAACATGAGCCTCAATGATTGTCAGTTTGTGTACTTTTGTCACGCCCTGTAGCTAACTGACCATTGTCCAGGATGTACCCACCTAAGGCCCACAGTTTCACACATTTCTATACTTCACTCAGGGTATCTTATGACAGCACTTAATATTTTTGTCTTTTTTTTTTTTTTCAGATTTTGACATGAAGAAGGATATAGATGCACTGATAACGGAGGAACGTGCTGAAATCATCTCTAAATATGACAAGGTAAATGCTATTCGCTTGTTAGCGGCACAAAATATTGCACCACACACATTTAGTTTTTGTCAAATTTCCATTTGTGTGTTCTAAAGTAGGGCTGCACAATGTATCGCAAAATTACCATTATCGCAATATCAGCAAACGCAATATCCATATCGCAAGAATCTAAATATATCGCAGTAATGCTGTGGTCTTCCATCTGACAGAGATTTACACTGAAGAATCATTTTCCACCAGAGCCTTAAAAGAACATGTGTTGTGATTAAATAAAAATGTTTAAAAAGTCCAGTTTTAGTGGTAATTTAATTAATTTAGTCACAGCTTACCCTTGTTTTATTATTGGTTTAGTCTGTGTTAAGTTTTGATTTTGTCGCTGTTTTGACTTGTAAATACAGGAACTTACATTTTTGTGAACTGTAGTGAATTTAACTTGTTCGAAAAGTAGGCTCTCTTTTCAAATATCGCAATAATATTGTTATTGCACTTTTCAACATAGTTATCAAATATCGCATGTTTTCTCCATATCGTGCAGCCCTATTCTAAAGTAGTATGTGTGATGTTTAGGGCAGGCAGGAGGGTGTCGATATTGACCCATGGGAGGATGCGGACTACAGCATCTATAAAGTCACAGACCGCTTTGGCTTCCTGCAGTAAGTTGCACAAATTCAAGTTTAAACAACATATTTGTTTGTATGATGATTCAGTCCCAACTTCCCCTTTCTTTATTTTGTATAAACATTTGTTGAATTTCTTATTTAGACACAAGAACATCCTCATCCTATTTTAAAATGGTTTATTTCTCTTTTATTCTTCAGTAAGAAGGAACTTCCAACACCCAGTGCACTTGAAGAAAAGGTAAAAGGTTTTCCCTTTTGTAGCACCATGTTTAGATTGTTTCACACCTCAGCTTGTCTGTTATCTTATATTTATAGCAAAAGCATCAAGAGATTGAGCGTGTGGAGAAATGGCTGAAGATGGTGAAAAACTGGGACAAGTACAAAAACAGTGAAAAGGTCTGTGACTGTCAATTCTTCATCAGTTTAACTTTTGGGTATAGTCATCGGTTTCTGTTGCTTCTTTTCACTTGGCTAGCCAGTGCCTCTTACTTTAGACTGTTCATTTTAGTAACAGTAGCTTACTCTGCTAGTCCCATTAATTCTGTTTCAATCAAACCCTTTTTGAAATTCTGTATTATTCACTTCACTGCCATATCTTTCCTCGGTGTGTTCCAGTTGGTGAAGCGGATATACAAAGGCATCCCTCTCCAGCTCAGAGGTCAAGCTTGGGCCCTGCTGCTGGACTTAGAGAAAGTCAAACAAGACAACGAGGGGAAGTATGAGGTAAATCAACCCTGAAATACAATTAAGAACAAATTCACAGAAGAAATGCCTTTTAATATTTTTATTTATTTATTTATTTATTTATTTATTTATTTATTTATTTATTTATTTATTACAGAAAATGAAGCACCAGGCTCGCCATTTCTCTACAGAGATTAAACAGATTGACTTAGATGTCAATAGAACCTTCAGAAACCACATCATGTTTATGGACCGCTTTGGAGTCAAGTACGTATTTGGAGTCATTCCAAACAGTGTGTCATATTTGTAACTTTGTAGTAGCAGTTTTTATGATGTGATTTAATCATATTGTTTTGCTATACATTGACATTGGCAATCACTTTTGTGTGTATGCTCAATTTGTCCAGACATTGAGTAGCTTCCAAAACAATTAGCTTTAGCCTCCACTGTTTCAGATATAGACATTATGCAGAGTTCTTGTTTTGAAGTCTTTTGTCAATTGTTCAGGGGTGCCCTTGCAAAGTCTCCAGTTGGATGTGACCTCAGGTTTAAAGCCTTGATGCAACACACAAGCACACACATCACCAAAGCAGTGGTTTCCTCCTCTGTGTTTTATTAGTCTTCCTGTCAGTGCACAAAGCCCCCACAGGAAATGGCATTCATACAGAAATGCTCACTAACAATATGTGTACATATACAGTACATGTAATGCGCCGCTGTCCAACAGTGTGAACACACACGTATATCAACTATAAAAAGTGCTGTCATGTGTAAAAAGCAGACTCGGTTGACATCTTGTAACTGCATTACTGTCTCTCACTTGTCAAAGCGAATGCGCAATGTGTTACTAAGTGTTTTTTTCTCTTTGTGATATACTTCCTATTTAATTCAAAGCCACTGAGTGCAGAGACCAAAGTGGTGCTTCATCCTGCTTGACTGCCCACTCCTTCCCCTGCAAGTCAACAGCTGTCCCCCACACACAGTCATTGACAGCTATTTAAAGCTGTTTTCCTGCCTCTGTCAGTGTAAAACATGTCTCAATGGCAGAGGCTTGTAGAGGGCACATCCTTTCTTGCCGACATATTATTTCTTAATGTCCTTCCCTTTGTCCCATATGCACTGTATACATACACATTAGCAGCCTCCCTTTCACTGCCTTAAAGTGTTGGGTCAGCAGATGTAATCACCCAGCACAAAGCCTTGCAGTTCTACAATACTGATAGTTCTCTATGACTTAGAAACGGTTTTATGCTAGTGGACATATTTGTAGAAAACTCTCACTCCTAGTATTAGACTAGCTATGGTCCCATTTAAACAAATTAAAAACAAATGTTTGACTTTATTTTATATTTCGTATGTGAAATATAAAGAAACTAACTGCATAGTGGCCCTTAAATAACCTTTATTAATACTTAAATAGTGATGTGGTTGGCAGCTAAACAGCACAGGCATGGACCTTTGGGTGGGAGGAATGTAGGACTACTTACACTCAGACAAAAGTTACACTTGCAAAAGCACTAAACTATATACATGTAAATAGACTATTCTTACTAGAAGTGTTTGTAGCTACTCTCTTAGCTAATGTTCAGTTATACTTGGCAGTAGTAGGCCTGCACAATATATAGCAAATTTATTGTTAACATGATATTAGCAAATGCACTATCTATATTGCCAGAAACTAAATGTATGGCATTAATGTTATGGTCCTCCATCTGAATCATTGTCCTATTTTTTCATTTGTGATTAAATAAAAAATAAAAAGACCTTATTTTGATTTCTCAATATAGCCATTGTTGATTTTTACCCAATTTTAAAACTAGATTTGTAGTTCAACTTAAATTATTATCAAAAATATATCCATATATTTCCAGTTTTATCATAGGAATATTCAACATAGATATTGTATATTGCATCTTTGTCTAATATTGCGCTGCCCTAGACAGTTGTATCTTATTATTATACATACTTGTTTTAACTCTTGGTTTTCTGTTCCCCTTCCAGGCAGCAGGCACTGTTTCATGTCCTGGCAGCCTACTCAGTCTACAACACGGTACGTTTGTTTGAGGCTGTGTGTGCATACCAAAGTGTGTCCGTTACATAATATGGGGTACTCTTGAGTACATACAGAGTGTTGGTTGGCCAAACACTGAAGAATAGACCAAGCACTCAAAACCCATCTGTTTGCAAGATTGTTTTTTTATTTATGAGGGTAAGTTGGCTTCAACACACAGCCACCAAGAGGGTCTTATCCATATGTACTGCTCACATCCAGGAAGCTTTACTTGATATAGAACAGATCGACAACCTGACTAAACATTCAAATACATTCCTGTACTATCCAAATGTTTAAAATGCTACTAGAGGGAATAATTTGCACTTAGCTTGACTGTTTTCCACTCATTCTAAGTCGTATATATTCATGTGCAGAGAATGCTGACACTGCTATCCAAACACAAATACGCAGTTTTTATGGACTTTTTGGCGGACAGTTCCTGTGTGGTGGAGGTGTTAGAGCCAGAGGAAGTGGGCATGTGAAATTCCCGTTTTTCTTTTCCTTTTCCCCTCTTCTCCCACATTGCTCATAAGAAAGTGGGTCAGTAGGAGAGTGTGCGAGAGAGTGAGGGGACAGAGGGACAAGGCAGAAGCGTGTTTGTCCTTTCGCCTATGTGATGGCAGTAAAGAATGTGGAGAATTTGTAGTTTAACCTCAGTGCAACCTTTTTGAATTTACTGTTACCTTGAAAGGAAAGTGTCCATCATGAATTGCACTATAATTCAGGATTAATATAGACAAATGGCCCATATGTGTCTGCCTTGTGAGTGATTTGTTTGGTATAAATCATTGAATCATAGTGGTAAATGAACAGGATGCAGTAAATATTTGAACAGCCTCTGGTAAAACTGTTTATATAATTAGTGCTGGGATGTATAGCTCTCCAATATGCACTTTCAGCCATTCGCCTTAACACCCTATCCGACATTCAGGTGCACAGCTCACTTCATCTCTGGCCCCACGCATGTTAAATTAAATTATAAATAATTTCTCTTATCGGCCCTTGCAGTTGATTTTAACTGGTCTCTCTTTCTTTCTTGTTCCCCAAGGAGGTGAGCTACTGCCAAGGCATGAGTCAGATCGCTGCCATCTTGCTCATGTACCTGAATGAGGAGGATGCCTTCTGGGCTCTCTCTCAGCTCCTCACCAACACCAAGCATGCCATGCACGGTAAGACATGCATATAAAAACAAGACACACAAAAAGACCCGAGGCTGAAATTATACTGTATCACAAATGTATGGTCATGGCAATATCAGCAAAAGTAATATTTGTATTGCTAAGAACAGTTTATGTTGCAGTAAAGTTATGGTTCTATTCCATATGTAGTCCTATTTTATACCCGTTTAATCCTAGCCTGGCCAGCTATCTTTTTTTTTTTTTTTTTTCTGTGCCAATACAGATTAAATGCAGTTGGCTACACTTATTAATCTGAAAACAGGATGCAATTTAAAAAATCTAATTGGAGAAACAAATGGGTAAAAAATGCCCAAGTTTACTTTTACATTGGATGTTCTGGTTCAGATCAGATTTAGACCTTGTCCGGATCTGGTTTACATGTAGTTTAGTTCTTGTTTACTGAAGTTAGTCTTACTTTAACATTGTTTATATTTTGATTTCAGATAAACATTTACTACATCAAAGAATAATTCCAATTCTTTATAGAACATATTGTTTAGGTGATATTGAAAGAAATACACATTTTTCTATTATTGTGCATGGCTTGGAAAAACCTAGACAGACATTTTTTTAACCTGGGAAATACCATCTAATTTATGAATGTTATGGCTCCACCTAGGTTTCTTCATTCCTGGATTTCCTAAGCTTCAACGTTTCCAGACACACCATGAGCTTATCCTTTCTAAAATGCTGCCTAAGCTAAAGAAGCACCTGGTGAGTTACAATGTTTCTGTGAAACTGTACAGACAAGGAGTTCGCAGCTGCAAGCTGCAAGGCTAAAATATTTTTGCTGAGGGCAGTTCCGGTTATCTGATTAATACATAAAGCAGCACATGACTAGATCTGTATCACTAAGAAGGAGCAAGGAGCTCACAAGTCGGAGAGAGATTTATAAGTGGGAAAAGATTATGAGGAGTGACTTCCCTTAGAGGCTCTTTTCTCATTTATTCCTGCCCCACAGGATAAAGAGCAGATGACAACTGGGATTTACACCACCAAATGGTTCCTACAGTGCTTCATTGACAGAGTGAGTATTTAGATTACAACCAGCTGTTTATAATGCTCCACATCTGCACTGTTCATTTGTAACACTTGAACTCTCATTAAATCTGTGCATTTCCCTGATTTTGTGATAAATACTGAGATACATCTGTATTTTTCTGATGATTGTCTTACATAACAGACCCCTTTTACCCTCACTCTGCGATTATGGGACATCTACATATTGGAGGGGGAGAAGATGCTAGCTGCCATGGGTTATACAACTCTCAAGTTGCACAAGAGTGAGTAGAACATGGGCATTATTTTTCCTGAGTCACCAAAGCTGCTTTATGCTCAGATACATCCAAAGATGCTGTTGCTATAGTACAGTGTGTTACTGCATGGATTACATGGCACACTGCCTCGCGGTTGGCTGCCTGCTAACTGGATGGCTTACATAATGAAAGTGGTCCGTTGCTGTGTAGAAGAATGAAAGCTGAATTTCCATTGGACATTTGCACAACCAAAAGCTTATCTTATTGGTTGAATTCAACTCCCTCA